>FWPY01000075.1:0-311593 GCA_900174645.1 Sonneratia alba
TCATGTTTATATATGATATTTTTGTCCTTTTATTATTAATATTATTTATTTTAAATTGTGATTCCAACCCTATTGAACCCCCTGGTCCGATCCATGGACCACAAACTCATGTCTTGACTAGTTTCCTGGTCCAGTTCAAAATTTAAAAAAATATGGTTGAACCACATATTATTACTCTCTCAATCTCGAATAATTTATATATTATGTTAAAATATAGTAGTTATAGTCAATGAATATAAATTTGCTGAAAAAAAATTATAAATTTAAAGGTTCTCTCTTCCAATTTAGAAATTTGAGAAATTAGAAAAGCAATGAAAAAAGCTTCCTTGTATCCTACATAGTGAAAAATCATCCTCCTCCCAATACAAGGAATAAAACAAGAAATTTTTACCTAAAATAAAAGCGCTGATAGGGGAGTCACCCTTGACCAACGTTGAAACCACCATCTGCAATCACCCGACCCGATGATACTGCAGTTGGAGTATAACGAGTCCCCGTTTACTCGATTGGTTTGATGGTGTAGTCGGAGCACCCAGTCACATTGTGGGTTGATGCGTGCTCCTACGAGCAGAGCTAGCTCGATGTGCAAGGCACTCACACTCGCTCGTGCGAGGTACTTAGTCTAGCATAAGAGCAGGACTTAGTGCTTTGATCGTTGAGAGAGATTTATATTAATGAGAGGATCCTCAACTTTTGATACGCTCATCTCCAGCATAACCCCAATAAATATACCACAACTATGGAGTAGAATGCAAATATGATCTTCCCTACTTTCCACTCCTAATTCTCCCTCTCCCAGTTCTGCTAACTCAGTATGCCGAGGCCTTCCATACCATCTCGTACAACCTAAGCTTCCTTGCAAATTTACTCAGTGTGTTAGAGATGGAGAGAGAGATCTAGCTCAAAAACTGTTGTCTGCTACAAAATCGGTACCAATCAACTACTAAGCTAACCTTGATGCATGTTGGTGTCTCTATCGAGGAGGTGAGAACACAGTTACAAAAATAAGCCACTGAGCAAAGAGCCCCCACTCTTAAGTGGTTGAACATGGTACAATCGCCTATCGAGACCGATCAAGAAGTCAGAGGAGACCGGCATCAAGCCAGAGTAAGGAGCACGGAAGGGTATCGACAAAGCGCGCAGCCTAACCAGAACTCCTCGATGCTATCGTCCCAGAGCTCTCAAACTCTCAAGAAGCCAAAGCTATTGGTTTAGTCTGCCAATTGAGCCGGTATCGGATTGAACTACAACCGTGCCTTAAATTGATATGTCCCATCGCACCTTAAATACAGTAGCAATTGTTCTGCAGGTGAAGTTATGACACAGGTCGCACACACTTCAGCACGACCACCCCGCGGCACCTTGCTAAAAAAAAAGCCCTCTCAAATCAACGAGGAGTCCGCACCATCGAGATGCTTATGTTCGCCCGCTCGTCACTAAGCCTCGAGAGCCAACACTTATGTGGACACGGCCGAACTAGGTCGGGAGGCGGTCTAGGGTAGGCACCGAGCGATAACAGAGAATCCCAAACTCAACTGATGTATCCTACGTATCAGGCCACTAACTCCTAATTACGAGATACCGCCAGCAGACGTTTCATATGGATATCCTGCGATATCATGGGATATCCCACAGACATACGAGATAAACTCTGCTAGCGGATGTCGTGGGATATCCTCACTTCCAGGTTAGACGCATGTCACGTAGCGACGGGCCACCCTCCCGTCAAAGTCCATGCTAAGCCAAGGGAATCGCTTGGTCGTGCCGCATCTTTCCCATATAGTCTCATCTTTTCAACCACTTGGCACATACCCTCAGTCAGTGGACTTGTTGGAAGTCGGGTGACGATTGACGTGAACCACTACTGCTACCGTAGGCATGACTAAACTTTGCAAAACGCACACTGGTGAGAGCTTCCAAACAGAATTTATTTGCGTACTATCACCCAACATACTAAACGCCTCCAGGAACCCTGTTCCTCTCCCCAACTTGGACGCACCACATCCCCTCTGTGAAAAGGAGTTAGATCCGTGAAGTGGACATCACAAAGGAAGACACGTACAACCCGTCACTGTTCACAGTACAACGAAAAAGTCCCGGGCTGAACTGAACCTTGTACATTAACTCCTACTGAAAACTCGCCACAAATTCCTTCATAAGCTGATAGTCGAGTCAGGCTCATCAAGGTCCTCATTTTGGTTCTTCATGGATGCCCTGATTGCTTGGGGCAATTGAGGACAATGCATACATGTGTCGCTTTTTCCAAACATTTCATCAGGAGGACTGCTTCCTATTGGTTCACTCTCTTTCCAACAATTCCAGTTGGCGCAATGAGATTTTGGACCCCTCTTCAGCAACATTTCCTAGCCCAGTTTGAGGGCACGCATTAGGGTAACGCCTAAATATATGCAAAGAAACAAGTGACCTCTTCTACTCAGAAGTCTCAACAACGGGAATCGAAAGATCCCCGTTAAAAGGGGGATTATGTGGAGCCCAGTATCAAGATACAATCGGATGTCGCTAACGAAACATGATTGAACCATCTGTCCAAGCACAACGTTGTCAAGAACCTTTAGGTAACAGCAATCCGCAACTGAGAAGTGGGCATTGAGCTCACAAAAAAATCACGAGTCCACGGACCCTAAGGTGACGTACAATAAGGGAGATAGTCAAACCGCTTCATTTAGGTCGAGGAGAGTCGTTCCCATGGAACTCATTAATTTCTTAGAACTCCGATAGAAAACGTAACAATATGAGGATACTGCACATAGTTCGGGTAATGAACCCAAAATCTGGCGATCACCGAAGATTCCGCAGTGAGCATAATGCTAGGTCGCAGTTCCCCTACTCACTGCTCCTCGGCGAGTAATTCTTAATGAGAAATGATAACATATTGTACGGGGCCAATCATGCTGAATATTACAATTTTTCTGCACACCTGGCTAGCGTCGACCAAAGTCAGATTAGTAAATTCCGCTTGCCATCCAAACCACGCACACACACTGTACGTACTGTCAAGGCCAAACGATCACAGAACCAAAGAAACAACACCAAGGGACACAAGAACACAATTGGGAAAACGTAACTCATATTCACATATATTACAAGTACACAAAACCCATCCAACGGTAATAGAATAGAAATCTTACACGTAGTCCTCACGAGCCTATGCCTCGCAGTCTTTTTCTGCTTGCAACCCTAAATCGTCTTGTGTCTTCTCAAACGAAAAGAACCATACTGGTTCACGCTTAACTTACTTCCCATCTCCTTGGAGTCTTGGCCTCCGTGTCTTCTTGACTGTTCTGGTCATCACTTGCTGCTTCTGTTAGTGTCTAAACTGCTTCTGCTGGTGGTGTTCTCTACAGAATGAGACATGATCCTTTATATACTAATGAGGAGCCTAGCAAACCGATATGGGAACTGATATACTTTGAATCCTTGATTACTCCATCAGGTTTCCAACTATCCAGATCCCCCAAGATTGTTTCCATAACAGACTGGGGATTGCATATTCCTGAGAAAACTTTCCCATTGTTGCTAGGATTGACTTGGCGATGAATTAACCTCGTCGACAGTGCCGATAAACATATACTGGTGCTACTAGTGTCCACGTCCATGATTGACACCATCCTAGGATCATGGTCGTTCTGAATGGGACTGTTGCATCAACGGTGCTCGATGCTAGTCAAGGACTTAGCCGATCTCGGCACAAGTAGTCCAACTTCCCTTAGCGTCTGTCGGGCCCTGTTGAGAAATCGTGTGCGCAACGATCTCTAGAGTGCCTTGCATGGTTATATGTATCAGGTTCACTGAACCTCCTTAGAGACATTGCATTGTGCCTTGCTCATGGGCATCCTTACAACGCCCTTATATGCACGCATTTGCCCGTACGTGTGCATTGTGACACTTTCTGGCCATCAAATCTGGTCCCTCAACACACTGCCAGCCTTGATCGGTCTTCCCTTCACTAGTGCTTCCACGCACGCTTGTGTGACACAATCTCATACTTGCCCGCTTATGGACTTGCAATTTATCCCAACACTCGCACTTTAGACTGCCGCGCATTCTCGGCATGTCCAGAGTGCGTGCTATGCTCTAACACTACCGAGGTATGGCTTTGTGGTCTACGGCTTTTCTGGGACTAGAGCTCAAGGGGTCTAACACATATTGCCCAAGCTAGTCATTAACAAGGGGACCCCATCCAACGGGTGGTAATATGATAAAAAAGACCATGGAAGTAAGGGGGGCACGACACAGAGGATATGTTGTTGTATCTTCAGAATAGCATGGGAGAAACTTATTACAACAAAGAGAGATACTACAACTTGTGTGGGGCACATGCCCTGACATAGTAGGGATGGGATTGCCCAGTCGATCGCGAGCCCATGGCCTGATCAATGACCCGACGCACTACCTATGATCGAAGCTACCCTCCTCCTTGAGTTGTTGATGGAGTGATCTTCGAAGGCCTTGACACACAGCCAAATATGGAGGAACAATCGAAAAACACACATTTACGAAGTCCGCCCATCCCAAACACTGTCAATAGAGGCGCACCCTCACCTAGGGCGAGGCCCTTATCTTCACTGAAGTGGATTTCATCACATGTTACCTGACCCCATGACAATGCGCACAGTCATCACTCTTCATCACATTGGCAGTTCGACATCAAAGTAGTACTTCATTGATATTGGCAGCTCAGGGAGCATCCTGTTCTATTTGATGCCTTTCTCATAATGAACTTGCAGTCTCTTCTCTACGTACCATCATACTCCCTCCCCTGGTTGGTGTCATATGGGCATCTATTGTAGCCCAAGGCGATCACCAATCTTCGGCTCACCCTCAGCCAAGTGGGTCAACCCGTATCCAAAAAGGTGGAGTTCATGGTAGTGGCGATGTCCCTCCTATAATAATGCCATTGGTTGGTCGGTGTATGCCCAATTTTTTTCAGATGCATTGCTTCCACCTATAGCATTAAGGTGAAGTTCCCCACATCCAACTAGGGTCAGCGAGATCTATGGCAACCAGCATGCCGGCTTGGGAGTATGATACCTCAACGCTCTCAAGAGACCCTCCAAGGCTGGACTGACACCTATCCAAGGAGCATGACACCAACTGACCCAAGCCCATAGGCGATACAGGAGGTTTGTTCTCTTTAGGTTTTTGCTAATGGCGTACAATGCGAATCGGCACAATGCTGCTCCCTGACCTCAAGCGGCATTGGCGAGGACTTCCTCTGATGCATGCTGACATCTTTGCTTGGTTGCCAGCCAACATTGAACAGCTGTCGATGCGTTCATCATTAAGCGATAACATTTGGGCAGCTTTTCTCCACCCATGGAAGGTTAGTTTGCAGGCCAAGCGCCCAATTTTTTTAAGTGTTGCTTGCCGTTGTGGTTCAAAGAGGAGGTGGCCAGACTAGCAATAGCTTGTTTATTTTTTTTTTGCAATTTTTGACCGGTATTTTTTGTTTTTTTTTTTACTATCACGCTACACTATCACGCCTGGCTTTCTAACGTCATGATGGTCTGGAAGCGTAATGCCAAATGGCGCATGTGCATCGATCTCCACGTAACCTCAATAAGGCATGCCCAAGGATTGCTATCCTTTGGCCCACATCGAACAATTGTTGATGCCACCATCGTCACACCCTAACTCAGCTTCATGGATGCATATTGGGGTACAATCAAATCTGAATGGATCCAACTAATGAGGAAGGACCGCGTTTTATACGCACAACTCAGTGTACTAGTATCAGGTCATGCCCTTTGGCCTCAAATGCCAACGCCACATACCAACGTTTTGTCAACCATATTTTCAAGCCCCAGGTTGGCAGGAATGTCAAGGCATATGTTGATGACAATTTTTGTGATTATTTCAACTAGACTCATTAATAGTTTAAGAATATTGGTACATGTATGATTTAATGGAGTAACATTACAATGTAATGATTTCATAATAAATCGATTCTCCCTCAATACTGTGTAAAGAGACAAGCAAAAGTAAAATGTAAAAGTTCTAGAGCTTATCTAGATGTTGGGACATTTACTTTTTGTTTAATGTCATCTTTGAGACGTCTCGATCTTACTGCTTCGCATGTAATCTCATAAGAGTACGGGAATGGAAATTCTAGCGGCTTTCCTTTGAGTCTTCTTATGGCGTGTTGTCTCCCTTGCCATTGTTGAGCACCAACACTGTTGAATAAAGAGAAGGTGCTGAAAGTTGTTGGCCTAGGTATTGCTGAAGTAGGACTCTGATCCTATTCCGAATTGTGAGGCTTTTTGATCTAGGAGTTCCCTTGATGAGGATCTTCAAGCCCTTAAATTGTCGTCACAAAGGTCTTTGCCTCATGGATGCACATGTTGAAGGTGTTTGCTAGTTTTGACCATCAGACCATGGAGATCTTTGCCTCATCGCCGTCTTGATGGGAGTCTTTGGAACTTTACATCCTTGCCAAGGGGTCTGTGTCCCATGGCAGCCTCGATGATGCCCTTTGTGTGCCCAATGATAGTCATGGCAACATTATGCAGTGTAGTTATCACATGCATCTTTGCCTCACAGCCGCCCCTGCAAGATATTTGTGGCTTTATTGCAATATCACCGTAAGATCATTGCGTTAGGCCACACCTTAGGGTCTTTAAGAGTTATCACCATGCTTCGTGGTCACCTCGCTGAGGGTTTTCATGAGTTGTTACCACATGACCTTTGCCTCACTGAAGCTCCACCACGGGTCTTTGTAAGTTGTCACTACAAGACCTTTGCCTCACGGCTGCCCTTTTGAGGGTTTTTTTTACTAGGTTTTGCCCTTTCTCAAAGATTTTTGCTTTTAATGGCGAATTATCGCCCTTTCTCAAAGACTATGGCTTTTAATGACGAATCACCTGGAGGTCAGTTTGGACCTTTGCTGATATGAGACTATTTGGTGAAGCATCGAGACTCTTCATCGCTTTGTCAGTTGGCTTCATAGCTCTAGCCGACCTTTCGCATGTACATCCATTTGCAAGTGCCACAACGCTTCGCATCTGCTCCAACTGGTGCTATAGCTCTTCACAATCCTTCATGCTGATTATTGTAGGTCATCGCTCAGACACTGTTTGCAGCTTGCTACCATCGATTTGACTCAGTTGGTCCCTTACTAGTGAGGTCGATACACACTTTTCATCAACATTATCCTCCTCATCTAGCCACAAAACCAGTGAAAAACTATTGGAGTTTCAAACTATAATACCTGATACAAATAAAATATAATGGGAATCATCATGAATTCAATGATATTGTAATATTTGGTTTCGGGGGCAATCTTTGTGTTATCTTTTTAAATGTCAATAAGCCTTTTCCTTTAGCAGCACGAAAATCTTTCCCTGATGGCAAGAAAATTCGAATTACATTATTTCAAGACCAGTTAAAATCCACTTTGATACAGTACTTTTTTCTAAATTGATTGGTGAAGTCTTGTCATCTACACCCAACAATCCATATAAAAATGCAGTAGCACGGAATATGAAGAGAATTTCATAATGAAAGTCACCTCTTGGATGGAATGCTTCTAAAAAATACTTCGAATTATAGAAGAATTCACAAACTGACACTGCAAAGAATATGGCAGTCGTTTGACGGTTATTGATCTTTTCTTCGTTCTAACTTATGCGACATTGCCATTCCCTCGATCTTAGCTGATCGACCATATTATGAAATTCGAAGGTTGTTGACCCTCGATGGCACGTTTGCATGTGGCGGAGGGAGGCTCTCGTTTTGTCGACTCGCTCGTATTTATGATGCCACTATAAGTCTGCCATTTGGCATACATCACCAGAATGAGTATCCAACAAATTGTCCTTGGGTGATGCATCGAATTCCGTGTATCACCTTCGAGGTCGTTTCTTTGACATTGACAGCCGTGAGGATGCTCACACGATGCACGTCAATCTTCCGGCTCGGTGTTTGTTCCTCTTTGATGTTTGCTTCAGTTGATTGTCCACTTATTGTACGAGTCATAGCCTTTGATTCGGTCTCCCATAGATGTCGCTAGTGTTGCAACGTGGAAAAACCGACAAAAGGAATTCGTGAAGAGATGGGATGAAAAATGGAAGAAATGCATGGAATTGAATCTGAGAAGTGTGTTAATTTCGTTACAACTGACTTAGGTGGTTTTTTGTATTCGGTTAACTTAAAATTTAAAAAATAACTGCCCATGTAACTGTGACAGTAATTGTTGCCACTCTTCGGTAACTTGCACAAGTGCTCCTGAGCTTTAGGTTTGTATGATGAGTCCACTGGGCTTACTTTTTTTTAGGTTGCGGGCTGGGGGCCACAATAGCTGTCATATCTCGAAAATTTTATATGGTTCAGAGTTGGTTGAATTCAAGAAAAGCTCGAGCATTGAAAGATGTACAGAAGGCACTCTAACGATGAGATAGAAAATAGGTGTCGGCCTCGAAAAGGGGTGTCTTTACCGACATGGTGGAAAATGAGCACAATTCGCTTTACTAGAAGGAGAGAAACGGGTCAGTAGCCGCTTCTTCGAAGGACAAGACATAGACACTACTACCCTTGACATAGAGGATTAAACGGCCATCGTTTGCTTCACCGACGAGATAGAAAATGGGGACTGGATTGTTACTGTTAGGCCGTACGGAGGACCCAAAGACAGCCCAGAAAGGATGGCGAAAGGCTAGGGCCCCGAATGGACTATAAAGGATGAAACCGACCCGGGAGCCTGACTATGAAGCCTAGTAGAGATAGCCTAGGTCTTTTGTATAATTCAAATTTGAATATAGGGACAAACAGTTACTAGTCATTATTCTTCGGCTTAAAAATGTGTTGTAACCGCCCGCGTAGGCAGAACAATTTACTGCAAGACTGATTTGTATTGAATCCACCATTTTCCTCCCCGACCATAATAACATTGGCGCCTCATATGGGAATTCATGCGAAGGTCGTGCAATGGCGAGAGAACGAGATTATGGCAATCGACACCATCACAAACTGCGCGTCAACGACCAGTGAAAAGCATCCCTGTCAAATAATGCAATTGCAGTAGAAGCACCGGCGGAGACAACGGTTTTGCAGGCACTAGCGGCCAGGGAAGACCAGCCATAGGCCAACCCTCCATTGGCGGATGTTCTGGCGACACTCCCAGTGGACATGAAGAAGGCAATTGATGATCTGATCAACTAGAAGCTATTCCAATGTTTGAGCAAATGATGAAGGATTAAAAGGAGAAGAATGCGGAAGAAGGAACGGAATGTGATGAGGAGGCAATGTTAAAACTGGTCAAGGCTCAGAAAGCTTGGGTGATATAGGCGAGATCATTGTTGACCCTTCACGGCCAACATCCTCCCCGATAATCAAGCAATAGTCTGCTCCACCTTCTTTCTCCCTAGAAGATGTTCAAAAGATGATTGTAGATTAGATAGCAAAGGCGATGGAAGCCACCAAGTGCAAGGCTCAAAATTGTCCATCAAGAGAGGACAGCACCCCAGGGCCTCACACACTCTGGCGGACACTCTCCACCAAAATTTGTGGTTCCTCAAATTACTACTTACGATGGAAAATCTGAGCCAATGGATCACATGCAAAAGTACACCTTGTCACTTGTAGAGCGTGAAGTTTCTGATGAAGTATTGAGCTTGTTGTTCCCAAGACCTCGACAAGATTGGTTCCATTCTTTCAAGCTAGCTTCCATAAGGAGCTTTGATAAATTGAAAGACAAGTTCATTGACTATTTTATAGGGTCACGATGTGTGAAGGGGCCCCCATGGAGATTTTCATCATGGAATATCGTGAAGATGAGTCACTTCGATAATGGTACGATTGTTTCCTCATCACCTCCACGGATATTGAGTAGTTGACTCAGATAGCAAAAATGGCGGCACTTTAAAGAGGACTTTGCATAGACAACTCGCAAGAAGTATCATAAACTATTCTTCCCTCACGTTTCCTGACTTAGTTGCAAGGGTGCAACGTTTCATGGTAATTGAACAGTAAACGTGGGGGTGAGGTAGAGTCAGCTCGCTCTCATCTATGTCAGCAAATAAGAAACCTATAAAGGAAAGCTCTAAAGACAACAAAGACAAGCGTGAAGGTTACACGTTCTCTCATTGTACGAAGAGCAATCATCCCAACAGAGCCGCAATGCAAACATATCATTTGCCTTCAACCAACTAGGAAACCAGTAATGGGCTGAAACATTAAGCATTCTTGCAGGTACCATTCGGTGATTGGGCATGACCCTCAACAATGATATTGAAAGACTTATTCAAGAAAGTCGCTAGCGTTACTTTGTCCAAAGGTCATGAAGGACTTGGTACTCTAGACGAGCAAAGAGGTCTCATAGCCCGCCAAACTGTTCAAACACTCCAAAACGGTGTTGAAGCCTAGGAAGTCCTCATTATAGTGCTTGGAGAGGGATCATAACGGCAACCGACGCAAGAAATGCAACCCTAAGCACCATGAGCACAAGTCTCATGAGCATACCTAATATGATGGTTGAGTGGTCGATGTCATCATTGAAGGCCCTATCAAGAAGCGGAATGACATGAAGGAACTTTACTCAATTATGTTGCCAAGAAGAGAAAATCTCAAGACATAGCCTTTACCAATGACAATGCAAAGCATTTGACTGCTGAGCCCAATGACGATGCTTTAATCATCTCTCAGTTGACATCCAATGAAATTACGTATACTTACTGATAATGGTATTTTTGTTGACATGCTATCTTGGAATGCTTGTAGAAGGATGGGTATTGAAGGAAAAGGCTTAAGTCCCATCAATGCACCTTTGAATGGATTTGCAGGAGGAACCATAGTGCCTTTAGGAATTGTACAAGTATGCCTTACCCTGGGCACCAAGCCTACGCAAATGAAACGTCCCATGGATTTTCTGGTGGTGGACAACCTTTTAGCATACAACATCATCCTGGGACGCCCCATGCTGAATGTGTTAAGGGCAATACCATAAACATACCACTAGTAGATGAAGTTTGAGACTCCAACATGTATAGGGTGAAGTCATTGGAGACCAGAAAACGTCTTGGCAGTGTTGCAATCTGCAACCTCAGTATCTCGTTGTGGATCCTAACTTGCATTGAGATCATGACATTTTGACTCTTAGTCCCTATGTACTGATGGAACTCCTCTGAAGCCTTTAATTGCCCACTGTTTTCTTGGTCTCTACAACCACCATAGCTTTGATCTCTTCCTTGTTCTTTGCCAAGGATTCCTTGCTTCATGCCAAAATTTCCTCCTTCTCCCAAGCAGCCACTTTTTCCTTGTCCATACCTTTAAACTTTATTTCCAAATCAGATTGTTCAAGGAGTTGAAGGCCTATGACTCTGGCCTCCTCCTTCACAGTACCAACCTATGTTCAAGAGCTTTTTCTTCTTCCTTTGTTTTCAAGAGTTAACTCTTCAGGATGTCCACCTCCTCACCCTCAGCGGACTAGAGTCGGATAATCTTATAGAAACATAAATACTCCTGCAAAAGGAGAAACATTCAAAGTAAGTAGCAAATAAAGGCATCCATAATCAACAAAGGAATATTAGGATAATGGCAACCTGAGTGAAGCTCTGTAGACAACTTTTAGCAAGATTTTTTTGGGACTTGTCAATCGATGACCCAACTTCAAGAGAAGAAACAAGTCCAATCAACTTCTCAACAACTTCAGGATCTGAAAAACTGTGCTTGGGAGCATGTGAAGGACTCCCCACTATGTCAAGAATGCCAGCGAAGCCAAACTCTTCCTTATCCAAGGCCTCCAAAGTAAAGACTTGATCTAAGCCTTTAGCAACCTCCTTATCCTTCCATCCAATGTCCCTACCTGTCACGGGGCCAATGCGGGTCACAAATTTTTCCGCACCCCGCTAGGCGTCGACACACCCGTTTGTCGACCAACCACACACACACCGCGCGTACCGTCGAGGCCAAACGATCAGGGAACCAAAGAAGCAGCACCGAGTGACACAAGAACACAATTGGAAAAACGCAACTCGTATTCACATCTATTACAAGTACACGAAAAACCCAATCCCAGATCAGAACACTTACACGCAACCTCACGAGCCTATGTCTCACAGTCTCCTACTGCTTGCACTCCCTATTCGTCTGGTGTCTTCCTTCAAGAACACCGGGTTGCTGCCCAACTCGACTTCCACTCCCTTGGCATCTCGGGCTCGTCGTGCTCCTCGACTGATCTGGTCGATCCTGGTTCTCTCCTCGCCTCTGCTTGGAGTCTGGTGTCTCTCACCTCCTCTGGTCCCCCTTCTTGAATGAGGCCGACCCCTTTATATAGGGGAGCCGAGCAAATCTGATATGGCAACCGATAGATGAGAATCCCTTGATTCTCTCCATCCGATCTTGATCCGTTCAATCTCGGCTGTCGATCTGCAATCTCCAAGATTGTTTCCATAATAGATTGCCCTGCCATATCCTGGGAGGATCTTCCCGGATTTCCCTGGATTGACTTGGCGCCAGCTGAGCTTGTCGTCCAAGTTCATCCCCCTCTAGGGTCCACGTCCTTGATCCCCTCCTAGGATCACGGTCATCTGATTGCTGCGTCCAACGGCGCTCGAGCCTGGTCAAGGACTTAGCCGATCCCCACAAGTCGTCAACTCCCTCGCCGCTCAATGCTGAGCCTCCCTTAGCATCTGCCGGGCTTGTTGAGGTATGCGCACTCCTAGAGTGCCCTTGCACGGTTGTATCAGGTTCCATGAACCTCCTAGAGCTTGGCACCATGCCTTGCTCATGGGCATCATCACTGCCCACCCGCGCATTCACCAACTTGTGCATTGTGGCACTCCCTTGCCACAATCTGGTCCTTTGGCACACTGCCGAGCCTTTGATTGACCATCCTCTTCACAAGTGCCTTCGTGCACGCTTGTGTGACCATCTCCCGACTTGCCCGCTTCATGGACTTGCAATTCTCTCAACACCATGCACCCGGTTACCTGCGCATCCTTGCGTGCAGGCTTATGCGCCACCTCTACCTCAAGGCACGGCCTGTGGTGCGCATTCTCCAGGGCTAGAGCTGAAGGGTCTAACAAACCTCCCCCACCCAAGGGATTCGACGCCCTCGTCGAATGAGACTCTCGGTACCGTCGGATGAGGTCTTCGTACTGCCATAGTGTGACATCTTTCTCCCAAGTACTCCGTCCTCCTGTTCATCTTGCTGTAACCCAACACTTGGTGATCAAGTATGTCTTCCACCTCTTTGTCGAGTTCCTTCCTCACGGTGAGAGGGGCGCGCTTCACCTTGTTGCGCTCCGGATGCTCCTCGTCCCGATGGTAAGGCTTAAGGAAATTGACGTGGAATGTCGGGTGCACCTTCATCCTCTCTGGTAGTGCTAGCTGATAGGCTACTAGCCCGACTCTCTTGATCACTTCAAATGGTCCGTCATACCGCTGGAACAAGCCCTTATGCCAGCACTTGCTCGTGATCTTCTTCCAGATCTGTGGGGTGAGCTTCAACATCACTAAGTCCCCCACCTGGAACTCTAGCGGCCTCCGGTTCCTGTCCGCATACTTCTTCATTCGCCTGGTAGCTTTGGCGAGGCTATCTCTCGCCTCTTCAAGCATCTCTTGCTTGTCGTGCGCAAATCGATATGCGGCTGGGCACGGCCCTTCCTTGCGCTGCAACGCCACCTCCTGCGGCGTTAGCGGTTGGTAGTCCATTGCTAACTCAAACGGGCTATGACCTGTTGCGGAGGAGCGGTTCAAGTTGTAGGACAACTGAGCGGAGTCAAGCAAGTCTAACCAATTTCGTTGACTTGTTGAGACATAGTGCCTCAAGTACTCCTCCAGCAGTGCATTCACTCGTTCTGTCTGGCCGTCCGTCTGTGGATGATTGGCCGTCGAAAACTTCAGTTCTGATCCTAGCAGTCCGAACAAGCATGTCCAGAAGTTGCCTGTGAACCGAGCGTCTCGGTCACTCACGATCTCCGTCGGTACTCCAAAGAGCTTCACCACGGAGCGATAGAAAGCCTCAGCTGTGCAATTCTTGGTCACGGGGGTGAAAATCGCGTACTTGGAGAAGCGGTCCACGACCACCATCACCGCCATATAACCCCTCACTTCTGGAAATCCGGACACAGTCCATGGAAACTGATACCCAAGGCTTCTCTGGCACTGCCAAGGGTTGTAGGAGACTGGCCTCTACTCGCCTCTCCACCTTGTCTTGTTGACAAATGAGACAAGTCTTGACGTATAACTCCACGTCGTCGGCCATCTTTGGCCACACATAGGACCTCGACAATAGGACTAGCGTCCGCTCACGGCCTGGATGTCCAGCCCACGGACTGTCGTGACTCTCCTTCATCAGCTGGTAGCTCAATCCCTCTCCGCTAGGGACAAGCAAACGGCCACCTTTGCCATAAAGCAGCCCATCTTCCAGCCAATACCGCCTCACCGTCCCATCCTTGACTTGCTCCACTAGGAGTTGATAGGTCTTGTCCCCTAGTGTAGCGATGTTGACCTCTTGGAGGAAGTTGGAGGTTACTTGAGTCAAAGCCGCCACCTGGTCCGAAGCCTTTCGACTGAGGGCATCCGCCACTAGGTTGTGCCTCCCCGGTCGGTGTTCCCACTCGAAGTTATACTCCGCTAGGAACTCTTGCCACCGCGCTTGCCTGGGTGACAACTTTGGTTGTGACTTGAAGAAGGTATTGGCGACGTTGTCCGTCTTGACCACGAATGTGGTTCCCAGCAGGTATACTCGCCACACCCTCAAGTAATGCACCACAGCCAGCATCTCTTTCTCGTGTGCTGAGTAGCGTTGTTCAGCAGATTTTAACTTCCAACTCTCGAACGCCACGGGATGTCCGTCTTGCACGAGAACTCCTCCTACAGCACGATCTGAGGCATCCGTATGCACCTCAAATGGCTTCTCAAAGTCCGGGAGCTTGAGCACGGGCTACGTCACAATGGCGGTCTTCACCTTGGAGAACGCCACTTCACAATCCTCGTCCCATGTCCACTTCTGCTCTTTCCGCAGCAGATCAGTCAAGGGACTCACTTTCTTTGAGTACCCCTTGATAAACTTGCGGTAGTAGTTGGCCAGCCCCAAGAAACTCCGCAACTCAGACACCGACTTTGGTGGAGGCCAATCCTGGATTGCCTGCACCTTCTTGGGGTCCATCTGCACCTGCCCCTGGCCGATCACATGGCCAAGGAATCAGATCTCCTGCATGCCAAACTCGCACTTCTCCCTCTTCACATATAGGGAGTGTTGCCTAAGCCGCTCAAAAACAGCCTGCAAGTGCTGCACATGTTGTGCCAAGTCCCTGCTATACACGACAATATCGTCCAAATAGATGACCACAAACTGATCCAGCATGTCGTGAAACACATCATTCATCAAGTTGCAGAATGTAGCAGGAGCATTGGTTAAACCGAATGGCATTACCAGGAATTCAAAGGATCCATAATGAGTTACCATTGTGGTCTTGGGCT
Source organism: Sonneratia alba (assembly GCA_900174645.1). Taxonomy (NCBI): domain Eukaryota; kingdom Viridiplantae; phylum Streptophyta; class Magnoliopsida; order Myrtales; family Lythraceae; genus Sonneratia; species Sonneratia alba. Next base: position 15,442 of record FWPY01000075.1, read on the forward strand.
CGTCTCCTTTGGCGATGCGGACTTGCCAATATCCTGAACGCGAGTCAAGCTTGGAGAAGACTCTCGCCTCACCTAGGCGATCAAACAAGTCTACAATCAAGGGCACCGGGTACTTGTTCTTTACCGTGACCTTGTTCAATCCACGGTAGTTGACACATAGTCGGAGAGGGCCATCCTGCTTCTCCTGGAATAACACCGGGGCTCCATAAGGGGCTTTGGAGGGCTGGATCTTTCCCGCATCCAGCAACTCGGTCAGCTGACTCCGTAGCTCTACCAGCTCCTTCGGGGACATCCAGTACGGGGCTTTGGCTGGGGGAACGACGCCTGGCAGTAGTTCTATTTTGTGATCTACTGCTCTGTGCGGCGGTAGCCCTCCTGGCAACTCCTCCAGCATCACATCCTGGAATTACCCGAGCACTTCCACAACCTCGTGTGGAATCTCTTGGTCCACCTCCGTCTCCTGCACGTCCACTTCCCTAATAGCCGCAAGGTAAGTGGGATACCCCTTCTTCATTCCTTGTGCCAATTGCATTGCAGATACCTTCTCCGTGGCTACCTCCTCAGAGCGTGCAAGGCCTCGGTATCCTTGCACAAAACAGGGTCGTCGGGGATCTCCAATGACGATGCCTCCCACATGAGGCATGATGGTGATTGCTGCATCTGCAAAGAAGCTATTCCCAAGGATGAGGTCGTAATCATCCAAAGGAACCACCATCAAACCGACTGTACCCTCCCAAGCCTCTATCTTGATGGGCACATCCCTTGCCAACTCGCCCATTGGTTGGCTCTTGGAGTTCACCACCTTCAATCGGCTGTGAGAGTGCTCCACTCGCAACTCCAAGGTTCGTATCATCCGATTTGATACGAATGTGTTGGTGGCACCAGTATCCACCAAGGCTGACATTCGCCTGCCATTCAAGGTCACATCCACAAACAACAAACTGTGGCATACCTTAGGGCGCTCACTCCGCATAGCGCCGAGGGCCTGCAGTGGGGCAACACGATGCACTTGGTCCTCATCGGAGTCATCCGACCGTAGGGCAGTAACCTTCCCCTCCCGCTTTGGGCACTCCTTTGCCCTATGGGGTCTGTTACATATGAAGTAGCCTGGGTGCGTCCAAGGATCCTTCCTTCCGTTGGCTCCCTCGATCACCTTCGCCTTTCCCTTGTCTGGTCGGATTAGCTACTTCTCTTTGCCCTTCCCTGACTTTCCTGCCAGGTAGGACTTGGACTTCTTGTCCTTGTTCGTGTGCTGGGCCTTCTTGCTCCCCTCCTCGGCTTGAGCAATTCGCAAGTCCAGCAGTGCGTCCGCCGCAGCTAAGGCAGAAGGGAGGTCTCTTACCCCTTGCCTCCTTAGCTCGAGTTGAGCCCAAGGTTGCAATCCCTTTAGGAGTGTGTACAGCTTGTTCGTCTCTGACATATCCGTCACGTCCAGCATCAGCGCGCTAAACTCCTTCACATAGTCCTGCACTGGTCCGCTGTGCCTCAGCTTGGCCATCGCATCCCGAGCAAGCCATGCTGCGTTGCTCGGCAGGAACTACTCTTTCAGCTCCTTTAGTGCCTCCTAGGTCTCCATCCAGGGTCTACCTGCACTGAGATCATCTTGGACTCGGGTCCTCCACCATAGCTTTGCATCCTTGGCAAGATACATGGTGGTGATCATCACCTTCTCGGCGTCGGGGATTTTTGCAGCAACAAAGTAGTTCTCCATATCCTATATGAAGTTCTCTAGATCCTTGGAACTCCTTGTTCCTTCAAACGCCTTTGGCTCCGGGACCTTCATCTTCCCACGAGGCTCATTCGATGGCCCCGCCTGGGACACGAGTTGTCGCTTGATCAGGACCACATCATCCTTCAGGGTTGCTACGTCAAGCCTGATCTCCTTCAGCAGATCAGTCACAGTCCCTCCAAGATCGTCGCCTTCACCGACGTTGTCCTCCAAAGCAGCAACGCGGGGTTCCAACGTAGTGGTCGGGTCTGCTCGTCCAGTGAGCTCTGCAAGGCGGCCTTCTAGCATCGCCAATCGCTCCCGCAACGCTTCCATCGCCCTAGTCCACACGTTGGCTGATTGTAGGGTACGCGTGGTCTTCGACAAAGGGGCTCCTCCACCCGAACGCAACACCACTCACACAGGTACTCCAGCTGGTCACGAGCAGAACCTCGGCTTTGATACCAACTGTCACGGGGCCAATGCCGGTCACAAATTTTTCCGCACCTCGCTAGGTGTCGACACACCGTTTGTCGACCAACCACACACACACCGCGCGTATCGTCAAGGCCAAACGATCAGGGAACCAAAGAAGCAGCACCGAGTGACACAAGAACACAATTGGAAAAACGCAACTCGTATTCACATCTATTACAAGTACACGAAAAACCCAATCCCAAATCAGAACACTTACACGCAACCTCACGAGCCTATGCCTCACAGTCTCCTACTACTTGCACTCCCTACTCGTCTCGTGTCTTCCTTCAAGAACATCGGGTTGCTGCCCAACTCGACTTCCACTCCCTTGGAATCTTGGGCTCGTTGTGCTCCTCAACTGATTTGGTCGCTCCTGGTTCTCTCCTCGCCTCTGCTTGGAGTCTGGTGTCTCTCGCCTCCTCTGGTCCCCCTTCCTGAATGAGGCCGACCCCTTTATATAGGGGAGCCGAGCAAATCTGATATGGCAACCGATAGATGAGTATCCCTTGATTCTCTCCATCCGATCTCGATCCGTTCAATCCCGGCTGTCAATCTGCAATCTCCAAGATTGTTTCCATAATAGATTGCCCTGCCATATCCCGAGAGGATCTTCCCAGATTTCCCTAGATTGACTTGGCGCCAGCTGAGCTTGTCGTCCAGGTTCATCCCCCTCTAGGGTCCACGTCCCTGATCCCCTCCTAGGATCACGGTCGTCTGATTGCTGCGTCCAACGGCACTCGAGCTTGGTCAAGGACTTAGCCGATCCCCACAAGTCGTCAACTCCCTCGCCGCTAAGTGCTGAGCCTCCCTTAGCATCTGCCGGGCCTGTTGAGGTATGCGCACTCCTAGAGTGCCCTTGCACGGTTGTATCAAGTTCCATGAACCTCCTAGAGCTTGGCACCATGCCTTGCTCGTGGGCATCCTCACTGCCCAACCGCGCATTCACCGACTTGTGCATTGTGGCACTCCCTTGCCACAATCCGATCCTTTGGCACACTGCCGAGCCTTTGATCGACGATCCTCTTCACAAGTGCCTTCGTGCACGCTTGTGTGACCATCTCCCGACTTGCCCGCTTCATGGACTTGCAATTCTTTCAACACCATGCACCTAGTTGCCCGCGCATCCTTGCGTGTAGGCTTATGCGCCACCACTACCCCGAGGCACGGCCTGTGGTTCGCATTCTCCGGGGCTAGAGCTCAAGGGTCTAACACTACCCCTCAAGAGGGCTTCAAAAAAGCTATTATGAATTTCCTCACTGTCAAACATATCAATGTGAAACGGAGCCTTGGAAGGCTTGGAATGGACTTGCGACTGAATCTTCTAGGCCCGTGAAGGGATGAGCTCGAAGTGAGGGGATGAGCTCAAATTGATGGGATGAGTAGCCTCTTTTCTTTTTTTCCTCTAGCCTATAAGTAGTAGAATTCGTAGCTTCTTGGGTAAAGTCAACCCCTCCAGTAGTTGGGGTTGATGCAAAGGACTTCTCCAAGCCCGGGCCTTTGGCTTCCTTCCTCTTCCTATGGGCTATTTCATCCAGTTTAACCTATATATTCCGAAACATCAGGTTGAGACTGCCGAGGCAGAATCTGAAAAGGGAAAAGGTGGAAAGGTTAGAAGGGTGTTACCACCGAAGAGACCGTTGAAGTAGGATACCTAAGACCATACTTCATCAAATATTCACTTGAAATAATCTTTTCCAGCAAAGGGGTTTCCGATTTTGTGCCAATTCCTCTGAGGCTGTATTCAACTATGTTACCTCACTCATGATTATGTAGAACTTGGGGTTTTCATCTATTATGGGACAAGGGCTCCAAATCCACAACATGACGTCCTTAATAAAGAGGATGGACTTCTTCCATTCAAAGTTTGAACCTATCTTCCCTTTGACCATTATTCATCGAATTACATGACATTGAGGAGTGAAATAGCATTGACCGTGGATATTATCCAAAGAGAATCTATAAAAATACTGGAAAAATCGAATCAAGAATTCAAAATCCTCCTCTTTACGCCACAGGAACATGCAAAGCCAAGCCCACCAGGAATTTGATGACAGCCGGGTACGAGTAGCGCCTAAATAATGACAGAGATCAATGATCTCAAGAGTTAGAGGCCACCTAAGGCCCACATGAAGATGGATAGGGAATACGACAATCTCCCTCTCTTGGGGTCGATGCGGAGAATCCCTAGGGCTTGGAAGCCTTGGGCAAAACTCATTCCCAAGCTTTTGCCTTCTTGATTGCTTGGAAAATCCTACCCTTATAAAGCTTATTTGGAGGGTTGCAGGCCAAAAGAGGAAGCTTACGTCTGAGGTCATTAGAATGAGGACTTGCCAATTCAACACAAGCTTCATAAAGTGGACAACAAAAGAAGAGATGGCAACAAAAGGTTGCACTTAGGAGCGATGATCAGAAAGCCAGAACACAACTTGATTGCGAAGAGGTGAGATGCGGTTTAGGGTTTTGAAATGCAGCTATCCATGGAATTTAAAGAGACTCAAAATGACACAACTTACCACAAGAAGCAGGAGTGATGCTTTAGAAAGGATCTCTGGAATGGGCACAATGAAAACACCAAGAGAAGGCAGAGAGATGCAGTCACTATGAGAAAATTGAAAGGAAATAATGTGACTATAAATGTCCATGTTTCAGCCTATCTTCGTGGCAAAGGTTGGTCGGTGAGATGTGAACTTTCAATGATCATATGCTCAAGCTGAATCATATATCCGCATATGATTGTCGAAATGAACGAGATTTGAATGGATCAGGGAAGAGAGTCATTGCTCTACAAAACCAAACTTAATAGCCATAGAATCCCTAGGATCGAGCCAAAATATGAAGAAATACAACATGATAGAAGCACAAGGATTAGAACATTACAAAATAGGACGTTCAGGGACTGAATTGCGTAGAAAAAGATTGAGTTACATATGATGTCATACATGACATCATCAAGGCAAGTTGTCCTACAAAATTGTTGGGGTAACAAAAGTAACCTGATTGCGTTACCTCTCAACTTGCAGGGGGTTGCCACATTGGGGGGAAAGAAGAGGTGCTGGGCAACCTGATCAAATTATGTGCTGCCAATCTCGAGTGGGAAGAAAGGAAGAAGGGAGGAGTTTCTGCCTAAGAAAAACTTAACAAGTCTAGTTTCTGGTCTAGAAATCCAAAGATAAATCTACCGAGCGATTCCCAAATAGGCCTTGCTATAGCTGCCTAGATAACCCGCAACAGGTCTAGCATAAGGTAATAATCCTATTATGAGACTTTGTCAAATTTTCTACTAATCTATTATTTACATGCAGAATTATAGCTCACCGTATGAGAGAAAACTCAATGCACCAAGACTTTGTTCAACTGCCATCATGATTCATTCCCTTCGTTAAGCCATCATAATGCCCAAATAACAGTGTAATAATACAGAGATTCAGCATGAAGGCTTGCATGTTGCCCAGAGTCATACCTTCCAATAGTTGCTTCCTTGGAGGTCATAGTGGTAAAAAGCCTAATTTACCACTTTTTTAGAATATGATTTACAATTTCCAACAAAATATTAGAATTGTTAGAACTGCTTGATGTTGTGATACTGCCTAAGCATCTTCTAGGATTGTGGGGAATAAGAATGATTGCATGATAGCTTGAACTTGTGTGCATGTTTGTACAGTATGGAACTATGTAATCTCTAAGCGGAGTTGGTATTTTGTAGGATTGTGAGGAATAAGGATGACTATGTGCTACATGAAAGCTTGAATTTGTGTGCATCTCTTCATAGTGTGGAACTACGTAATTTCTAAGTATATCTCTAAACATTTACTTACTATTGACTGCACCCGATTTACTTTTAGTTTATGTGCCGATAAGGTCTCTATAACATTGATCTCTGGATATGTTGAAAAATAAATAAGAAGAGGAATAGATGAAGAAAATAAATGACCAGGTTGCTATCCCATTACACCTTCTTGGTCGAGTACCCATTTCTTTTATACCTTAAATCTCTTATCATTTGGTATAATAAGAGTCATTGTAAGAGATTAGGAAAACTTTGTAAGTCACAGAATAACCATCATTAGGCGGGTCCTAAGATGGCGACTCCAATTCTCCTTCCCTTGGGTCTATTACGTGGACCCGGGCCATTCCTTGAATTAGGTATGCCAAAATGATTTTTTTGTAATATGGAATTTCATAATTGAACTTAACATTTTCTGAAAATTAACCCCTAGTTTTCCCAATATGCCAGATTAAAAACCCGTGTCACAATTAGATCCCATGGTCTAATGCCTCTCATGATTTTTTTGTGAAATAATAATAGAGGAATTCTCATTAAGTAGCACAAACCCCACGTCTCCGACAATAATGAACACCCCTATTCCCACTCTTTCAAGCACAAAAGAGGCTGGAAGCAAATATTAGGCTGCAGTCTAGGGGAACCCAAGGACGGCCCGTTAAACATTGCAAAAAAACTAGTAGAATGGGCTTTAGAGAATGAAGTCGCCCTCGGAGCGGGGCTATGAAGCCCAACAGAGATAGCCTAAGGCTTATGGTATATCTGAAGTATGAATATTGGCGAAAATGTTTACTAGCCATTACTCCCTCGCTTAAAATGTGTTGTAACTATCCCAGTAGGAAGAACAGCAACTACAAGATTGACTTGTGTCGAATCCACCAGTTTCCTACCCCAAATCGAATCCTACACTTTAAGGGATACCCTTGAGAACCGTAAGAGTTGTAGCTCCAAAAACTCAAATCAAAGTTAATACTCTCTTTTTATGTGGAAGTCGCAATCTGACATATAGAAGTGAGAGCCATAATGATCCATTCAATTGCCTGCAATTTTTAGCCTACCTTCTTAAGTATCTGTGGGTGATTCCCTTCGTTTATAATTTACCTTTAAATATAATTTATTACGCAAGAGTTTTTTATATCGATCCAGGAAGATTCCCTTTTCTTGTTAATTAAATAACACAGCAATTATTCCATAAAAGCTAGCACGCAATAAATTTATTAAGAGAAAAGGATGGACTTGTGAAGTATATATATACCGGAAAAACTACAGTTCTGTATTTTGTAATTGTTGGATGCGTACATATGCATTTATTTTAACATATTAATATGCTGCCAAAGAGAAAATGAAAGAGGACCCGAAGTAAGAACGAAGAAGAGAAATTAGCATATGCAGACATATTTTATAATCAACCTACCATTGATACTCTCCACCATGGTCAAGTGAAGCAAAAGGATGCCCATCGAACCCTAGTACTGTCTATATTCGGCTCCAATTCATCATAGAGCATTGTCTCTGGCTGATGTTCTAAGGAACATGTTGATGATGTAGAGAAGTCGGTAAAATTGAGGAGATCTGATAAGCATAGGTCTCCGACATCAAAATTCAATAGACTATCCATAACTAAACCATTCTCTTTTGAACAGTCGAAAGATGACAGTCCTTTCTCATCCATTGGATTTGGCTCCGTGGGCAAGTCTCTTTGATGGTCTCTGGTTTGATATGATGATTGGTGGGAGTTGGGTAGCTCAGGTCTCTCAGGCGGATGTGGACTGAGGAAAACTTGCTTGCAGCACTTAAAGGCCCTGGTCCTCACAACTGGTGTCTGCGGGTTATGCTTTGGCTGGCCAGGCAACGCTGAGCTTGTGCCAGTAGGCATTTTGGTCTTTTTATGAGCAATTTCATGGTTAGCCTGATGCTTCTTGCCCAGTGTGGTGTTCCAGTAATTCTTGATCTCATTGTCTGTTCGTCCTGGAAGCCTTCCCGCTATCAGAGACCATCTGAAATAAACCCATAACGAACAGAAAAAAAGAAGAAATAAAATGGATGAAATGATAATTGTAAGAGTAAATAGCATCGCTTGTTAATTATATGACACAGACACTCATCATTGGAGTGGGAGATCCAGAACCTGTTCCCTAAGAGCTTGTGAAGCCTGACGATGAGCTCTTCCTCGTCAGGTGATATATTGCCTCTCTTAATGTCGGGTCTCAGGTAATTCAACCAGCGAAGTCTGCAACTCTTTCCGCATCTCCTCAAGCCTAGCGTGATAAACCAAAAGACCAACAGTTCACAGTGAGAGGGACCCGTTATGGAAAACAAGAATTCCCCTTTCTCCCAATGGTCTTCCCAGAATGAAAATCGAATCACAGGGTTCGAGGACTATGCAAGACAAAAAGGTTCATGTCTGAGGGTGCTGGACCTCCAGTCGGCCTGTAATGGAAATTGGATACAGTGGGTCACTGAGAAGGCACACATCTCATAACTGTCCCATCTGTTCCAGTTATAAGGCTAGGAGACAGATACTACAACTACTGCCCTCGATCCTCCCTAGTTGCCCCATCACTGTCAACCGGTTATCATCTTATAATCGAGTTCCTCACTAATAAGTTATATATGTAGGTAAGAGTGGGTGTGCATGCATATGCATATTTTACCAGCTTGCTTGGGGAGATTTCTCCATCTCCCTTCACCGTGGGCTTTGATGTAATCTGTCAGGATCTTGTCTTCCTGAGCAGTCCATCCTCCCCTGTTCAGCCCCTCCTTTGAGCAACATGGACTCCTCCCCATTCTCTCTCTCTCTCTCTCTCTCTCTCTTAAGAGGAATGTGCTGTCTCCTCTGCCCCGGAAGGAGGGTGATTCTTATAGCACCATTTTTGGATTTATAATATATATTAGTTCTCAACAACGTGTACTCAACCACGCATATACTATCATTTATTACTTTTCCTTGACAAGAGCAGTTCTTGTATTCGTCCCTTTTTTCTACTGCTAAAACGTACACGAATAGTTAAAAAAATAACAAATTAGACAAGAGATTGACTCGATATATAGTTAGAAAAACTTGTTTGTGGGAATTCTATAATTATATAACCTTTCAATATCTAAGTCTTAAAATTTCAAATTTGACTCATTTAATAAGAGAATAGGCCGGAAAAAGAAGCCTGAGAAAGCACCCTAATGTGTTAAATTCGTTGTAAGTTCATAAAAAATCAGACTCATTTCCACTTAAAAGTTTAAGCTGATAAGCGACGATACCTAATTTTTTTATAAACTCACAACCTTTTCTTCATTTAATCGATGTGAAATCATATATCTTAACACCTGCTCTCATGTGGTAACGTGGTTTACTTTACCACGTGACCACGTGCCATTAAACACCCGCCCTCAATAACTATTTACGAGTCGGGTATTCTTTTTTTGATCTCGGACGAGGGGGACAACTAGCCACTAGTCGAACAATTTTCTTCCATACTCATACTTATATCAATTAACCATGAGCTAGACTTCTGGACTCGGGTCGGGTGAGGTGCGACCCATTGTCTTTGATACCATGTTAAATTCGTTGTGAACCCCATGAGGGATCGGACCCATTCCCACTTAAAAGTTTAAGTGGCAATAAGCTCATAACGTTTTCTTCATTTAATTAATATAAGATCGTATATTTAACACTAATGAACCTCATCTTTTCCGAGCTGTCTTCTATTATTAACTACTGTAATTATAGATGTCACACATCATGTTAAATGATCTGAAAATACATAAACTTTATATGTTTTAGCAAATTTACCATAAACTTTTGAAATCGATTTGAATGTTCGATAACTTTTAATTTTTATCCAAAAAGACAAACCATCACCACTTTTTAAAGGAAATTATTTATTTCCATAAAACTTTTTAACGCAGACTACTGTGTATATGGTAGAAGTGGAAATATATATATATATATATACTGAAAGTTCTCAACCATCCTCATCGAATTTGAAAATTTGTGGTAAAATTGGTAAAAATATTGAAAGCTATTGTATCTTCATATCGTTTGCCCTTAAAGTGTGTGATGACCCATGTATGACCGCATTAAATTTTGCTAAAATGTCAGGTGATATAGTGATTTACATTGTGAAGCCACTAATTTAATGCAAAATTTATCTGAACGTGACTTAATTACTACGGCAAGCTAAATTGTAACTTCAGCATGTTCATGTCAAATTAAAATGTGATACAATAATAATCATTAACATGGTCACGTATTTGACGGCCCATATCATTTAGGACTTGTACACTTTATGGTATAGAACCTATATGACTCAATAGGGCAAGATTAAGTTTTATGATGTGAAATAGAAAATTGACACAATTATAAAATTTTTAATTGTAATTTTCTCATATAGCTCTAGTGTGCAAGTCATCTCCAGATTCCTACGGGCCAAATTACGCCTAGATGAATGAGAAAGCGTCTTATGTAACTATGACTATATTGGACGAGAGGCTTGCCCGATTATAGTATAAATTTAAACAATAACTGGAGAGAGAAAGAAGGTTTGGTGTAATAACATCGTTTTCGACCTAACAATTAAGATGTTGTATATTCGATTATTATTATCGAATTTCCTGCACCCCTTTATTCCTTTCCCACTTCTACTATCTTATTCTAAATTTATGAGTTTCCTACATAATCGAAAAAAAGAAACTACTAAGGTATTTAACAATTATTGAAATAAATTGATAGATCTCCCGAAACTAATGATATTAAAAAAAAAGTATTTTGTGGTTTAACCTTTTACTTTCAAGCATATAATTAAGGGTTTCCTAGCTTATACTATAAAATAAGCGATGATTACTTATCTTATATGGTCAAATATATGATCATTAATGAACTAATTTAAAATTTTTGGAATATCTAATTTATCCTTAATTGTCGGCTTGATGAAATGAGCATTTGATTAAAGTGAGGCAATACAACCAACTCGAAAGATGAAAGAGACGTAATAGGCACTATTAGAAATAATTCATATCCAAGCAATTCTTTCTTTAGGACACAAGTCTTCCACAAAGAATCGGTCTCATTTTGCGGGCAAAATCTCACGTGGTTACTCTGTGGCACTCACGTGCTATCCAACGAACTGTAATTCTTCTCATAAATTTTGTCCAATTTTAGGCGATCATTGGAAAAAAGAAAAAGAGTTTGACCTTAATTAATGGGAGTTATTAGTCATGTTAATTGTAATAGAATATAGTTTATTATGTTTGTTTCATGTATTATCTAGTATGGTCCATTTAAGATACTAAACGTGACTAAAATTCGTAATGAGAGTAATGGGACTTTTTTAGTGGCTATAATTGAAAAGTTCAAAGAAACGAGATAATTGGCAACCCGACTATTTCTCCTATTGGATATTTTTAGTTAATTAATGGCGACCCTAAATGCATACATCGCCCGTATAAAAAGTTTTGAAATCTTTTTAATTAGTATAAAATAAAAATTTTATTTTCAATTAATACAGAATATTTTAAATTTGTCTATATTGCTCCACTAGACTTCTCTATAACTGTTTTTTCTAACTTTTTGAGGAAAACTGCTCTTCCTTGGAATCTGATTTCCCTACTTCCAGTAAGAGGGGATAATGAAGTCTTCAATCTATTGATAACTTCTCATCCAGCCTCTGTCCTATGCTTTTTGTCTCTAAATTTGTCTCTACCAACTCTAGAAATATCTTCAAGCTTGAAATTTGCTCTTTCAACTCATGTTCGAGGTGGATGCACGTTCACTCGGATGACAAATGATGAGACTCAAGAGGGGAGGATGAGAGGAAAAGTTTAGTTTGGTTTTATCTTTACTGATGCAAAGGCAACAGGTTGGACTCCTTGGTAGAGTTACAGGTGATGAAGGATAGTATGAAATGTTACTCATCCACGCCAAAAAATAATTTTCACATAAGATTACAGGAAATTCTAGAACGTAGTTAGAGAATTTGGCAAAATATTTATAGAGGGGTTTTATAGTGGCCATATGGAAAATTTTAAAAATTTTTAGTACTGATTAGACACAAAAATTTTATCTTGTACCAATTAAAATTTTGTTTTCAAAATATTTTCTACCATTGGTGTAATTCATCCTATGGTTATGATAGAGCTATCACAATTTTGACTTTTTTTTAATTAATAGAGAATACGTTTATAACATTTTATGCCAACCGAATATAAAAATTACTTTTGTACCCTTTTGTTGTTTTCCAAAACCATTTGTACCATTGGTGCAATTACCCATCCAAATAACAATCAATGCAACAAGACAGCTTAGCAAAGTTCTTGAATTTCTCATAAACAACTTCTTATGAATACTTTAGTGAGTATTTTATTCGACCGATAGACGTCCACCGGCCTCCATGATCCGAGAAATGAATCTTTAAATTTTAGGCTAAAAGGAGAGTGTGACAACATAGTAATGCCTAAACATGAGATAAATTATTGAAAACTTTGAAATTTGTATAGGATAATACAAATATTATTTCTAGGGTTTACAAATGGATAAATCGTAAATACAACTCATGAATAGTTTGCAAAATTGTGAGTTCAATTTCCCAATATATAATCCTTAATAAAGTCACCCATACACATGCTTGCATATGAACTAACTGGATTTATGAGTTTACAAGCTACAAAATAAACTTCTCTTAAACAAAAAAGAAAGAAAAGAGGGTACCTCTAGATGTGGTCCTGAATGCAATGTCATTATCTCCTTATAAATTAAAAAAAGATTGAAGAATAGCACGAGATATACCACCATGGCCTCTTTGGATCTAATACATCTAAAAACAGTCTCCAAAGCATAGTGTGTGGGTGTGGGGGCACGCGATGGTGAAGTTTAACAGTCACGCACTAGATTGGTACTCATAAAGTGCGATATCACATTGGGCTACCTTAACCTAATTAGCCGTGAATTTATATATCCAGCAAGCAAAATTATAGCACGTCCGACTGTGGAGATCGAGGCCAGCCTACGACTAGTCAATGTCATCTCAAAATCAAGCACCCGTCCCATTGATGGATGGAAAGATGTTCGTAGGTCATCCACTCTTTTTCCATCTTGGGTAACATATTTAATGAGGGGCAAGTTTGCAGTACATTGATATATTTGAGGAGATTATTTTCTCGTTATAAATGGAAATTGTGAATATAGAAAAAAAATGACAAAGATTAGAGTAAAATAACAAAAAGGGAGCACAAAAATCAAATTTAATTTTTTTAAATTTTAGATTAAGATAATACCAGTAGGACCGATTGTAATAATTAATGATTTTCAGCTAACTTTCTCCTGCGCTATTGAAAGTTGGTTGGATTCAATATAGCTAGCCCTTTCCCCTCTCCTCTCTATTATTATTATTATTATTATTATTATTATTATTATTATTATTTTGTTGTTGATTTTTTTTCTTCTCTTGGTATTCTACGCATGGGAGAACCTTAAAAAGTGGTCTCTTCTCCTTTTAAAAAGGCAGATATGAGTGGTAAGGTGCCGGCTATGTCATATACAAGTTTCGTGTTCAACCATAAACATTTCAACTATGAATTAAATTGTCTATATTAAATACTGACCCATCAGTGCGACATTACCCTCGGATGCCTAATATACTATAAGAAAATGGTGTCCTCTGAGACTCGTATTCAAAGAGCGTGTTTCCACCAGATATTTCCATATAGATCTAAGAAATGGTTTGAATACATAAGTCTCATGACCAACCTCAACAAAGTTTAGATTTTTAGTACGTGACAAAAGTCCCTGTTACAGGTCGCTGGCCCAGTCCCAATTAGAATCGTCAATGTTTCAATCATATATGCTCTTGGCGGGGAAGGGTCGCACAGTAATAGTGTAAACAAAATCATGATATTTTCCCTTTTTATGAATCTCTAAATAGATATGACATTTTTTTGTTTTTCACAAAATATCATGGGTACTATAGCATTAATTTTTTCAGTTAATTACTAATGTGGCGCATCCGTATGATGCGCGCTTTTGACATGTGGCAACTTACACAAAGTGCCATGTATAAAAGATGTACCAAATTATCACCGTCATATTAGCAATAGATATAATTTTTACCTGTCATTAACATACATGCTATTTTGTGAAGAAATCATTAAACTTCATGTATAAATAAGTGAATATTAATAATCACCTATATTTTAGGAAATTTTGGAAAAATAATGTTTTTCTAGGCAATTTTTCCAAAGTTATAACTTATTATTAAATCATATCTAACTTTTTAAGGTTGCATATGGGTAGTGAATAGACTCGACCAGGTAGGAACTTGCATATAGGCTAGTTTTCGTAGAAATTTCAACCAAATTTGGCTAGCTGTAGTGATAAAAATCCATTTAGGAGCTTAACAGATCAAGCTCAATTCAACATTGATTTAATGGAGATCATTCGTGTGACAATCTTCAAGCGTGTGGATATGGCAAAGTTGTTACAAATGAAAGTGAAACTACACTCAAAATGGAAGGAGAATATCAGGAAAAAAGGGGAAGAATAGCACAAATTGATGTCAGGGTTAGGTCAATTTCTTCTATCTATTCTTGAATATTGCTTTCATCTTGTCCCTTATTACTGTCTTTCTTTCATTTATTCCTCCTTAATGTCTTTTATCATTCTTGTTTTCATTTCATCTTTTTACAGAAAACAAACAAAAAAATCACCATCAATCTTGTATCTTTAAATCTTTGTCCATCAATGTTATGTCGTTGAGTCCTTTATCATTCTTGTTTCCTTTCATATTCAGTCAGTCCATTTTCTTTCTTATCTCGGAATTAAAAAAAGAAAAAGAAAAAAGCAAAAAAATGAAAAAAAAATTTTGAAAACTGCAAAAAGAAGAAAAGAAAAGAGAACAGCAGTAAGAAGAAAAAGCAGAAAGAAACCCTAAAGGAAAGTAGAAAAAAAAGTAGGAAAAGTGAGATAAAATTCCGAATTTCATTCTCATTGATCTGTTGAAATTTGATTCTTTCTTCCATTACTTGAATCTTCTATAAGTCCTAAATTGTGCTCTTGCTCAAAATTCTATTCCATCTAAAACCTGACCCTACACCATTCTTTCCATATACAATTTTTGTTTGGTAAGTTGAGGTGAATTATTGTAGGGATCTTCGAATTGGTTTGACTAGTTTAACACGAACGGATAGAAAATATCCATGAATGGAAAAATGCAAGAGTGTGTGAGAACATTCGATGGTAAAAGTAGTTTGAATGCCAAACACAAATGAATTGTGTCAATCTTATTTTGAGTGAAGCATGTGACGGAGTATTTGTGAGGTCCTAACATCATCTTATAGATCTTCAATATGTCATATTCACCGCAAGGAAATTCAACCTAGGAGGTATTCTTGGACAAGGTGTCATGTGTAATGAAGGTTGAATTTGGAAAACTCCATAGGAGAATCGATAAAAATTGATGTGTCTAACAGGTAATATTAGCATGCTCCTATCAAATGACCACCTTTGTGAGATGATGATGTAAACAACATGAAGCCAAAGTTTCCCATTTTCCAGGGCGAAAGTGATCTTGAAGCTTATCTTTTGTGCAACGAAAGGATGGAAATGACATTGTCACAACTATTCCAAATTGAGGAATGTACAAATTGCATCATTTTAATATTTTGATTATGCTAATATTTAGTAGGATCAATTATAGAAAGATAAGAGGAGGAAGGGAAATAAGCCCATGGAAACATGGATTGACATGAAGGTTATAATGAGAAAATAATTCATTCCACATTCATACTAGCGGAAGTTTTACAAGAAACTAGAACATCTAACTCAAGGTTCCAAGAGTATGGATGAATACTACAAAGAGTTGGAGTTGGCCATCATTTGAGCTAATGTAGCTACAGATGAAGAACCCACAATGGATAGGTTCTTGCGTGAGTTGAATCACGAGATTGCAGATGTTGTTATGATGCATTATTGATGATATGCTTCAATATGCCATGAAGGTTGAATGATGACTGAAGTGGAGCTACATCAATCAAAGAAGAACTAGCTCAACTTCAAGATCTTCATGGAGATCAATGTCTACACCAGATGAAGTGCCACCAATTCCATCATATTTAGAAATCTCAAAAGACATAAAGCAAGCTGAGACACTTATACACATTCACGAAAATTGAGTGAAGATAAGAAAAGAGTGTGAATAGCAAAAACCAAAGTTTAAAACAAAATAAATGAGTAAAAATTTGAGTGAAAAAGAGAGTGAAGTTAGAATTGTAGGAAAAGAAACTCAGTGATGAAAAAGAGGAACAAAGAATGAGAGTGTGATTGAAAATAAGGAAAAAAATAGAGAGAAAATGAGAGGAGCAAAAATAAGAGTGCTATAAACTTAATGAGTACAAGTGAGGAAAAACAAAGTGAGGTGAAGAAAGGTTTGCATTGTCTTGAGCACCTTACAGCATCTATGTACAAGGAGTTTGTTTTATACACCAAAAATGTTGTTGGATACTTTTTAAGCAATATTATATCTTCCTTACAGGTATTTGAAGGTGTCATCGAGGAATCAATCCAATTCAAGGAATTCAACATGAAACTAGATTAGATTGCATGATTCAATTCCAACTAGCCATTCAAAGTCATTAGAAGGAGATAAAGGAGCCTTAATTAGAAGTCATTAAGGTGATGCAACATGGGGATGCTACAGATTGCATGTGACATTAAACATGGAGAATGTGCATTGATCTTCAAGCCTTCAACTCTAACAACACCATTGTTAGGTATGAATATTCTACCTCTTACTCAAAATGTGTTATATGACTTTTATCATTTTTGCATGCCTACAAAGATTGATCATCAAAGTGGATGATATAGTATGAGAATAGATTATGAGTTGAATAATGCTTTCAAAATAAGAATTGATTGACTTGATTGGTTAGGAATTTATTTTAGATTGAGTAGATTATGTTGTTCTTCCATGAGTTTTTTCAATCATGATTTGCATGCTTTACTTGGTAACTTTTCATTTGTTTGTTTTGATGACATTCGTTATACTATGAGTTTTAGATAATTATATTGAAAATCCAAGACTTGTTTTAGAGATCATAAGGAAAGAATGGTTGTTTGCAAATCTTAACAAGCATACTTCTTGCATGAATAATAATGTTATTGGTTGTGTTGTGAATGCTAAAGTGAATGAACTTCATGAGGATGAAGATTTGGTTAAGGTGATTCAAGATTGGCTAGCATTTATTATGGTAAGTCACATAATTTGTTTCAATTACTTAACTAGTACATGTTGCTACTTTATTCCATGCTATATGATGAATGATACAACATATGTTGATTTGTTCTTTGAGAGATTTTGAGGATACATAGTATTTTTATAGCCACTATTTCGGAAAAAGTTACTGAGTTCTTGAATCAATTGTGGAAGATTTTGTAGTATTGATTAGACGTGAATTTGTTGTCTTATATATCATGTTGTTCACAAACAAATTGTTTTCCACATTACAAAATTGGCAATAAATTTGTTCATCCTACCAATACACTTTTGCATTATGAGATTGCTTATACCTTTATTTTAGTGATTCTTTTGGATTTAACATCTTTTCCTTTGAGTGAGTGTGCCACTTTAGGTATAGAATGGTGGATAAAGCAACTTGCTAAGCAACACACTATAAATAGTAAGAGGTTTGAACTTGATCTTGGAGACTTTAATTGGTTGTTTAAGAGAACGAAAAGTTTTAGAATAGAATCCAAATCTTATATTGAATAGGGTAGAGTCAGGGGTATAAAATTTTGAAACCGATTCTATACAAAGCAGAATCCAAGTACCATGAAAATACACAGTGCCTAGACCTAATTGCTAGTAACCATTTTGTTGACAATCCTATTTGGTACATCTCCAATAAACAACACCCCAAATCAACTAACATAAATGGGAATGTTGTGCATTGAATTGGCAGTTCCTCCTTTTTCAATACGTATATGACTTGCTAGAGTCTTGTATTCATAAATTTGATGAAATAGCAATGAAAAATAGACCCTATTTCGATTTTAAATCGTTTATTCACCCAAAAAGAAAAACTTAATATTAGGTGCTCCATTTCTATAATTAAGGTTCACTAATAAATGAATTTGAAGATAGATTTTTTTCCTAGAGAATTAGTGGATTTTGTCATCTTTGATGATGTAGAGGAACATTTTGGCTCTAAGAAGTAATCCATGTTGCGGAATCAATAATGTCGATGGAACCTTAAGACATGTGTGTGGGCTCCACTTAAACTTATTGTGGGAGAAAAACAGGTTCCATGTATTGAAAAGGTAGAAATGGTACTAACTTGATGTTGTACTAATAGTTCTCTCACTAAACCCCCAAATGAGTGATCCAATGATTGAATTCCAAGTTGAGAGGGTCGACGGGAACTTTCCCGGGGATCTTAGCCTAATTATAGACTAGTTTCGAGGTGCGCTTCGACTGGCCCGGAAATACTGCGCGGTGCAAACCAAAAAAAAAAAAAAAGGTAGAAATGGTGATTTATACTAAAAGTAAAAACCTTGCAAAGCTAGCTAGGAATTGCTTTCCCCTACTTCCTTTTCCCCTTCTCCTGATAAGAAAATTGTACATCTAGATGATATTACAAATAATATAAAATAATCTCTAATGGTAACAACAAAAAATTGACAGCAAAAGGAACTTACAACATAGAGTTGTAAAACAAAGAATAGAACAAGAAAAGAAGAATGCAAAAATAGAAGGTGAGATCTATGGCAGTCACAATTAATGTCCTTGGGAGAATTTTCGATCCCTGAATGTGCTGAGATGTAGCGGTTGGTTGTCTCCCAAGATATAATAACTGTACAAGTTGAAGGTGGAATGAGACCTTGAGCTACAAGGGAACTGAATGGACGATCAAACATAGCAAAATAGTTGTATTACTAACTGCACCCCTTGCACTAGTGTATAGGGCAGACATGCATTGAATGATAAGTCTATAAACTGTTCAAGTTTACCTTCTCCCATCCATATGAGATTGCTTTTTTGATACATTCCTATAGGAGCCGTGTGACCTTCAATATAATTATATGTGATTTATCATGTATATAAGCACATATTGAATAAGAATTTAAATCCATACTAATTCCTCCGAATATCTGTGAGAAATCATATCTTATTCACCCCAATTATTTACCATTTTTCAACTGATAAATTTTTAAAAAAAAGTGAAAGCGGTATTGTTTTTCATCTATTAATAAGAGGTTATAAACTTGATTTCTTATTGGTGAACAACTCCCTATTTTATTCTTCCTCCTACTATCTTGTTTCTAGAGTCATGAAGTTCTCTCACACAGAAAAAGATCCCATAACTTAGTCATTTTTTTATAGATAAATTTGTTAGAGCGTTAAATCAATTAATACATTCATGAATCACTAAATCAAAAATGGAATTACTCCAACCCTTAACACATAATCTATGAGCAAGTACATTATCTTCATATGAAACCCAAAAATATTTCCAATATTTTAACTGAGTGGAGTATGAAGCAAAATCAAACAAAATGTTTAAACATTCCTACAATTTTGTTCTATCAACTTTGATCATCTCAGTTAGTTTAAGACAATTAGAAAAGAAAATATATCTCTTCCATTCACGGGTGTTAGCTATCTTGGTTGCACGTAGAAGAGCAAAGGCTTCTACTTGAGTAGGCAAGGAGGCCCAGCGTTAGTGGTGCCAAGTCAAAATACAATGTCTCCTTTAGATAACTATATCTGCAACAATTGATTGATTAAGTTTCCGGGAAGTATCGAAGAAGATCAAGATAGTGTCATTGGATAATTGATGCATTCTTGGAATTGCTAATTTGTGGAAAATACCATTATGTTTTTTCCCGACAAAGCCATAACAGTATCAGTTGAAAAGAGAAAGAAGAAGCTAATTGATCAAATTACGATTAAATTTCGGAGGACTGGCCATGTCCCACGGCGATCATCACATGCCTCACAATGACGTCTTTTTATGGCTTACAGTGACTAAGACCATGATAATGACTTTGAGCAGCATAGGACAAAATTAGAATGCATAATCCTGTCCATTTGACACACAGAAGGTGCAATCAATAAATATAGTGGGTAGGTTACCAGATCCACATCCAACTATGTATTTTTCCCATGGCTCTCAGGGTTGCTGCGGCCGACATTGCACTATTTCAGTTTAAAATTGCCAGTTGCGAAAAAGAAGTATACGGTTTGGTCACATGCAATCCCTTTGTATGTCGCAAACTCAAATCTCCCATGAAAAATGGCCAAGACTATGCTTCCAAGAGGAAATTAAGATAGGGGAGGGACAACAAGATTTTCCTTTCTAAAGTTTTAATAAAGATTCTGCTCTAGTTGAAAGAATGGATTTTTCCCTTGTTTGAGAGGAGGTATAGGGGGGGCAAGGAGGATGGGAGGGCAAAAGTAAAATTAAAAAAAAAGGGAAAGTAGGAAAATATGAACCATTTTTTTAGTGGGCTAATATTTTCATCTTTAAATTTGTAAAAATAATTAATACTTTAGAATATGAATATAAAATTTCAGGCGATTTACTCCGACCCACATAATACTAAGATCTTTCTATTAAATAGATTCAATGGAAATCCAACATATTATCCTATCCGGTGCTAAAATGTCATATGACATGTCGGATTTCCATTAAAGCAAATTAACGGAACAACCTTAGTATTAGATGAAATACAAGTGTTTGGATTGAATTGATTAAAATTCAAATTACCAAATGTTAATATATGAATAATTTAAAAATGCAATGTTCTTTTCTTTCCTTTAATGGATATTCACAACCACTGCTCTTTGATTTTAACTTCTTTTTACGCTAGGGATTGACTTTAACTGCCCCCTTAGAAAGTTGTGCGCGATTGGACTTGGAAAGCTTCTGCCTCGACCTCTCCGGCCGATGATGTCTCGCCCTTTCGCGTCATTTCTTCCTCTTCCACATTTAAATATTGACAGCCGTACTGCATCAGATCGATGGACTCCATACATTTGTGAATGTAAATCTCTCGACCATTGAGCCTTGATGAATTGTGCAATGAACTATAAAGAATTTAACCCAACTAATAGCTTTAATAATGAGTTTTTTAAGTAATATAATGTATAATATAATATTTAAAAATTTAACATAGGTTTAGAGCTTAACCTTGTAGAAGTTTGAGTTCCTATGATAATTTAATTGTTTCTATTTACTTTATTTAAAAGGAAAGTTTGTCCATAACACTTAAAATGGCCCATGTTGGTTTGTACATAAGTTTTCTTTTTTATATGCCATCTATAGATGCAAGAATTTTGTCCACAATTTTCCTGTGAATGTGAATAGATAAGTAACAATGGTGTAGAATTATGCTCAAATAACCATGAAGGGATGAGCAGAATTGTAAAAGTATTAAATTTAGGGCCTGACTATATTTCCTTTTTATGTGATATTATACCAAATGCAATCATTTGACACTTATGAGTAATATTTTTGTCACTTACTGAAATTATTAAATATTTTTTAAGTAAAGTATCAATTTAGAATATTGTGAATAAAAATAATTTATATTAAGAGAGATTAATTACCTTATTAAGTCTACTTGACTTAAGTTAGATTAGTTATGATCAAACATAATACCAATACTTTATAAAAAATATATATATTATGGGTCAATAATCTAGAAGTAGTCCTGGACGACAATTTTTTTAGTGTAAATAAATATGATATATAAAATTTCAATGTATATTAACTAAATAAAATTTGAGTCGAATTAATTCATCAAATGATAAATTTTTTTAAATATAAATTATTTACTTTTATAAATCTCAAATTAAAATCTTATTTAAAAAAATATATATATATATATAATCATTTTAATTAACTTATAATTTATTAAGGATATTTCACTATCAATAGAATTTGAAAATGCAGATATTAAGAAAGATATTTGTCTAGTCCGTTGAAAAAGAAGAAAACGTGATTTGAAGATAGGACGACCTACTGGACAACTACAATAAATGGACTTTTGGGCCACCTATTAGGGTAAAAGATTGTAATTAAAGTAACGTTCACCCTGGAAGGGAGGCAGCGTGGAAAAATATGTACCACAGATTTATTGAGCATGCATCTAGACAGAGAAATCGACATTTGACTTCTGTGGCAAAACCGACAAGGTTTCACCCACAAATAACGACTAAAAGCTTACCCAAGGAAGAAAAGGTAGAGATTTTTAACCTCATAAATGCAGAAGCTCAAGATATTCTATTCCATTAATGGGCACATTCGAGAAAGTTGACCATTTGTATGACATGTTATTACTTGTAATTGAAGAATCAGAACAAAAGCTCGAATGATTAAAAGAATTTGAGGCTTCGGGGCCTCCGCGAGGGTAGGATTGAGGGGGGTGTGATTTGTATGAATATCATTGAATCGCGAAAGCTGTTAATTAAGGGGGAGATTTGGAATGATGAAAGAATATTATTGGGCTTATATATTGAAATGAGTGATCGATTTATTTACATAATTGTAAAAGTTGAATGTAAAATTTAAAAATTATAAATAAAATAATTGTAAAGTTGATTATGTAGTTGAGGTAATTTGAAAATACAAGTGTTTTGGACATAAAATTTTAGTTTATATAATATAAAAGCTCCTTTCAAAATGTGAAATATTATTGTTTAGAAAAATGTAAAGTTAGTAGTAAGTTCTGAAAATTATAGGTGTGAGAGTTAGAGGGTCCAAGCCCACTTCGTAAAAGTGACTCTTTCTATTTTTGGGGCGCAAAAGCCACAGGGTGGTTTAGACTATTAGAATCTGATGGCAATTCTCACTACTACTAGAAAGCTACGAAATTTCCAGACGGAATTCTGTGAGATGTGTCCCGTCCCTCACAAAATTCCAAGGGATGTTCCATCATATACGTCAGACAAAAAACCTGTTTTGATGGAAAAATGAGGACACGATTGCAACGGAATACTTTTGTCAGAAATCCATCGGAGTGAGTTATCGGAAAATTTCTGAGAAGACACTTCTCACATAAGTTTGTCCGAAACTTTTTCTGAAAGAGCTGTCCATTGGAAATCTTTTGGAACCTCATCGACAGTTTCTGGAAGGCATTTTTCCAACGGAAATTCCCTCTAAATTTACCACCGATAGTTTTCAATAGAACCTGTTCCGACAGAAATCTGTTGAATTCCTCTATAGATACTAGCTGCTCATCCACTCACTGTCCATTATGCCGAGAGCACTTCTTCTGCCTTTCTCTCTTCATTCGAGCATATATTTTTCTCTCTTCCTTTATACATCTCTTCTTCCTTCACCACATATATCTTCTTTCTTCATTTTGATTACTTCATTTCAACATCTTAACCAAGGTACGTGTACTACTCTTTCTTCTTTGTTGTAGTTCTTAGTAACATTATTAGTTGCAATGTATTATGGGTTTACTTTTGTAGGTGGAGGGATCATAACACAGATTATGAATGTATAATCGGTTGTTACTTAAATGTGAAGGTATTCAACAAGAGTTTCTTGGTGGTGTTGAGGTTTTCATAGATCATACTTGTTTATTGCCTCAATATCAAAGAGGGTAGAACTATCAGATGTCCTTGTATAAAATATCATAGACTGGGAAGACTGATATCGCTAGATGATGTAAGAGATCACTTTTTTAAGTGGGGATTCAAGGGGAACTATAGGTACTAAATAGATCATGGAGAGGAACATCCGTTTGAACATGGTAGTTGGCATTATAATATTAAACATATTGCTCCTAGTTCTGTTAGTGCAGGATATGAGTATCCAACGTATCAATACAAGTCCATAATACTTGATACTACAAGACAAGAATTTGGTCCCAATTTTGCTTTGAACCCCCGTGCATATACATAGGATCAATATAGTCATACTGTCCCATTTGTTGGCACCTCATATTATGACACACAAATGTATAGGGGAGATCATAGTTTTTAAAATTGGACCGGACTGAGAACCAGTTAAAGCATGGGTTCATAGGTTAGATTAGGGATTCAATGAGTCGAATCGTATATTTAATAAACAACATTAATAGTATACTATTACCAAAAAATTAACATAATATCATAACTTGATACGGATTTATAACAAAAAATCATTAATAAAGCCATCATGTTAATTTCAAGTTCAACATAAAATATAAATATAAGTCCAGTAAAATAAAATAAGTATATTATAATATGTTTTTATTTTTTTAAATTTTAAGTTGGTTGGTTTTTCCACTTATTTAATTGAGGTTTTCAGTCAGACTAGGAATCAACCAGTTCAATTGGAGCTAATCACATTTAAAATATAATTGGGTTAATTTTGGAAATTGGACTAGGTGAATGGTCAGTTCCCAGTCAAATCAAGTAGCCCAATCTAATTTTAAAAACTATGGGGAAGGCCCTAATGAGGATTGCCAATGGTTTCATGATATGTTGAAAGAGTTAAACATGCCCTTATTTATGGGTTATGAGTAACATTCAACTCTATCACTATCCATGTGTTTGATAAGTGTAAAATTTTATTAGAACATATCTACTGATGCGATGGATGAGATACTTCATATCATGGATGAGTATACTCCCTCTGATGCGATAATTCCAAAATCATTCTATGAGGCAAAAAAATCGATGTTAAGACTGGGGCCTATTTCAAAGAAGATTGATTGTTGTGTAAATTGATCCATGTTATATTATAATGACAAAAGTGATTTTGATAGTTGTAACTTCTGTAATGCTCACATGTACATGGCACAATCAACAATTGGGAGGAGTAGCTGCACTATATGCCATTGATTTCATGTTTAAAGTGGCTTTTTGCATTGATGAGCTTGGCACCCCATATGACATGGCATTATGATCATAGAGGTCCCAATGGGACCATGTGTCATTCTTCCAATGGTAGCGCATGGAAGGAATTTAATCTTCTAAATCCTAATTTCGCCACTAAGCCACGAAATATTAGATTTGGATTGTGCGTCAATGGATTGAGTCCATTCAGTCAAGGATCTTCATCTTATTTGTATTGGCCTGTAACCATGACGCTATATGATTTGCCTCCTAAAATGTGCATGATATTTCCACATATGTTCTTGATATGCATTATACTTGGGCTAAGAAATCCAAAATAAGGTATCAATGTATTCCCCCAATCGCTTATTGATAAATTGCTTATATTATGGGAATCTAATGTACGTACATATGATGTCTCGAGGAAAGCAAACATCATATGAGGGTTGCACTTATGTGGACTATGAACGACTTTTCTATGTACATTGTTTGGGTGGCCAACAATAGGTTATCTCCCTTGTCCATATTGTATGGGATACAATAAGACATTTTGACTGTACATGGTGGGAAGGCATGTTGTTTGACTACCATCATAGATTTCTAGATATGGACCATCCTTATCATTGCAATGTCATAAACTTCAAGCAGAAAAGGATGGAAATTGATCATCCATCACCATTATTCACTTCTAGACAAGTATGGGATGGTGACTATCAATTACCTAAAGTGCATGATAATAGTCCTATCACTATATTGTCTGGATTTGGCTCCACCCATAATTCAAAGAAGCAAAATATCTTTTGGAAATTGTCTTATTGGAAGGATAATTCCATTTGACATAATTTAAGCGCTAAGTGTTAGAATTAGTACCCTAAGTCCAATCGTATATAATGTAATTGAAACTATTTTATATTTATCAAATATAATTGAGGCATTTTATCCATCATATGTTACATATTTTTTTATTATGATGATACCCATAAATTAGGACAATGGTTTTAGGGTCATTATGAGACCATATTAGTGAGACTTGAGATATCATAAGTCCTAATTTAAAATTATTCCTAGTTGTAGGATTATTGAGTTAGAGATTAGTTATCTAATAAGGCTAATATACTCATTATATGTTGTATGGTAAAAGGTAATTGATCTTATAGTTACTTGTAAAGAATCATTAATATAAGACTATAAGTGCTTGTTGTAGAACAAGTTCATTGAACTAACTCACTTGAGGGAAATCTAATGGATGCTCGTGTAAATGTCAGTGGGCAATTTCTCAGGTGATAGTGAGTGTAAATAGTCCTTAAACTTGATATTACCATATCACCTTATAATTGTTAAATTGAGATTTTAGTTTATTCCTTAACTTGACTTTTATAGACATGTGCATGGTATTCTAGACCTAAATAAACTCTTATGGATGTGGTGATTAATTACTAAAGAGTTTGTTACTCTTTACGAGAGGAAAGAATATCTTATGCGTTCTACTTAATATTTACTCGAGAAATCTCTAATTAGAGTAGGATAAAAAATTAGAAAAGAATATCCGATATTTTTCATAATTGAGTATAATATTTGATAATAGTAATGCACATGATTAAGTATTGGGATTTGACATTTAATCCATATCTTGACTTATTCGATACATTGTATAACAGAAGGATTTAATTACACGAGAACTAATCATTAAAGAGTGTTCGACTTGGTGTGGGTAACCATGATACGTTACTAAGCGTTAATCTTGACTTGTGCATTTAAATAATTAAGAGTTAATGAGCTTATTTTATTGTAGGATTTAATAAGATAATTGAATTGAGCCCACTGTCGACTTGGTGTGGAGTCAATCGGTTATACACAATATAAGTAATTTCTTATAATGAAATTTAAATATGTTAAATTTCAAATTGAGTTTTAGAATGTCGCTAGTATAAATTAAGCTCATAATGGTCACATATTTTATTAGATAAGAATATTATGCATTTAAATATCTGATTAGATTTTTAGAAATTTAATCAATAAATATTCTCTCGATCAATAGTTAATTGCATGTATAATTTTGACCATACAATTATAGGGATAAATTATAAGAATGGGAAAATTTCAATTTCTAAAATATTTTTTTAAATCATGGAAGATTTATTGAGTGATTTGATTTACTAAAATAAAAAAAAACACACAATCTCCCTTCAACTGTGAGTCATGAAAAAGAAGAAAAAAATCAATCGACCCCTTTGGTGGCCATGAGAAGACGAAAACAAATAGCGGAGAGAAAGAAAAAGAAAAAATAAATACACATTTATGTGGCGACTATTTGTGGGAATCTTTCTCAAATTTTATAGGGAGACCTAGTGTTATTGTGGAGGGTGTGCATGTGTGCATCTAGTAAAAAAATCAGCTCTAAAAGGTTCGTGGTTGGCAAATCTAGGTTTGTTCAAATACGACATCAACATCTGGATTTAAATATAAAAGTCAAACACCATTTTATTAGGTATATAATCTAAATTTTATTTAGTTAGAATTATGAATTATTTCAAATGAATCACTAGTTTCAAGAATAAATTTTTAAAATTTATGTTTTCACTGTATTGTCGATTTCCAACACCATGCACATTGAAAAGAATTTATTTGATAATATCTTTTACACTATTCTAAATGTGAAAGATATGATGAAAGATAACATGAAGGCATGATATGATTTAGTGGAGTACTGTAGGTGAACTAAGCTTTATCCTATTGAAAATTGTAGCGGTCATTGGATGAAACCAAGAGCAACATATGTATTGTCACTTGCACAACAAATAAATGTAATTAGTTGAGTCGGAGATCTTTGAATGGCTAATGGATATTCATTGAATCCATCTAGATGAATTAGAGGCAATGACAAAGTTATCAGGTTAAAAGTCATGATTGTTATGTTTTCATGGAATCTCTCCTTCCAATTGCTTTTCAGAACTTCCATATCATATTTGGAAATCATTGGCCGAACTTCGCAAATTCTGTAAAAATTTATGCCTCATAACACTAAGGCATGAAGATCTTGACAAGATGGCGAGAAATTTGCATATCATTCTATGTAAATTAGAGAGGGTCTTTCCACCAGCATTCTTTAATATTACGGAACATTTACCTATCCATTTGATTGATGAAACTCAACAAGATAAACAAGAATAATTTCAGTGAATGTATCCATTAAAAGGTATCTTAATCCCTACATAATGAATTTATTTTAATTCGAGTTTAACACTTCTTGGTCATATTTGATGTTAATGTTTTTCTCCCATTTACAAATATATTGGAAATCTACAAAGGTCAATAAAACAAAAATTAAATGTTGAGGGTTCCATTTGTAATGCTTATATTCGCATGAAACTGTCAATTTCTACTTGTACTCTTTCAATCAAATATGATAATTGCACTTAGTGGAGTAACATGTAACAAGAATGGCGGATTACATCATACATCTTTGCCTATGTTGTCAATGTTCAATCAACTAAGACACCCATCAAGAGCATCTAAGAGAAGGTTGTTGAACGATGATAAGTTGGCAACTGCTCTTTTAGATGTACTTCTAAATTGTGAGGAGATGAAACCATTTATTAGGTACATACAATGTTGTTCATATTATATATGCACAATTTCCATTAATATTACGTGGCAGCATTTGTAATATTTATGTAATTTGGATAGTGCCTTTGATGAACATCGCAAATTTCAACCGAATATGCTAGTCAAGCTATCGAAGGCAATTTCCCAAGATGGTTGAGAGAATATGTAAGTCCTATATACATAATTGTATTTTGTGAACAATGGAAATGAATTATGCAAGTGTTAGTGATTTATGAATAATAATGTTATACTCAAGTGGGGAACCTATTAATTGAGTTAGCAACCAGCTAATGTAAGACTTGGAATGGGGGCCAGCTAACAAGTATATGACAATGATATTTTGTTAATGGTTATAAATTTATCATAAAAGAAAACAATATCGATATCAAAACCATAAATAGTGAAGTTTATGTTACAAGTGCTTATGGTGATGGTGGTGATAAGCAAAATTATTCTAGTGTATTGTAAGAAGTGCTACAATTGGATTATGAAGGATCAATTTCAAATTGATGGTATAATCTCATTATGTTTGGTTTGATCCAATAGTAGGACATACTACTGGATGCATGCACTCAAAACATAACATCATAGAGGTTAAGCTTGATAGCACATATGGAACTTACGATCTATTTATCATTATTACAACATTTTCAATAAGCATATTACATTTCTTATCCTGAAAAGCATCAAGGGTAAGATAAATTGGTTTGCGATTATCAAAATGATAAGAAGTGGTCGGATTCGTCGACAAGCTCCATTGGAATTAGCACGCTAAAATGAGAACATATCTCGTGCAGTACTTTCTCCTTCTAATCAAATAATTGATTATTTGGTTGGCAGTAGCAATTTCCCAAAAGAGGATATACGATGAAGGTGATGACATGAATGAGGATGATGATGTGTCTGAAGATGGTGGACATGATCGTGCGGAATCCAATAATGAGGATGACAATTAATAATAGATGAGGAAGAAATATATTTCTTCAATTGCATATGTTTATGGGTGCATTAAATAACATAAATATGTATGACATTGTTTAAATTGTATACGCATATGCACTTCCCACGTTTCGCTTATTCATGAAAATAGAAAATTTTAAATATGAAAATAAAAAATGGGAGCAAATTTGATGGAAAGATTCATGTAATCCAAGAAAATGCAATAGGCAATATTTTTCAATGATAATAATAACAAAAATAATCCTGCAATTTTAAAGACAGCCAGCCAATACTTTAGTTATATTATTAGCACAATGATATTTTTACATTTATTTATGTATTTTATGGAAAAACTAATAGCTATTTTTCTAAATATTTTCATGAATAACTTGGTATTTTAGGGACGGTTCAAGCGCTTAACCAGTTGAAGGGCATATTTTTCCTCAATTGACCGGTGAGGGTGAAATTTGAAACACCGACAGAACCATCTCTCGGAATTTCCATTGGTTCTTCCCTGCACTAGCCGCCCTCTCTGGTCCCTAGGTCCCAGGCCAATGAACCCCTACCCCTTGGTCACATCGGACTCGACCCTCCATTAATGCATGCTCCTCTCGCCTGTCTCCCATTAGACGACGCACAGCACCAGTCTTTCTCTCCACTGTCACGGCACAGCGACGTCTTCCTCTCCACTTACGCGTAGCAGTTGTCTTCTTCTCCACTGTCACGGCACAGTGACGTCTTCCTCTCACTCTCACGGCCATAGTGTTAGGCACCAAATGACAGATAGGGAGAACAATGAAGAAATCATCCGATTTCAGGGGAAGGGAGAAGAAAATTAGGGTTCGGGGGTTAGGGAGGAGAAGAGAGAGCTCACCAGGTAGAGAGAGAGAGAGGAGGCCGCAAACTGATTTTCAAAATCTGCCCTACTTGGCTCGGTCACCCGGTTTTTATCCCTCTGCTGCTCGCGCCCTAGCTCAAACCGGGTCCTTCCTTTCCGGTCCCTCTACTTCTGTTATTCTCCAATTGGCCCCTCAACTAAACTGCTCATGACAATGCCCCCCCCCTTATAAGATTCTTGTCCTCAAGGTCGACATCTGGGAAGCGGAGCCTCAGGTCGTGGAGGAACTCCCAAGTGGCCTCCTCCGGCAGCCTGTTGGACCACTGGACCAGGACCTGGGTGACTGGTTTCCGGCCCCTTCGGACCATCCTTCTGTCGATGATGGCAGTGGGGTGTGGGGCGGAGTCTGAGCTGTAGGCGGAAGGAATGGGCATTTCTTCAGTAGCTAGCCCCGGAGCTTGCTTGAGCATGGAGACATGGAATACAGGGTGGACTTGAGACGCTGCTGGCAACTCCAGACGATAGGCAACCTTTCCCACCTTCTCTAGGATCAAGTATGGACCAAAGTATCGAGGGCTGAGTTTGTGGAATCTGCAGGCCGCCAGCGTCTGCTGTCGGTATGGCTGCAACTTCAGGAACACCCAAGTGCCTGGCTAGAAATCCCTGTCAATTCGCCTTTTGTCAGCTTGGCTCTTCATCCTCTGCTGAGTTTTGCTCAGTTGGAGCTGCAGCTCCCTGATTGTGGACTCTCTTTCCGAAAGCTGTGCGTCCACTGCTGCCACTGACGAGTCCCCCGGGACGTATGGAATGTGGATGGGAGGGGGAAACCCATAGAGGGCCTCAAACGGAGAGCGATTGTGGCAGTGTGGTGAGTGGTGAGTGGTGTTATACCACCATTCTGCAAGTGGCAACCATTTATGCCACTGTGTTGGCCGCCTGCTGCACATGCACCGCAAGTAGCACTCAATCCCGCGGTTAACCACCTCTGTCTATCCATCACTTTGGGGGTGGTAGGCTGAGGATAGGCATAACGTGACTCCCTGGTTCCGGAAAAGCTCTTGCCAGAAGACACTCAGGAAGATGGGATCTCGATCACTCACAATGGTGTCCGGGACTCCGTGTAACTTCAGTACATTGTCAGCATAAGCCCTTGCCACCTGCGAAGCTTGGTAGGGATGGGTCAAGCCCATCAGGTGAACGTACTTAGTAGGCCTATCCACCACCACCATGATCGTGTCCTTCCCTTCGGACCTCAGCAGGCCTTCGATGAAATCCATGCTCACATCTGTGAAAACCTGCTTGGGGATTGGGAGGGTTGCAGCAGCCCGGGATAAGCTACTGTCTCCGGTTTGTGGCGCAAACACACCTCACAACCCCTTACGAATGAACGAATGTCTCTCCTCAGTCCCTTCCAATAAAACATCGCAGCTACTCTTTTGGTGGTTGCTTGGACCCCAGAGTGTCCCCCCAAGGAACTTGCGTGGTACAGCTGCATGATGGCATTGTGAAGCTCTGG
The DNA here is from genome assembly GCA_900174645.1 of Sonneratia alba. NCBI lineage: Eukaryota > Viridiplantae > Streptophyta > Magnoliopsida > Myrtales > Lythraceae > Sonneratia > Sonneratia alba. The sequence goes on from FWPY01000075.1 coordinate 47,122, forward strand.
TACTCTGCCCACTACTAGTTTCCCCTTTCTCCGCAATTGCCCATTGGTCCACTGGTACCTTGAACGGGCTGTGGGGTGATCTTGTAATTGGCGGACGACCTCCTTCAGCTTGGGATCTTGCCCCCAACTCTCGACTACCCATTGGTACAGGTCTGTTGTCACCTGTGAGATGGCGCACAGAGCCACATCGACTGAGGTCACTTGTGACAAGGCATCAGCCGCCTTGTTCTCACTCCCCTTGCGATATTGGATCTTGAAATCATATCCTGCAAGCTTGGCCAGCCAAGTATGTTGTAGGGGAGTTGAGAGCTTCTGTTCCAAAAGAAACTTTAAGCTGCGATGGTCGGTCCGGATGATAAATGTCTGCCCCACTAAGTACTGGTTCTATTTCTTCACCGCCAAAAGTATGGCTAGAAGCTCCCTGTCATAAACTGACTTAGCTTGTTGAGTGGAGCTAAATGCCTTGCTCAGGTAAGCAATGGGATGCCCCTTCTGCATCAACACCGCCCCCATTCCATTCCCCGAAGCATCTGTTTCAATCTCAAAGGACTGTGAAAAATCTGGCAAGGCTAGCACTGGAGCTACCGTCAGAGCCTCCTTCAATTCGTGAAACGCATTTTCAGCTTCCTGGCTCCATTGGAACGAGTCCTTCTTCAGCAATTTGGTTAGCGGTCGACTGATTTGTCCATATGACTTGACAAATCTCCGGTAATACCCTGCCAAGCCTAGGAATCCTCTAAGCTGCTTCACATTTTGGGGAAAAGGCCATTCTCTCACTGCTGCTACCTTGGCCGAGTCTGTTGACACACCCTCAGCGGTGATGAAGTGCCCCAGATACTCTATGCGCCTCGCGGCAAAGGAGCATTTGCTATACTTGGCATACAGCGTGTTGTCTCGTAGCAGTTGGAGGGTAGTTCGCAGGTGTGCTATGTGTTCATTAATACTCCGGCTGTACACAAGAATGTCGTCAAAACATACTAGTATGAATTTACACAAGTGGGAATGGAACACCTGGTTCGTCAAGCTTTGGAATGTCGAGGGCGCATTGGTCAGACCGAAGGGCATCACCACGAACTCATAGTGCCCTTCGTGTGTCTTGAAGGCTGTCTTCTGTATGTCCCCTTCATACATCCTGATCTGGTGGTACCCCGAGCGCAGGTCAAGTTTGGAGAAGACTGTGGCCCCGTGAAGCTCGTCCAGCAACTCTTCAATGACTGGTATGGGAAATTTATCCTTGATAGTTTGTTGATTCAAGGCCCGGTAATCAATACATAACCTCTAGGAGTTATCCTTCTTCTTGACCAAGATAACAGGGGACGAGTAGGGACTCCCACTGGGTCGTATCACTCCTGCGGACAGCATCTCTTGCGTGAGCCGCTCAATCACGGCCTTCTGTATCATTGGGAGCCGATAGGGTCGGATGTTCACGGGTTGGCTCCCCTCCTTGAGTGGTATTCTATGATCCTGGGTCCTGTGAGGCGGAACCCCCTTTGGTTCGGAGAAGACATCTCCAAACTCTGCTATCACCTCCTCGACTTGGGAGCTTCCTTCCAGACTGGCCTCTCCCTCTGTTCTCAGCCTTTCTTGACCTTGAAAGCTACATAGCTGCAGCATCGCAACCTACCCTTTCTTTTGGAGGAGTTTATCTAGTTTCCCCCTGGAGATCAACTGAAAATTGGTCTCTCGTTGCCCCTTGAGCACTCGTGTCTCGCCGTCACGTTGGAAGCTCACCTCCAACATCTCAAAGTCCCATGTCGTTCTACCTAGAGTTTTGAGCCATTGTACCCCCAGGATCATATCATAGCTGTTCAAGGGTAAGAGGTACACGTCAGTGGTATAACAGTGGCCTTGCATTTTCCATTTGAAGCCATGACACACAGCTTCACTCGTGAGTACCATCCCATTAGCCAAGGACACCTTCAGGGGGTTTATCAGTTTGGTCCCCTCACACACCTTCCTCCCCAGTTCCGAGTCTAGGAAATTATGAGTGCTCCCTGGATCCACCAAAATCTGCAGCTTCTTGGCTCCCACCAGCCCTTCCACCTTCATGGTTTGAAAGCTAGGGGCCCCGGACAACGCATGTACAGAGATTTCAGGTAGCACCTCCTCGTCCTGTTCCTCCTCGTCATCCTCCACTTCTTCCACTTGGAGGGAGTAGATTTGCCTCTTAGCACATTTGTGCCCCAGCACAAACTTCTCATCACACCCGAAACATAACCCTTTAGCTCTTCTCTCATCCATCTCCTTGTTGGTCATGGTCCGGACCTGCCTTTGAGGGAATGGCCTGGCATTCGCTGGTAGCGGTAGGATGCCCGCCGTGGGTCTCGATTCAGGCTTGGGCATTTTCACTGTGGTTGTACTGGCAGGAGGTCCCCTACTTGCATTAGCCATGAGAAGCTTGGCTGAACTTAGGGCCGGCTTGACTACATAATTCCAGTAGTCACTGCGTTTGGTCGTGGTCAGAGTAGCTTCTTGTAGCTTGGCCAACGAATAGCATTGGCGTAGGGTGGTGGGGTTGAACATCCTAACCGGATTCCTGACTGCGGGTTCTAAGCCAGCTAGGAAGAAACTAACAGCATGTTCCTCCGGTATTTCCACACGATTGAGCAAGAATTCAAACTGTGTGATATAGTCTCGGAGGTTACCTTCCTGGTAGAGGTTCTTGAGGTCCCCCAGCGGGTCTTCGTGCTCCGACCGGCTGAATCGTGTAGCCATGGTATCAATATAGTCGTTCCAGGTAATCTGCCCTCGAGCAGCTCGTCGTCCCTTCATGTAGGACTGGTGCCATTGTAGGGCTTCTCCATCCAGGTGGATGGCCGCCAGACGGACTCTCTCCTCGTTCGGCGTTGCATCGAACTCAAAGAACTGGTTGACCTTATACAACCATCCTTCGAAGTTATCCCCGCTAAACTTCGGAAAATCAATCCGCCCAATCCGCCGTAGTGCCCCAAAGCCATCGTTCCGGTGGTTCGGACACTGTTCCTGGGACGTCGTTCCCCCCGACCGTGCTTCCTCGGAGCGGCTTCCCATATGCAAACTCTGTATTTGGAAGCTTAATCCAGTGATGAACTCACGCAACTCGTTATACTGTTGATCGCCCTTCAACTCTTGTGTTCTCAGTTGCTCCATCACCAAGTCATTATGGTGCTTCAGTTCGTCCATCCGCTGCTCGTGTTCCTGAATGGCGGCATCAACTCTTCGGGTCTCTTGGGCTCGTGTTTCCATTGCTTCGTGGCCGAGAATCGGAATCTCTAATACCAATGTTAGGCACCAAATGACAAATAGGGAGAAGAATGAAGAAATCGTCCGATTTCAGGGGAAGGGAGAAGAAAATTAGGGTTCGGGGGTTAGGGAGGAGAAGAGAGAGCTCACCAGGTAGAGAGAGAGAGGAGGCCGCAAACTGATTTTCAAAATCTGCCCTACTTGGCTCGGTCACCCGGTTTTTATCTCTCTGCCGCTCGCGCCCTAGCTCGAACCGGGTCCTTCCTTTCCGGTCCCTCTACTTCTGTTATTCTCCAATTGGCCCCTCAACTAAACTGCTCCTGACACATAGCGACAGCTTCCTCTCCACTCTCACATCCACAACTTTGTCTTGGTCGTCTAACAGCCGCAACGAAGGCAGAAAGGTGCCAGACTCACAGCCACAACCGTCTTCCTCTCCATTCTCACGGGCACAACGACGGCAGGGTAGGCAACAGACTCACGGCCGCAAGTTAATAGCACTCTCACGGCCATCAAGAGGGGAAGAGCGTGGTGATCTGATCACACTCCACATCGAAGGTAAATGTTGGCCAGATGCAACCAACGTGTTCGATGAATCGCATAAGTGGCCTCATTGATTCATTGCTTGGTCCAATGTTCGATCTGCGTTGTCCTTTGCACCATCCCTGCATGAAATTTGCTGTTAAGTTTGTTCATATGCTTTATCTTACATGATGATGATTTAGTGTTAGAATTGTGGGGTTCGGTTTTAAATTATGGGCTTCGGCTTGGCTGAGGATGTGCTGAACTGGTCTAACGTCTGTTTCTGTTCTCAGGTGCTGTCACTGCTTGCTCGACCTATTCAGTTATGGGCTGTCTTTGCTGTATTTTTAATTTGCTTACTGGGCTGTCTTTGCTGATTGTGTGCTGCTGATATATTTATGGCCTGCTGAAATCTTTTGTTCTGCTTTTGCTGTTGTGACTGGATTGGGCTCGATATAATGTGGATTGCTTGGGTTGATTGTATGTTGATGTTTCATGTATGTTTGGGCTGATTATAAGCTGTTGTTCGTGTACTGTTTGACGGCTGTTTGGGCTGGATGATGGGCTTCTATTTGGGTTCAGACTGTTATGTCTTGTTGGGCTGTGTGTTGGGTTGGTATTAAATTCCTTTGATGGTGTTTGGTGGGCTGTTATTGGCACATGTTCGGCCTGTATGTTGGTTTCTTGTATTTCATTATACTTCTAATTTTGTAATACAATGTCGGGAAACTGGGCAGGGAACGAACAAGCCGAAAGGGCAAGAGAAGGATGGAATCGACGCAGTCGGATGATAGCTAACATTCAACACCTCGGACACCATTGGATGCACATTCAGCTGATGCATCACTCTCCCTGCAAGGCTAATCATAATCAAAATCAATTTCAAGACGTCGACAATAGGTCATTTTTTACACGAGAGGGGGGCTGCATCTACGACTTTGGTACAATCACAAAATGGTTCCTCACACAGCCTCTAGAGATTTTCGGGTCCTCTGCCTCGTGAGGAGCACAGATGGATGAGTTGTGGTGGAGACCTGATCTCATGAATGAAGAACTCGAGATTGGGTGGACCTCAGACAGTAGCTTGACCATGTGCGTGATGCATTTTCTCCTTTGTCGACTTGAATGTTAGGCTGTGCCACAAAATGGACTATGTGGACGATTGGATGGGCCTACCACCTATGAGTGCGAGTTTTGACACGATCCTCCCCATCCCATAATAAAACCTAATGGTAAAAGTAATAAGAAATTTATCAATATCTGATGAAATATGAATCGAATAAGGTTATAAAAAATCGTGTTTGATAGTAAATTTGGTGGAATTGCTATTTATTACCTATAAAGATGTAGGAATGTTAATATAATCAAAATGCTACAATTAACTATGGAAGTGATTATAGATAAGTTGGGGGATTCCCATATATTCAAAGGTTCAATAATAATTGAAGGTAGAGTAAAATTTTACAATTTATTCATTTGAAAATTTTTTGTATAATTGTTCATGATCTATTATAAGGCTTTAAATAGGTTAATTTGTAATATTTGTAATTTATTGTATTTTCTAAATTATTCAAAGGTTGAGAAATTAAAAAATAGAAATATAGAAGTTTAATTATTAAAAATTTTAAGATAAATATTATATAAATAAAATAAGAAAGTGATATATTTTTAATCACAATAATATTTTATTATATTATCTTTCAAATATATTTATATTTTACAATATTTTTACTTTCATATATAGTAACTATAATCTTGAACCTTAATATTCGATATATTATTGTTGAAGACACTTATTAATGAAGTTGACTTTTTGATATCGTAGTTAGATTTACATCATTCCACCCCAAACCCCCTCCTCCCAAAAAAGAAAACCTTCTTGAGAGAGATTTGTCCTCAAGTTCGCATTATTATTTTTCCCATTTTCTTATCTCTTCTTAAACAATTGCCAAACATTAAACTTGACAACATGACACTAAAGAAAACCTAACTACGACTAATTGAATGGGTGAAAGACATAACAAGTAGACATGGAGGAAAGACTTAAGAATAGATAGATAAAACTTGTTTTAGAACCATAAGATCTAATATCAATTGATGAGAACGTTACAAACTCCTTGTGAAACCAATACCAAAGATGATAAGAACGTCACAAACATGTGATAAAATCCAATATCAAAATGTGAAAAAAAATTTCAAGAACTATAAAGAACAAGTTTTAAAATATAGATGAATATGGCTTAGAATATTGCTTTTGATACCAAATGATGCAATGCTCTCTATGCCGTGATAAGACCTAATGTCAAAAGTGATAAGAAACTTATCAACATGTAATGAGACCCAAATCAAATAAGGCTATCGAAGATTATATTCAATGGTAAATTTGGTGGAATCGTGACCTATTACCTATAAAGAGGCAAGAATCTTAGTATAGTGCATACGTTATAATCAATTATGGAAGGGTTAATTGATAAATTAGGGGTGAATGTTACGAAAGACTCTAATGAGTTCAAAAATTTAGCAAGAACTGAAGACAGAGTAAAATCTTATATCTTATTCATTTGAAAACTCTTTGTGTATTCGTTCACGCTCTATTACAAGTATTTAAATGATTCAATTTGCACTGTTTGCAACTTATTATGTTTCTTCGAGTGTTCATATAAGTTGAGAAACTTAAATAAAGGAAATACATAAGTTTAGTTATTAATAATTCTAAGATAAATGTTATCTAAATAAAATAGAAAAATGATATATTTTTAATTATAATAATATTTCAGCACATTGTCTTTCAAATATTTTTATATTTCACAATATTCTTGTTTCTATATATAGCAATCACCTACTTGAATCTTAATCCTCGATAGATTGTTGTTGAAGACATTTGTTGATGAAGTTAATCTTTTGATGCCGTAGCCAAATTCACATAGTTTCCCTCCTCTTGAGAGGGATTTGTCTTCAAGTCCGCATCATTATTTTTCCCATTGTCTTCTCTTTTCTTGAAACAATTGTCAAACATCAAACTTGACAACATAACACTAAAGAAAATTTAACTATAATGAACTAAATAGGTTAATGACACAATGATTTACACTAACTAGGTGACATGGATGAAAGACTCAATGATATATATATGAAACTTATCTTAGAATCAAAACATCTAATACTAACTGATGATAATGTTATTGACTCAGTGATAAAACCGAATATCAAATAGAATAAGAACATTATCAACATGTTGTAAAATCTAACATCAAAACGTAAAAAAGAACCCTAAGAACTTAAAGAACAAATTTCGAAGAATAGATAAATCTAGCTTAGAACATTGGCTTTGATACCAAATGACGTGATCCTTCCTAAGTCGTGATAAGACCCAATGTCAAAAGTAATAAGAAACTTACCAACTTGTGATGAGACCCAAATCGAATAAGGTCATTGAAGATCGTGCTCGATGACAGACCTGGTGGAATTGCGACTCATTACCTATAAAGAGGTAAGAACATTAGTATAGTGAAGATGACACAATCAATTATGGAAATGTTGATTGATAAGTTAGGAGTGAAAGCCATGGAAGATTCTGACAAGTTTAATGGTTTAACAAGAACCAAAGATAAAGTAAAACTTCACATATTATTCATTTGAAGACTCTCTATGTATTCATCTACGTTCTATTACAAGCCTTTAAATAGGCTAATTTACAATATTTACAACTTATTGTATTTTCTAAAGTATTATCATAGGTTGGAAAACTAAAATAAAGGAAATATAGAAATTTAGTTATTAAAAATTTTAAGATAAATGCTATCTAAATAAAATATAAAAATGTTATATTTCTAATCACAGTAATATTTGAGCACATTATCTTTCAAATATTTTCATATTTCGCAAAACTCTTGCTTCCATATGTAGCAACCACCTGCTTGAATCTTGATGCTTGATAGATTGTTGTTAAAGACACTTGTTGATGAAGTTGATCATTTGATGTCGTAATTGGATTCACATCATTCCCCTCCTCTTGAGACATATTTGTCTTCAAATATGCAACATTATTTTTCCCATTTTCTTCTCTTTTCTTGAAAAAATTTCCAAATACCAAACTTGACAACATGACACTAAAGAAAATTTAACTATATCAATTGAATGGGTGAATGACACAAAGATTGACACTAACTAGTTGATATGGAGGAAAGATTCAATGATAGATAGATGAAATTTGTCTTAAAACCAAAAGATCTAATATCAACTTATGAGAACATTACAACCGTGGTGAAACCCAATATCAAAGAGACTAAGAATGTTATCAACATGTAATAAAACAGAACATCAAAATATGAAAAAAAAATTGTAAATAATAAGTTTCAAAGGATAGATGAATTTGACTTATAATATTAACTCTGATACTAAATGATGCGATCCTCCCTAAGTCATGATAAGACCCAATGCCAAACTTGTGATGAGATTCAAATCAAATAAGATCACCAAAGATCATGCTTAATGATAAACTTGGTGGAATCACAATCTATTACCTATAAAGAGGTAAGAACATTAGTATAGTAAAAACATCAAAATCAACTATGGAAGGGTTGATTGGTAAGTTGGGGGGTGAACACCATGAAAGATTCCATTAAGTTCAAAAGTTCAACAAGAATCGAAGACAGAGTAAAACCTTACATCTTATTTATTTGAAAACTCTCTGTGTATTTGTCCAAATTTTATTACAAGCCTTTAAATAGGCCAATTTGTAATATTTACAATTTATTATATTTTCTAAAGTGTTCTCATAGGTTAAGAAACTAAAATAAAGGAAATATAAAAGTTTAACTATTAAAACTCCTAAGATAAATGCTATCTAAATAATATAGAAAAGTGATATATTTTCAAATACAATAATATTTAAGCATATTATCTTGCAAATATCTTTATATTTCACAATATTCTTGTTTATATATGCAACAACCTTCCTCCTTGAATCTTGATGCTCGATATATTATTGTTGAAGACACTTGTTGATGAAGTTGATCCTTTGATGCCATAGTTGGATTCACATCATTCCCCTCCTCTTAAGAGGAATTTGTTCTCAAATCCATACCATTATTTTTTCCATTTTCTTCTCTTTTCTTGAACCAATTGCAAATACCAAACTTGACGACATGATATTAAAGAAAACCTAACTATGACTAATTGAATGGGTGAATAATTACACAAAGATTGACACTAACTAGTTGACACGGAGGAAATAATCAAGGATAGATAGATGAAACTTGTTTTAAAACACAAAAATCTAATGCCAACTGATGACAACATTATCAACTTGTCGTGAAACCAAATATGAAAGAGGATAAAAACGTCACCAACATGTGATAAAACCCAATATCAAAATATGAAAAAAAAATGTAAAAATCAAGCTTCGCAGAATAGATGAATCTAGCTTAGAACATTGGCTCTGATATCAAATGTTGCAATTCTCCCTAACTTGTAATACGACCCAATGTCAAAAGCGACAAGAATCTTACTAACCTATGATGATACTTGAATCTAATAACGTCACCGAAAATCGTGTTCAATGGTAGACTAAGTGAAACCATGACCCATATCTATAAAGATATAAGAACCTTTATATAGTGAAAACACCACAATCAACTATGAAATGGTTGATTGATAAGTTGGGGGTAAATACTACAGAAAATTCCTATAAGTTCAAAGATTCAACAAAAATCAAAGGCAAAGTAAAAGGTTATATTTTATTCATTTGAAAACTTTCTGTGTATTCGTCTACACTCTATTACAAGACTTTAAATAGACCGATTTGTAATATTTGCAACTTATTGTATTTCTTAAATTATTCCCTGGGAAATTGAAATAAAAAATATACAAGTTTTAGCTATTAAAAATTCTAAAATAAATGTATTTAAATAAAACAGGAAAGTAATATATTTGTATTTACGATGATATTTCAACATATTATTTTCCAAATATTTTCATATTTCGCAATATTTTTGCTTCTTTATGTAGCAATCACATGCTTGAATCTTAATGCTCAATATATTATTGTTAAAAACACTTATTGATGAAGTTGATCTTTTGATTCCATAACCGGATTCACTTCAAGTTCGATGGCATCTCTCTTTAGCACTCCACCTCTGCTGCCATAGAATCATTCGGCGTGGACGCCGAGCATCTCTCATCCACTTGGAGAGCGTCTAGTTGCATTTCCACTGCCCAGCTCACAAGCTCCTCCTATGTCCGCATTTCATGTCCAACCACGAGGTGTCACAGCCTCTCCGACTCCATACAGGAGGAGACAGTATTGGAAAGCATAGAGATCATTGCGGCAAGACACTGGACCCCAATCGAACGAGGATAATCATCCTTAGCTTTCCTTCATATTATTTTTGGTATTATGTATGTATTGAATGGTAGATGAGGTCCTTTTTACATGCAAATTGTTTTGTGAACATCCCGTTTTAAGTGGTGAATATATATGAATCGGTTGTTCATGTGATGAATTCTCAATTATGTGCTACTGAGTATGGATGGCATGATTTAAAAAGAACCGTAATTTGTAAAACAATTCTGCTAGAAATGTCCATAATTTTCGAGGGACAGTTTGTGGGAAAGAATATTTTTGATGGAGATTTCGTCGGCTCATCCGTCGAAATTTTTTATTGATTTTCCAATGGAAAGACTATCGGAACTTCTTTCTGACCAAACTACCTGAGAAAGTTTATCGGAAACTTGTGACAGATCTCCGTCAAATAGATTCCCATGGAACATTAATTGCCTTCGAAAGATCTATCGGATTTTAGTCGCCAATTCCGTCGGACTTTCCATAGCAAATATGGACGGAATTTTACTTATCCATGAGACAATACCTCGCAAATCTCTGAATTCTGTCGGCTAATCAAGAGAATTTTGAGAGACTAGATTTTTCTGATGTAGAAAATGTCAAGGAACGTATTCTCTCATAAATCTCTAAAAAATGCCATGATTTTCAATATATTTCTAAGAGATCCAACCGTCGAAAATATATAGTTTTCTTATTAGGAAAAAATATGGTAAGCTTTTGAAAATATCATATTCAAACATGGAAATCTTGATTTTATGAAAAATCATTTTGTCGCATCACTTAACTGACGAACACTCAACAGCTACGTAATGGCCTCAAAGTAAGGATGATCAAAGTTGCCATAACAAGAATTGACTAAGGATGGTTGTTTGACCCCTTATAAGATTAAGATTTTCTCAATCTCCTATCATAACTCTCTATGTGTTCGATGATTGGATATTTAACATAAGAAAAATGAGTAATCAACTAGGAAGGTGTAGCAAGACAACAAGCTAATTGAGACTAGCAAATGATGTTCTCACCATTCATTATCTTAATAAATTCTAACTTATTTAGAGGTAAGCATCAGAGATCTTATTGATGTGGAAATTCAAAATAAATCATACATAATCAATGAAAGTAAATATGTAGAAATGCACTCAATATTGACGTGGTCTTCATACGATTTAAATAATCCCTAATAGTTCTAATACAATATTGGAGGTGCCACAATATGATCATCCAATGTACGCCTTTTGTCATTTTGTTCTTTGCTTCTGCTATACATTGTCCTTTACTGAAACCTTTCACTCTAATTCCTCATGCCTCAACTTGTAATGGACCATCGAGGGGTATGATTGCATCGAGTAGACCTAGCGCATGGAAGAGGTGTGTGTCTATCTCTCTAGTAGCTATAATAGGGCTCAATACCTCAGAGAGCAGGTGATGGGGTAGTACATGCCTCTTCACCAGTGGCGGGTTCCATGCATCATCCACCGATAGTTTTAGAGTCACTGGTGGTGGTGGTAGAGGGTTGGAGGAGTCACAAGCTTGTAATTCTTAGTTTTGGGTCACCAAGGGGCGAGGCGCAAATGCTAAGGGGCCTACTGAGGAGGAGAAAGAGAAAGAGGAAGAGGAAGACCCCATGGTGCTTGATATTCGGACAAGCTCGCTCATAGGGTAATGATTCTCTCTTTTCTCCATTCCAGCTATGTCTTAGTCATCGTTATCATGGTTTTTAGTACACTATCAGGGTTTGTCACTCAGGGGTGATGAGGAGGATGGCCCGCTTTGGCTCAACCTCAAGCTCCCATTCTCAAAGCACTAACATTCCAGAGGCATCCTTGTTGAGCTGGTAAATTACAGTCTTTGCAAGTTCTATTCTATTCTCTATCCTTTTCCTTATGCAAACTCCGAATTAATTTCCATTTCCCATGGCAGATGAGGGCACGAGAGGAGACTGCCAGTGCAAGGATGACTATAACAGCTTGAGAGTAGATGGCCAGTCCCGACTAAGGAGAATACTTGCCTAAGGATGGCGACGGAGGATGAGTGTTGGCATGGGAGGCCTCTCAAGGTCTCACCCAAAGCTAGCCCGTCTATGAGCATCGGCTTGAAAATTTGGGGAAAGGTGATGAGTGCCACAATGCTAAAGTTGACCCTAGTAATGGTTTCACCCTCTAGCTTCGATTGTTTTGGCATAATATCCTAATTTCGACTTTCCCTAGCGGCCCCATGATCATCTCAATTATGGGCGGCCTCTTCAACTCAGTCTCCCTAAAGGACTATCCTGGTTGAACCTAACCCTACCTGACCTCTCATTGCCTAGGCTTGCGATAGACTTGGGATATTTTCATTTTGTTTCTTCTTTACGTTTTTTGGATTTGGAGTCCAGCCGTTGTGTACATAGCTAGGTGTCGAACTCTTGAACCCTCGGCTAGAACCATTTTAATTGATGATTTGATTGACATTATACTCTCAGTATCTGACTTTTCCAAATTGTATATGTTTCTTCTATTACTCACTGCTTCAACTGTTTGTCATCTAACTGTTGGTGGAACACTCATCCCCATGATCACCCTCGCGACTTATCTTACTTCCTATGAGGGCTCAAGGATCATCAAGAAAGCAATACACCTTATTATCGTCAATCCCTTTTATCATGTCTCACTCTACAATAGAAGATTGGCATCCTTTTTCAAAGGTGCATGGTTAGTCGCTGAACATTGCAAGGTAGGCGCACCAAACTTGCTTGTGCACAAAGATGTGACATATATATCTTCTCCCTTTACAAAAGTTAAATTTGCTTAGATTTTTTTGATGTTACTCTCAAGTTCTAAAGTAGTGATTTTTATGTATTCCGATTCAATGATGTTAAAATTTGTACTACTATTAAGGACAACTTCACTCTATTGAGTGGTTGCCTGATCAACTGTTCCTTTGGTCCTCCCCACAGGCCAACTAGGTCCAATGGTGGGAATGTGTCATTTATTCTATCTCCGAGAATAGAATATTCCTCGTATATGCCTCAATGGTGTAAGAAGCACTACTCTTGCATCTCTACCACTCTTGTTGGTAGATCCATCGATGTGTCTAAGGATTCAGTTATTGTCCAGTACTCACACAAGAACACATATTCTTTCTTGGATTCGATATCAACCACATGATCTATCAAGTATCTGGCAGTAATCCTTCCTTTGACTAACTTCTTTATCATATATATTCGAGGTGCAAGTCTAATAACGGGAATAGCCATCAAGTGAGCTTTCTAACTAGTGTCATTTCTTCAAACAACTACAAAAGAAGATTCAGTCTCAATATTACAATGGTCCTACTTGTCAAGAGGTAGTAATGGAGCTTGAAGGTAACCCAAATAAGGGGCACACAAGTCCTTTCACGGACGTGTATTTTATTTCATAGTCATTAAATTCTTATAACAGATGTCATACTTGTCCCTGTTGTCCTCCATTTGGGTGAGCATGGCTCTAGTGATGTTGTCTTTGACATACAGGTAGAGCAAGAAAGATACATCGGGACTTGGGGCTTAACAACATGAGGGTCTAACAATATCTCTTGGATCTTATAGAAAGTTTGATGGCGTCTCTCATTCCAGTTGGAGGGCTGGTCCTTTCTCAACTATTGAAAAATGTGATCGCAAACTGATGAGGATTTCAAGGTGGAATAATAGATGTATTGGAGTTTCTAGAGGAAGCTTCCGACTTCCTTCTTGGTCCTATGTTCAAGCATTTCGAGGATGGCTCTTATCTTATCAAGATTAGCTTTAATGCCCCTTCAGTTAACAAGGAAACCTTGAGCTTCCCTATTGTAACTTCAAGAAGACACTTCGAGTTGAGTATGAAATTACACTTCTCAATACGAGTTAGGAACTTTTCTAGTGCAACCATGTGATCCTCTCGTCTATGGGATTTCACGATCATATCAATAATGTACACTTCCACCTATTTGTGGATAATGTCGTGCAATAGCGTGGTGGTCATTCTCTAGTACTAGGTATCGTTGTTTAGAGCAATAGGCATCACAAGAGTAATAAAATCTCCATTCGTGGTGGAGGAGATTCTCAACTTATCTTCCTTGGCCAAAAGGATCTAGTTGTAGCTTACGAATCTATTCATAAAGGAAAGCATCTAGCTATTTGCAGCATTGTCAACAATGATGTTGGAGTAGAAAATTGCCCTCTGAACAAGCCTTATTCAAGTCTTGATAATTGACATACATTTGTTACCCTTTTGTCCTTCTTGGCAAAAGGCGCAATATTGGCAACCTAGTCAAAATAGGTAACTACGTCTAGGAACTACTTTTAATATGCTTTTTCTACTTTGACCTTGATCAAATCCGCCCACTTAGGGCTTATCCTTCCGTGCAACAGCTTGATTAGCTTGGTGTTGGGTAAGAAAGGAATCTTGTGCTCAACAATCCCTAGGTCGCGTTACCTCATATATGATCATATAACTAGGCAAGTACCTTCTCATGCTGCTGCAACATGGTCATGATCTCTCCCTATTTGACTTGGCTTAGTGTTCCCCGTAACTTTATTTCCTTTAAGCCAGGATTCTTATAATTGAACCAAACCTTTTCATAAACTAACCCCTATTTTCCCAAACACTAAGATGAAAACCGCACTATGATCCAATTCCAATGATCCGGTCCTTCTTGTCGCTTTTTGCATATCAAAATAGAATTTCTCAAAATGGCTTTTCACCCAAAGATTGGCTATTCCACTTAGATAAAGAAATTATCATACCCTTTATCTCATCTTAAATTTATCTTATAAAAAAATTTCCATATTGTATTTCTTCCCGTTTGGCACTTTAGTGGGTCCAAATCTGGTTATAAGTATGATTGTACGTCCCCTAAACTAGTAGTCCATCTGTCAAATCTGCAACCAAATTGACTAAAATTTAGTAAACTTTGCCAGCCAAGGGGTGTAAACTATTTGGTTTGGGATGACTATCTTTTGGTGTCGGGATACAATCCCACCTCGCCTTGCATTGATCACAGTCAGTAAAATATAATCATAACACCCAAAACCATTTTTGTTTAAGTCTATTTGGACCTTGTTGCTTGAACCCAACAAGAAGTTAGCCCTACCACCGAAAAGGTTGGCCAAATTATCAAATCATCAAGGTTTGAAGAACACATTAGATGGGGAGGTCCCACACTATCCCTAGGACCACCACATAGGGTGGGGGGATGCGAAATGAAAAAGAATTTTCCTTTAGAGTCTAGATCTATGCATCACTCTTCCCAAGTCTGGAGTCATGTGCTTAGACTCGTTTCCTTAGGGTTTAGATTTGTATACCTACTCTTCTCGAACCGAGAGCCAAGCATTTAAGCTTTCTTTTCTTGGAGTCCATGTTTGTATGTTTACACTCCTCGAGTCTAAGGATGTGCACCTGGACTTTCCTTCCTTCGAGTCTAGGATGTATACCTACTCTTCTCAAGTTTAGACCATTGCTCTTACACTTTCCTTCTTTGGTGTCTAGATTTGTACCCCGAGACAACAACTTTGTGCTTGAACTTTCCTTACAGTGTATGTAGACACCTACCTCTTCCTAAGTTTAAGACTGTGAACTTAAACTTTCTTCCTTAGGATCTAGGTTTGTCTAGGTCACTCTTCTTTTTATATAGTTATATATAGTGAAATTTTTTATAATGTCATGAAATAAAGAAATAGTAAAAATGGTTGTGAATTTTTTAAAAATTCTCCAAAATATTACAACTTTTATACTATCAATTTTTTCATTAATTAAAAGTTGACTTGACATGATATAATAGGTATTATATTATCGCGTCATATGAATATAATCAATAACACAAGAATCATGTAACATAAAAAAAAAAAAGACACATTGGCATGCCACATCACTATTTAACAAAAAATCAATAGGGTAAGAATTCATTATATTTTGGGAAAAATTTTGGAAAACTTTTTATATTTATTCAGTTGACAATATTATAAAAAATTTCAAGTTATTTTCCCTTGATTACATGCATGCCATAATTGCTACGGGGGATTCCTACGATGCTTAGACACACTTCCATACATATAATTTTTCTTCAGGAAAATCTTTTAACCAATTACTGGATGATTGAGTTGTATTGTAAGCTAATAGATTTGTCTTTCTTAATATATATGTATATATCATTGATCGTAAACCATCTGATTAGAGTGCTAAACCGTCCACGGGCTAAATTGTAAAAGCTGCCCATCGATTAATTTGGTTTATGCAATAACTACAACATCCTCGATCCCAGATCTCATCTATCCATCACCCCCTATCCTACTATTCCATCCAACGATACATGATAAATTCGTGACACTAATGCTGAAGTGATTGAAATTTTCTTGCAATAAAATCTCATGAAAGTCCGCTCTCTTTACCGGGTCCAATCTCAGCTTTCACATTTAATATGTGATTACTGCTTCGCTTAGATGCATATGTAAAAGCCCTAGGACCATTTCAACCAATTACCAGTTGTCTACCACACACCTTGAGAAAAATTACAAGGATACAAAATATATTAAAGTTTGACTCACAACAGAGTTTGATTTTTTCCCACGCTACAAAACCTGTGACATGAAAAGACTTTACAAGCAAAATAGTGATCGGGCTATGGACTTTCAGGGTGTTCGAGACCAATGTCCCTCAAAAGCTTTCACAAAATGATATACCTACCATATGGTATGGCATGCGAGGTGCCAGAGTCACCTCGATGATTTTTCCAAAAAATTTGTACCTCATAGAGAGCGCACGACCTAAAGAGTATGATCATGTAGTGTAGACATTAATCAGAGGAAAAATAAACAAATACGCGGAGTATTGGAAAATTTTTATCGGGATAGCCTTCATAAACCCCGAGGTAGAAACCGGACGACCATAAGTAATTCAAGGGAGAGCTCTTGTTTCGATCTTACAAGTATTGCTCGTGTATTCGAGCTCGGTTTTCCTCCCACCATAACCTTGCGTGCATCTCTGCGAATCTCTCTCGACTGCATCCACAAAGTCATATAAAGAACCAAGGCTGAGTATATCTTCTATGAAAAGAGCACAGAAAGAACTTGAGAAGTGGATTTGATCCAAAACTTTAATCTAATTCAGCTTCTTTCATATGTAAAACAGATTACGAGATATAACTGAACACATACGCACTACATTGCATCAAGAACAGACCAAACAGAACTGAGCATGAAACACCAATTGCAGGAAGCGGTCTCAACTCATATATTTACTGTCAGACCTTTTCTTGAAACTACCTGGCATGTATACGTGTGACTTACAAAGAACTAAATTAACTACCCACAAAAGGTAAATAACAACTCCAATCTCACTGGACAATATCAACCTTAGGAAGTGGTCTCCCAATTAATGTAGTAAGATGGATTGTGTTATTGAATACCACATTATCGTTGAGTTACGATTTTGGAGAAATTATGTCATGAGATTGTCTCGTGATGACAACAGCGTCGGATGAAATACAGCCACATGTCATACAATAACACCCACTTTGATTTTTATGAGTTTGATAATTAATCTCTAAGGGTTCATTAGTACTTTTAAGGTTTGTTTAATATTTTTTTTTGCATTTAATAATTAAAAGATACGACTTTCATCAAATTTTTATTGATTGATGCGCCGCTGCACAAAGATCACCTCTTGTAATTTTGAAATGTCTTCTCATGATGTACTCTTGCTGCTTTGCCTAAGAAGACCCGTTTATATGCTCCTGCTGATCTGCGGATTTCAGATCCTTTGTCCCCTTCTTTGTCCCCCATTCAACCTTCAACGATTTTTCATGCAATTTTTTTTATATAAATTAATTGATATTTAAAAATTATTACATCATAATTAATTTATATTAAGTTAAGTTAGTTCAATTAAGGATAAAATTCTCCTCATAAATTTTTTCTTTTTACAAGACTGGAATTCTAAATTTCACTTAATGAAAAAAAATTAAATTATCTCAATTAACTTATATTTATTTTATTTATAACTATAACTTTTAAAATAAGATTGATTAAAAAACTAGTCAAACTATAGATTTACAGGTTGATAGGTCAAATGGAAAGTTTGATAGGTTCAACAGATATTTCATAATAATAATAATAATAATAGTGATTATGACAAAATAATAATAATAATAAATATTTTAATTAAAAATAAGTTCAATTTTTCAAATAAACTTAAAAGTTATGAAAATTCAAAACTCATCTGCTCATTGTTTTTCTTTGCACTGCCCAAGTTCACTTTCTTTCTTATTGAAGTTTCCTTCTTGTTGTAGAAAAAAAATTTAAAATGATAAAATTTAAGAAAATCAAATAATAATACAATAAGTTTCAATGCCATGGCTCCCTTATGCAACAGACAGTCTATCCCAGCTCCCCTAGCTCCCCTCTCTTACCTTTCACATCATCTTCTTCCTCCACCTCTCTCCTTGCCTACCCTCACATTTGGTACTCTGTTCTTCTTTTTCCCTTCTTTCCAATGTCTTTACTTGCTCATCCTCCTCCACAACCAGCTATTCACGAGCCGTACCGTAAGGTATTTGATGTTTTGTTTCGACAAAACGAACAAATTAAAGTGGACGGAGGGACAGTGGCTCATTGCTGGCCACCTCCAAGGGCATCGAAGACCTTGCCCAGCCGGGGCAGTCCTCAGCCATCTCAGTGCCTCCTCCGCCCCTCCCGTCATTCTACGTTTAAGTTTTTTTATTTTTTTTTCAGGGAACCGGGTTTCCTTACCAGTTTTTATGGGTTCATGGATTCTTTCATGAACCGGTCGGTTTCCTTGGGTCAAACCGGGGTCAATTTGCAAATGGAATAATTGATAAGACCGGACCGGACATATGACCAGTTCCTGGTCGAACTGGCTCAACTGGCCAACCCGATCCGGTTTTAAAAACTATACATACAGGTATACATTTTCGATAATGCACCCAACCCTCAGCTACTTTTACTCAGCACACCCTATCGCAACTTATAACAAGCTCCAACAAGGTCTGGCCTAGCTAACTTCTCGTAGGCTGTTCTTTAGGTCTGAATCCAACTCAGAGTAGGCCAAGGCTTGCAGTAGAACCACATTTGGTTTGTGAAAGCCCCTTCTATAACTTGATAAATATGATTTTATCTATATTATCTAGGTCGAACATGGCAGCACAAGGTGCTGCTCAACTCATTGGTTGAGGGTAAAGTTTGAAAAGATACAAAAATCCAGAAAATTTGTAGATGAGAGATAGAGAGAGAGAGAGAGCATAGCTCAATGTAGCGTGGACTTCCTGGGCTACCATAGTTGGCAAGGGTCACTTGCCTAGAAAACAAAGTTTACGAGCTAAGTTTCTCCAGCTCATACTACTTTGGTGGGTTCTCTTCCATGCAGGAGGTACCGCTTAACCCATCAATGAGAAGAAAGTCTAACATGCTGCTCGAGTTCGGAGAGCAAATTATAGGCTAGCTTTCCGTGTATCATTAAGTTCCCTTTGAATTTCTCTAGGGACCTTAATGAGCTTATGCATGCACTATAGTTTTACAGTAAGATTGAGAGATTTGGAGTGGAGGGAATGGGAGGAGAGAGGAGGGCTATAGTGGGGAGGGGAGCTAGGCATTATGGAAGAATGATGTATATTTTCATAACTTTTATTTAGATAATATTATGGAAGGGAAATTATTGAAAGGAAAAAATAAGAAAATTGAAGAGGGTTAATAGACTTTTTATATTCTTCATAATCATTTCTAATCATTAAATTGGAGAATCAAATTATAAAATTTTCATTCATTTCTCTTTATCCTTCCTATTGCCCTAAATTGGAGGGATAGAAAATATGACTAGGGATATGGAGAAGCCTTCTAATTCTTCTTACTAAACAAGGATTCACTAACCCTATAACCTTTCCCTCCTATTCTCTCATAATCCCTCAATCCAAACACAAGTTAGCTAAAAAATATCCCAACATGGATTCATAAGGAGAAAGCTCAAAGCAGAAAACTTACCTGAACCTTACTCTTTTGAGCTCTCTTTTGCCACCAGGCAATGCTCCAATAGTAATATAAACTCCAGGTTCATCTTGTTCGACCCACTCAGGCTCAAGATCACTGGCATTGCTAATGGAGAGCTCTCCCGAGCGATCAGCATCCCTGGAGAAACTGCTTCTTATAGAGGCGTCTATTGAAGATGTCTCAGTCTTGGCCCCGCTAATGCTAGATACCTTGGGCGTTGAGGTGACACCTGTTGAGTCCCGGCACTGGCGGGCCTGACCTGTCCGTTGGTCCATTGAGTCTGACGATGAGTAACCCATAGCCATCCCTGTTAATGGACGGTGCAGGTTTCGAGGCAAGTGCTCCTGGTTAAGAGGTGGTGTCACAGGGCTATCATGCAGAGATTCAACTTTGGAGCTCTGCAATAATAATGTAAAGAGCGATGACAATAAGAATGCTAGGATTTTGCATGCTGAAAGCGTATTGTTGATTCACATGCTCTAACACTTCTATTTGTTCCTAATCAACCCGTATCCACACAGCAAGAACAACTCTCGTGTTAAGTTGCCACCCTTGAGTTTGGAACCCCAAAAAGATTACTGGTGATAAGCAAGAGGGAGGTGAAGATGACATTCTATAGTTTATGAGAATTTCAACACTATTATTGCAGGTTTTTCCGTCCTGAACCCACCAAACCTGGTGCATTACATATTTACATGTGCAATAAATTTTTTGTATCCAAGTGCATTGACATAATCAGCATCAATGAAGCAGCTCTGCTTTTGCTTCTGGCAAGAACTATGTAGTGACATCAAAATTAAATATACAAGGCAATCCTAGATGACAAAAAGCAGAGTACCCAAACATTTGCATTAAGACACAAGAGACTAGTGCATCACCGCCAAAGGCAGACAAAACTGAACGTGAACCAGTAAACTAAAGTACAATTACTAGAAGGCAGTGCATGCCAACATATGTTACGAGGGTGCAGAAATGTCCCTTTTTCAAACATACTATTTTCTAGTTTTCACAGAATCCATTTTAAACTAGTCTTTTGGACAAGCATCAGTCCCTGCCTAATGATTCTACTTTCATCCTCACGTTAGGAAAATATGAAACAGTCAATAGTCATTTTCTACTAGGGAAAAAACTTACAAGTGCTGCTATAATTTACCTCATCCTCAGATCTTAGTGGCGTTGGAAGGGGGAAGGCTTGGCGGTTGAGCCTTTGAACATTGTAAAGTTCCATGACCTTGTCATAGTTCTCTGTCCACCACCTTTGAGCTTGATATTTGTTGAACATGTCTCGGCTGGCAAATGAAGGTGAAGGAAAATGAAGAACAACTCAAAAATCCTAAACAGAGGGGTATTCATATCAATCACGAGGAAAAACAAGACATCATTCAGCAAAAAAAATCTTAGCACACATTTGACTGCCCAAACAATTGATGAGGATCAGATGGGTGTAGATTATGATTTGATGAGTTGATTCATGTATGGATGCCAAATAATCAATCGTTTTTCCTCCGGTCATGATACCAATCTCTTCATCCTCAAATCAACAATCATTCTGACGTCCTGTGTCAGAACCGTGGTCAAAGTTCACTGGCCATTGAAGATGATGAAACCATCTAATCAACTTTATGAATTTCGTCCATTATATTTATATTTGCAAAGCTCCCTGAAGATAACAAACTGACCTTGCTATTTTGCAACATGACTAATGTTTTGAGCATAAAAATCAGGTGGGGGCGGAATCCAAATTATAAATGAGTCTGGAACTAATAATTGCCTTGCTTCGTAGGGTAGAAGTCAACTAGGGGAGCCCAGGGACATCATTCAACTATTCCAAATAAAGAGAGATCTACAGGATGCTAACAGATTAGCTCCGCATGCCTCTGTCGGTGAGCTTCAAGCCTTCAACCGAAATCATTATGTCAAAGAGCATTCCCTATGAAACTTCTTTCGGTTAAAAGTTCACCAAACTGTTGATCCCGGTCGCATTTCCTTTTTGACAAAGGACACAGGAAAAAGAATAGAACGCCACTTTTATGAATTTATACAAGAATACCGCGGGGTCCATCTTTTACACTTTCTAAGTTCTAACTGCAATTTTTTCTTTTTAGGTTATGGTCCCAAATGTGTATTTTATAGAGGCCAGACTGTTTTGGCTTTGTTGTTTGCCAAACATGAACGTACTTGAAGATAAACTTTTCCTTTTTGTCCTGTATATTGTTTTGGAAGAAGCATGCGACTGGGTTTAGTATTGGCAATTCTTCACAAACATGGTGACAAGAATAGGACATAACATGACAAAGCCAACGGACTATCAGACTTGAACTAATTTTAAAAAGAAAGGGCTGGGAGCCTTCCCGACACGATAACAGAGAAAAGAGGAAAAGCAGCTTCCTAACACAGTCAAGAAACCATGTCCCCACCCACCACCAAGCTACCACTAGCTACATCTTTTAGGACTTCTCTTTGATCGCTTTCTATTGAGGCGCGAAAATTAATAATATGAGGGACCCATCCCCAAATTCTTTCCCCGATAAAAGAGTCTCTCCGTGGCAGCTTTTTTATATGGAACCTAAAATTTGGACTTCAATTTACCAAATTAAGTAAACAACCATCGCTACTCTTCCTCTACTTCGGTTAATGTTTGAGACTAAATAATTAGAAATTGGCAATGCAAGGATCATCTCATAAGCAATATCCCATCAAGAAATATGCCACATCAGCATCCCCTTGTGAAGACAACCCGCTAGCTTGATCCTGATTTCCTTCACGGCCCCAGAATCCATGCCATTAGTAAATTTGGATTGTTTTTTTTTTAGGGCAGGACTGCTAAGAAAACCCTGATAATCCATCTGATAGAAGATCAAGAAAAATAATCATGGAATGGTGCCGCTGTTCTCAGAATTACACTTGGTAAAAAGTTCAAGTCATACAGACCGAAAAAGAAAAAGGCAAGTCTTAACATAGATTCCTTCGATTCCAGTGAAAGTCTAAAGGTGAGCATATTTTGCGTTAACTTAAATTCGACCCCCTTTTTGATAAAACATCAGTCCCAATCTAACATCTAAAGAAAATGAAAATGCAGCTTTAGAGTGGCTGCAACCCCAAAGTTCCTATAACAGTGCTCTTGAGCGTCACGACCCAGGAAGGACGCTTTTAACGTAAGAGGGGCAAATTTAACATAACATCATAACTCCACATGAAAGGATTTAGTAAAGTAACAATCAATTCAAATCTTTAGACACAATTTGATATCCAACTACCTGCTTGCACTATCCACAGCCAACAGGGACCCATCAGCATCAAGCATTTCTTGGTAAATTAATCAATACCCAGCAGGACAAATCGTATGGGTTTTTTTTTTTTGGGTTACAGATGATAATGATTTGGCTTTGGTAAAGAGAATGGTGTCTTCAGATATCTAATTATTTGGAGGAGTTCCGACTTTTACGTTTTGAAATTATACATCACACATAAAATTCAATTTTTGGTCGCCATTGCATAAAAGAGAAATAAGGACATTATCATAAATTTATAAAATTACGTAATTGCTTGCTATTTTTGTCATTTGTTCTCACATATTCTTTTTCCTCCCACTTTTATTACACATACATTTTCACTGTCTTCCTCTCTTCACTCGTCACCATGTACACAATAACAAAGCTTTTTCTTAATTTTCATATTTGATTTATCGATAGATAACACACTCAATATATCAATTGCCACTATAAGTTTAGTTAATCATGTGTGTCAACTTTTCTGACCAATCCGTGTTGAGTCCCTAGTTTTTATTTAAATGTGGTAGCACATAACCCGGCAAGAATCTTTGGCCTTTTCAATTCATGGAAAAGAATTCCATGTGAACTTTTATCAGATCATCGCAATATCTATCGTCATTCATTCTCTGACTTAAGACTCCTCTAGTGGCTCAATGGAGAAGGTGGCACATTACCTCACAACAAGCCAGTATTACCTCTCATGTTTGGGTCAAATCGCCATTCGATTGCAGTTCTATCATTGGGTTAGGCCATGTTGACAGCCTCTGGGATATTTGCTCTAATATTTTACATTTTATTAATAATTAGGCAGTTCAACCTCAACTTTCTTCCATAACTATAACAGAGGTCCACCAAGTGATATATATGGGTGGGTACCATAATCGAATTTCAAGAAACGGGCTTTTTAAATAAACGCACCAAATGGACTTTTGAAGGAGAAATGGGAACAACAGATAGAATGAAGAAAATTCAACTCTATCGTACAAGTACGATGAAGATCGAGATCGTACCTGAACCGGATCCGTTTGAGGTCGTTTCCGCCACGTGGCAGCGAGACGAAGGTAATCAAAACGCCGGGCTCCACCTGGGCCACCCACTCTTTGGGCTCGTTCTCCTCGACGAACACTATAGGCTCAGGCCGCCGCCCGCTCAGTGACTTGGGCGTCGCCTCGCCGCTTGATATTCCCTTCAGCCTCGCCTCCATTTCCTTCCCCCACGTCCTTTGGGTCGCCGAACTTGAGCTCCCTTGCCTCCGGTATGACCAACGGAAGGCGTCAGAGTCCGCGTCCGATTCAACTGAACAAGGCCGGCTGGGCGGCCCTGACGCCGTGCACGAGTTGCAGTGCCGGTACGCTCCCGAAGCCTTCAGTGCCATGTCCTTCAGCTGCCAGAACAGGACGAAAACGCACAAATCGAACGAACACTACCCCGTAATTGAGCTAAAAAACAGTAACAATTAAAGCGGGAAGTTAACCTGAGAAGTGATAGATTTTACGGCTTGGTTCTTGGAAGCGGCGGCGGCGGGCTCGGCGGTTTCGTGCTGACTCGACGGCTCATATCCGGGTTGCCTCGAGCGAGCTATACACGTCAGCATCTTATTATCGCCGTGGACCTGATAACTCCAAATCCTTCAGCAATAACCAAAGTGGAACGAGTCAGGATCAACTAGGCACACCCTTCAAAAATCTTCGAGCGGAAATTATAAAGTGAATTGTTCAACTCGTTTGGAAACTGTAGGTCACAACCCTCACTCGGTAGCTGCACAAGTTGGATTACTGAAATCCGTCGCCGCATTTGAAAAGAAGTGAGAAAAGAAACAGAGCCTTGCCTTAGACCGAAGCTTTCTTCTGCGCGCTACCCTCTTGCAGCTCGAAATTTAGGAGTAGATTCAGAAAACCTAAATTAGAAGAGCGCAGGGAAGAGGAGCAGGAGAAAAGAGAGGAGAGAATCTGAGGATCGTTCTTTCACTGGGACAGCAGTACAGCAGGACAGCTCTGCTTTAATGCACGGATGACGAGGAAGCAACAGAGAGAGAGCACTTTAAATTCCACCTTGAGTCACTTCAATCTTCAGCGGAGATTCCTGCAACAGACCAATAATTTAATGACGAAGAAGGGGAAGAAGAAGATTGCTTGCAGACCAAAATAGCAGAAAGCATCATAACAACTATTAGCTAAAGTAATACCCGAACAAATCGATGAGAAAGAGAGAAGAAAGAACTACAGGTCGATGTTGGAGCTGATGGAGGGGACGAAGTGCTCCCGGCATTGTTCCGGAATTGAAGGGAAGAGAGGAGTGGAGTGGCCAGCAGAGCTGCTCTCTCGCTCTATCTATCTATGTTAGTTTGATTGCTTGCTCGCAAATGGTCATGATTGTGATATTTCTATTATTTGTTCGATTAATTTTGTTGAGTCTTCAGACAGACAGACATGGCGAGAGAGAGAGAGAGAAGAAAGTTTTTTCTTTTCCTTAAAATAAAAAAGGAATTTTGATTATCTGTCCTTATCATTTATTACCATTTTCGTCTTATACTTTTATTTTTTATCATTTATGTCCTCAATATTTCCCCTTTTTACCACTTTGGTCCGAACGACAAAGTTTCCATTAATGAATGCGTATATGGACGTTGAAGCCAATAATATAAAACCACGTGTACTTTTTAATTTATTACTATAAAACCGAACCGGTTCATATCAAATCTTATAAAAAAAACTGGTCCATCTTATATGGAAACGGTTGATTAAAAGAGGTGAAATCACCAACTAAACAGTTACACCTCCGTTCTCCATCGTCCTTTTCTCCTCTTCCTCAGCGAGCAACCACGTTCCTCTTCCTTCGTTCTCCTTCGAAGTCATCTCCAGCAACTGTAGTGAGTAGATGACAATATTCTACGATCAAGGCTTAGGCAAATCGGAGCCTGCGATAGTTGGGGCAATTGGGGGCTTGCGATTTATGAGTTCGAACGCAAAGGTAATGTATTCTAGGGCTTTCGATTTCTTATCCTAGATATTTGGTGTTCTATTTTCCATTCATCTTAAGTTTAATGAAATTTCTGCGTAGCATTACATCAAACACCTTCTGGGCAATGAGGATCGTATACTTCTTTTTGTTGTTTTAGAGAGCTTCCGATTCTATGCTTAGAGGGATTCAAATATTTACCATGAACTGAAGTTTAAATTTATTTAAAAAATAATTATATGATTTATATCCCAACAAGAGAATGCAGGCCTAACAAGTTAATTGGGATTAATACGGCCATCTTTTTCACAGATATTACTTATAGTTTCATGGGAGTGATGAACTATAATATAAAGAGACGTTAGAAACCAATAAGTTGAATAATGGATTTATTGGAAGTTATTTGGTACACTTTGTTTGTAGATTGAGTTCTCTACGGACAAATTCTAATATTAAGTAATAGTAACAAATTAGAATAAATCAAAAATATATAATTATAACCTTTTCTAGTTTTTAATTTCATCATTTTATTTTATGAAATTGTTTAAGTTAGAAGAGATAGAGCAATACATTGCGGATTGAGTTAATGGCAATTCTGCATAGTTTTATCTTTTGTTTTCACAAGGGAAACCTAATAAAGTTATCATATGAGGAGCAAATTTTCTTTATTTTAGCATATTCTTAAACATAATTTGTCTATTACTCTAACATATTCTCATTTGTAAAAAAGTTGCAAGTCATATGAGGAGTAAAGTAAGGTAAAAGCTGTTCAATCACCAATTACAAAGACCAATGCTTAGCCACCAATTGCAATCAACTCAACTCCGAAGCACTCGTCAAAGGACCAAATGGAGATGTTCAAGCATATGTTAATGTTGCCTTGACTGATGATGATTCTTGCTGTCCTAGCTATTTTAGACAAAGGATAGCGTAGATCAATCTTTTTATGTGGATGCTATCTTGCTTATGGAAGCCATATGCAACCCAAAATAAATCCCTTGGGAAATCAAGGCAATTGTCAAAGACACGCTTTTGAGCCATTTTGATTATTGGGAATTTGGAAGTGTATAAGGAAAAGTAAAAATGATAAGAACGAAGCTCATTACTTGAGCCAAGTAGATCAAGGGTATGATATACATATGGCCTTGTAAACAAACTATTGTTCCCATGTTGTTTATTGAGTAATGAAATTTCATATATTTAAAATATCTCTCGTTGTAGATATGTTCATTTTGATGAAAAATTTTGTGATAAAAAAGTAGCTTACATGGCATGTTAAATAATAAAAAGGTGCACTCTAGTCGGCATCTTCTTTATTTTTATCCACATCTTTTAAAGTTTGGAAAACAGAATGCAATCCCGTGATGGAAAACTGTGGTTTAGGTCGCGGTCCCGCGAGTAGAATGAAGTACAAGTAAGTCGTCAGAGAGAGAAGAAGAAATTTGCATGTTGATATCGAGTAACATATATAATTAAATCACCATAAAATATAAAATTCAAGTCATCTAAAATGACATTGGTTAGCTTCTATACCAAAAGAGATTGATCGGCTTCTATACAAAAAGGATACTCGATGTATTGTTCAACCTCAATTTATACAACTTTACATTGATTCACAAAAAGATATTAGTCAGTTCCTACACAGAAGCTCTCTATAGATCAATCTTTTCTATATGTTCAAGTCTTCCAAGTCTTCCTTATATCTTTGTCCACCGTAGTACTTTCATGGGTTGATAGATGTCCTTTCGAAAGAATAACCTTGGATTGTTTTCTAGGCTAAAAATGAAGAACTTTAGAAGTAATCACCAATAATTGAACTTTAATAAAATTTAGTTAGAGTAAATCTCAAAGTATAAATAATTAAAAATAAGCTTTTTACATTCCATGTAATGCTGCTAGTGTTCATGTCATAAAATATGCCATAACCACATTCTTTCTTGCCTTGACCTCATCCTCGACTTGGGCCTTGCACTTTGTTATGAGTTGTAAATTGCCCTTACTTATGTTGGCTTGCATCCTTGTCGTTTGATTTTGAGTAACTCTAGAGCAACTTGTAGCTTGATCTTTTGCCTTGTCAACTTGTTGCTATAATTGATAAATACTATGTATATGTACATATGTATTAAAAGCCACAAAAAATTGAAAGACCAAACAAAATAATTATGTACGTTGATACAACCCCTGATATTATGACTTGTGGCCTAGCAAAAACTACATCTCATTACTATGTCAACTCTAGACATCTTGCAAACTTTTGACTTTATTTCACCTTCCCGTCTTTTTCTTTCAGTTTAGGTCTTCCTTGCATGATTCTAGGAGACACAGGTTGGATTATTCCTAGGCCAGTCTAAGGCCACAACAAAGGCCCTATAAAATATATATAATGCATCAAAGTAAGCTAAAAAAAACTAGAAAAAAATAATAAACTTCGTTGTACCATTTATAGGCTCCAAAAAGTACGTATATGTCCTCATGTAAGTTTCTTAAATCAATCACTTAATTATAGCTTAGGCTCTAATTTTCTATGATAAATTGCACATATGGCATGAGGACAAGGAATACCTGAAACATCCCAAGCCTTACAGGAGTAACTCTTCGTAGCCATATTAACAACTAACCTATTTACACCATGTCTGTTTTCAAATCCTGCGCTTCCATTCCAATCTACATGGCAAAATGCACTCTCCTCTTTCATGCATTCCAACCTTGTCAGTATCGTAGGACAATAATCTCTCTATCTCAATCCAAAATTATTGTTCTTCTCAATTCTTGTCATTACCTTCACCATAATCTCCTCCAACATGTTGATCATTGACGTATATCTTGCATCAAGAATCTATCCATTAAATGTCTTCGAGACATTATTACCTATTATATCACATTGGTTTTGGTAGCAAAAAAGTCTCTACACCAATGTCTTGGACAGGTTTTCAATAAATCTTCGGCTCCTTCCTTCGTTATCTCTTCCAAATCTTTCAAAGCCCTCTCAAATTGCAGGATTGTGAATGATCGTGCACAATTCTAAAAGTTTATTTGCAATGACTTGTGCCTATGCTTCTTACGCCAATTAGCATAAATGTCTTACACACATTTTATGCTTAGACAATGGGAGGATATCTACAACAGTTCAAAGAGTTCCTTTATAACAATGAAGAAAGTAAATATTAGTACATATACTATTAAGGTAAAACTTTTTAAAAGATTATATAATATATGTTACCCAACATAATATAAATGCTATATAACTAAATATATTTAAACATGATATTTTCAATATAAATGACTAATTTGCTAACAAAAATACCTATTGTTGGGCACTAATGATACTCATTCCACTCACATCTCTCAACCTTAGATTATCACTCAAATTGCTTAAAAACCATGTCCAAGAATCAGCATACACTACCTCTACTACTACCCAAGTTATAGGATACATTTGGTTATTTGCATCTTTCCCAACAGTAAATAAAAGCTCTCCTCTCCATGGCCATCTCAAGAAGCAACCATCTAATCCAATTGTTCTTCTACACCTAGCAAGAAGACCTATTCTACATGCATCAAGACACACATAGACTCTCGAAATGGGAGTTTTCAATGGATTGACTTCCATCAACATTCACAAAGATAGAGCTTCCCTTATTTAATCTCTTAAGCTCTTTATCCTAGTCCCATAACTGATTATATTCATCTTGGTAAGGACCTTACATTATTTCATTCACTTTAAGCTCCACTCATCTACATTGGTTGATAAAGACATTAACTTGTTATTAGATGCAAGGAAGAAGTGTATTTCTCTCATTACTTAAGTGTGTACAATATGTTGCTTATATACAAAGAGAATACTAACTTGGAAAGAAATTAAATTAGAGAACTTAGCTAATATACAATTTATAACACTCCCCCTCAAGTTAGAGCATAGATATTATTCATGTCCAGCTTATTATAAATGTAGTCAACTCGAGGACCATTAAGAACCTTCGTGAATATGTCTCCTAGTTGTTCTCCAGCCTACACGTCCTGTGGAGACCAACATTGTATCTTTTCACAAATGAAATGACAGTTTATCTCAATATATTTAGTTCTTTTGTGAAACATGAGATTATATGCATATGAAGAGCAGTTTGATTGTTACACCGTAGCTTTGCTCGTATAGAAGTTTCAAAACCAACTTCAGTTAGGATTTGACATATCTACATAATCTCACATATAGATTGTGGCTCTATATTATGTTTTTGCACTTGATTTGGAGACTACATTTTGTTTCTTACTTTTCTATGAAATCAAATTTCCTCCAACAAATACATAGTAACATGTAGTAGATCACCTATCAATCTTGGAGCCTACCTAATTTGCATCGAAGAAACATTCAACATGGTTATGTCCATGATTACTATATAGATGCCCCAACTCGAAGCCCCATCAAGTAGCATAGAATATGCTCCAACGCTTCCTAGTGGTAAACTTTTGGAGAAGACATAAATTGACTAACAATGCTAATTGAGTAAACAATATCAAGACGAGTCACCATCAAATAGTTCAGTTTTCCAACTAGCCTTCAATATTTCTCCAGATCTTCAAATAATTCTCCATCTTTCATGAGTTGTAGATTAGAAAGCATTTGAACATTACAAGGCTTAGCTTCCAACTTCCCTGTTTCAATTAATAAATCTAGCATATATTTCCTCTAGGATAGTAAGATGCCCTTCTTGCTTCTTATCACATCTATTCCCAAAAAATACTATAAGGCTCTTAAGTCCTTTTGTGTGGAATTGACAATGAAAAAGGACTTTAAAGACAAGATTCCCATTATGTTACTCCTAGTGATAACAATATCATCCACATGTACCATAAAAAGTATAGACCTTGTAGGAGATCTTTTATAAAAAAATCAAATGATCTGATTTACTCTTACTCATGCCAAAATTCTCAATTGCTTGGCTACATTTTCTAAACTAGGCACATGGGCTTTGTTTGAGGCCATATAAAGATTTGCAGAGATGACAAACCTTTCTATTCTCCCCTTGAGCAAAAAACCCAATCGGTTGCTCTATATACACCTGCTCGTGAAGATCATCATGTAGGAAGGCATTTTTAATATCAAGTTGGTGCAAGTGCTAGCCATGAGCCACTGCCAAAGAGATCAATAAGTGAATAGATGTGATTTTAGCAATAGGAGAAAATATATTAAAATAATCCTCTCCATAAGTCTAAGTAAACCCTTTAGCTATAAGACGAGTTTTTAGTCGGGCAATAGATTCATTCGCATTAAATTTAACTGCAAACACCCATTTACATCCAATAACATTCTTGCCAGCCAATAAAGGGACCAAATTCCAAGTACCATTAGAATCCAAAGCATTCATTTATCTCCTTTATCATTCCTTGACGCCAACCAAGATGATACCAGGCATCGGAGACAAATGTTGGGAGACACAGAATCAATAGTAGCAACAAAGGAAGAAGAGGAGGAAGATAACTGATTATAAGTGACAAAAGAAGAAATAGGGTAAGCACAATGTTGTTTAGCTTTGCGAAGTGCAATCGGTAGATCAAGATCACTAGGTCCAGTATCCGATGCTGAAGAAGAAATCGATGGTGAACATGAAGTAGGTGGATCTTTACAACAAGAATAGGTTTGGACAATTGGAGATAGTGGAGGTGGGGGAACCGATAGAGAAGATGATAGTGGTTGATCGGTTTTATATGTGACATGATACTAAAAGTACATTTATGAGGATTCGACTTCATTTCTATCAAAGTACTTAGAACACCTCTTGCAAGTCTTTCAAGTGGTCATATAGAATTGCAGACTTTACAATCATGTTGCCTGCATTTTCTTCAATGTTATTGGAAAGTTCCTTGCTAAACATCCGATTTACCAATGATTGGCAAATTGCCCTGGTATTTCTTAGTTCAAATGGCATGATCCAGTAACCATGTATTTTTTGTGATATGCATAGAAAGTAGTTTTTATCATCATTGTTTGGGTGTATTAAAATTTGGTAATAACCTGATCAGGCATCCGTAAAGCTGAGTAGTGCATTCTCAGCTATGGGATCCACGAGTTGATCTATTCATGGCAGATGGTACGAGTCTTTTAGGCACATGTTGTTCAAGTGAGCATAGTCGATGCACGTGCACCACTTGCCATTTGACTTCTTCACTAGAACTAGTTTCACTACCTAGGTTTAGAATTGAGCTTCTTCAATGAAATGTGCCTTTTGTAACTTCAACACCTCTTCATGGACTACAACTTTACTCCTTTGTTGTTGTTGTTTTTTTTTTTTTTTTTGATATTGATCGCGTTTGGTATAGTAGCAATCGATTAATCTACAAGATGGTGCATTATATAGCTTAGAACCCACCATTAATCAATGGATATTGATCCATGAGAGTTTCAAACCCTTTGTGTCATAGGTTTTGCATCATTGGAAATGTTAAGACAATGGCAAATTGAATTTAGATATATACTCGGCATGTGTGAGGGCTTCCAAGTGAAGACATCCATGTGCTTGCATATCGAACTTCATCTTCTAGTCTCCAACAACCAACAAAAGAGCAGTACAACTCTATTGATTGAGATCATTCCAGGAAATGAAAAGTTATGGGTAGTAAAAGAAGGAAGGGTTACTGATTATTATTAATAATCCAAATGTCGAGAGTTAATGGAGGAAGAAATAGAGGGGGTTCGTGAAACAATAGCAATCCCATAAAAACACCAAAACAATAATGGTAATTTTGGCTTCGTAACCTAAAAGTTGTAAGGGAGAAAAGAGTGTATTTTCCCCTTTATGGATACAATGGATTCCCTAGTTATGCTTTCCCAACTATCACTTATGATGGCTAGTTTCAATATTGAAATTCTTTGTGTTCTCCATTTAAGCTACTGACTCCAATCATGAAGTGTTTTATGGCCAATTCTGCTCATTTTTTCAGGATCAAATGACAATATATGATATAAAAATTATATAAAAATTTCATTAATTGATATCACAAGATAATCAGTACTACATTACCACAGGATAGTTTCTCCTTGAAGGTAAGATGTAGAAAAAGAAAGTACATTACAGTAATATGCTGATGACCAGCTGCTACGTCTATTTCCTCTGCCAACAAAATTTTCGGTTTCTCTCTCCTTTTTAATTTTTATTTTCCGTTGATTTTCTTCTGTGATATAATTAGGTGGGTCCCACGCGTGACAGCTTTCTGAGCTACCAATGAGTAATTTCTTTCTGTGTACTTGTAATGAATAATTTATTATTTTTGTATCGCATACCCGGTTGGCACGCAGTTCTCTCTCCATCGGCTTTTCACTTTCTTCAGTGGAGTAGATGCCGTCGATCGGGGAGTCGCAGAGGTGTTTCCGGCTCAAAATCGATGCTACCGACGAAGCACTCGTCGATCTCACCTGGAGTTCCCGTGGAGACATGCTTTCTCTCTGGCGGTTGGCTGATTCCCTCGGGTCCCGATTTGAAGTTTCGGCCTCCAAGTGATGATTGACGAGTTCTTCTTCGTTTGCATTCTCTATGTTTAGAGGAAGAAAGATTAAGAATCTGACTTTGAATAGGTAGTCTATCCCGCTCTCTAAACTTGAACTAGTTTCCGGTGGATTTGCCCCAAAATTACATCTAATTCGGGATCAAATTTCACCGGTATGTTTTGCTTTGGTATGATAAGTATGGGTTTACTTATTTGATTTGCATGCATTTGCTTTAACGCTTATGCAGGGACGGATTCGACTGCCCTATGTTGGTTTTGGGTGGCAGAACCGTTGCTGAAGTCCCCCATTTTTATCCTTTTTTTTTTCGTAGTGCCAAAGCACGTCTTATGCCTTGTAGTTTTCTCGCATGACTTATTCCTGTCTAGCTTCCACCTCTATGTTGCTGCCTATCGTGTTGCTTGTATAGGCCTTCACAGATTTATCCCAAAATTTTGTCAGTTGCGCAGACTAAAGTTTCAAATTTCCTTTTCTGGTTAATCTTCATTCTGATTGGATTGATTTATTGGTCTGCTGGCCGGTGTTTCTGATTAGTGCTTGTTCTTGTAGAATGCATCTTTTTGTCCACGGTAACTGAATTTCTTTTAGAGGATGTGTTGTACAGTGTCTCTGGAGTCTGGACATGTTGTGCCAGTTAAGTTCAGTTGAAAGTCAGGCTTTGATGCATTGAAAGGGTGGTTCCAGCAACATAAAAATGTTCATTTTCTTCTTAGTGTACTTTGTGTTTGAACCATGGCTTTATGCTGCCTTCATTTTTAATATCGTTAGCTTTATCCCATCATTTTAGGATGGCAGTTGAAAAATTTTTGGCCTCTGTTTGATGATAAGAATAGAAAGAAATCATGAATTTGAGATGCTGTGAGTCAAAAGATTAATGTGTTGCTTATCATTTGCTCATTTGTCTGCAAATAAATTTATAATCATGGCTGGGATTTCTACTCTCTGTTGATTTAGAATTTTAAACTGTTACGAATAGTTTCCTAAGTGATATATTAGAGTTCAGATAATTGGATAGTTACTCCTCAAGTGTTCTTCTCCCCCCCCACCCACCCCCCCCCCCCCACTTGGAAAGTCTGTTATTAGATTAATTTTTTTAGACCAAAGATGACCATATTTCTTTCCCCCTTAGTTTTAGTTAGATGCAAGTTTACATCTTCCTTGGACATGCTATATCTATAGCTTCTTTCTAAATAATCGTACTTTTTCCTTCCTTTGACTTAGCAAGTTTCGAATTATAACACCACTTATTATAGAAGCTGCACATGGAACTTCATACTCTCTTCAGCTAAGCTGAATGAGAAAGTGCACAAACCAAGTCATGAATTATACAAAAAGCAAATGGAATGTCTGTCAAGTATCTCTGGGTTTCTTACACTATGGATGTGTGGATACAGTTGATTCAGGTCAGCAGAATTTTGAGGTCTCATGACCATTGGTGTCGTTCTTGAGCAGTTTATTAAAAGTTCCTGGTAAAATGGCTCTGCTTTTATTATCCATTTGAATAGACTTGTCTGCACAGCCTTCTATCTATATTGTGATTTTCTTACAACTTCATCTTATTATATATTAGATATTTGGTTTTTCAAGTAGTTCTGATCAGGAAAACGAATCCAATTTCAGTCTTAATATGGATCCCTGTGGAAATATGCTGATTTGGGCATATTGATGAGTGAAGTGTGAAATGCATCAGTCTTAGGCATTTATTTATTCAAGTAGTTGGTATGGAGCAGCAGTTTTGATATAATATGTGGAATATTGCAAGTGTGGGATATGCAGGGTGCAGGAAGAAGGGACTTTGAATGCTATGCAAATGGAGAATTTGGAGAAGTCGACAGTTTATCTAGTTTCCTCTTCATCACTATTTGCTCTCTTTACAATAAAGAACTTTATGACAGAAGGCCTAGAAACCAATGTCTTGGTCGGTTCTAATCTGAAGGAGCTGTTACTAGTGTTCCATCAACTTCAACTTCCTTAGGTGACTGGTTCCCCATCATTGTTGATGGAGAAAATTTATTCCAGATGTTTCTATTATGAAGTCATGTGAAAAGGCTTTCAGTGTTGCATGGTGAATGCAATATTAAATCACCTTAGTATCAGTGCATTCTAGCTAACATGTAGGAATAAACAATTTGAGAAGCCGTTTTGGTATGTGATCATTGTGTTGGTTGAGAGCAGACAATTACATTTTACATTTTATGAAGATGTCACAGATTAGCTTGATTACTGAAGCCAGAGTCAGTTCTATTTTAGATAATCCACCGTCGGCGTGGTAGGGTGGTTCAGTACTTATCATCCCAATGGGAAGACTCGAGTTCGAGTTTCACTTGCTGCGGGAATCTTTTAACTCTTTAAATAGGTCAATCCAGGCGATTCGAATTAGATAGCTGGATAAAATTTAATTGGATTAACGGTTTATATTAAAAAAAAGTGTTAAATACCATGTATGTTTTTTTTATCTAAAAAGTATTATTTTATTTAGTCACAGGTGGCTGGAAAATTAATTGGAAGTTGACAGGCTCTGCGGAAAGGCAATGATTTGACGAGAGCAGAGTTCATCTTAGATACTGCAGAAGCAGGAGCAGTGGTGAATGGTGACTGGCCTCGATTCCAACAAAAGGTGTGCTTTATCCCAGGAAGTGTTGTATAAGACAACACGACATTGATGAGATCAAGTCTTTGTCTCAGGTGCCGTATCTCATACCTGTGTTTCTTTCAGAACTTGTACTATACCAATCTGTTTCTGCCTCATCTAGTTTCTCGTCTTCTCATTTTTTTGGTTAAATAAATTCAAAATGAAAACAGATATTCTCATCCCATCCTTACTGTTATCACATACATAGTTTTAAAAATCGGACCGGGTGAGTAGCCGGTTCCCGGTCGTTATTACATACATAGTTTTAAAAATTGGGCCGGGTCGGCCGGTTTGACCGGTTTAACTGGAAACCGGTCACTTATCCGGTCCGGTTCTTTCAAAAAATCTAATTACACATTAAAAGAGAAAAAATTTGATTGAACCGGCCGGTTTCCGGTCCGACCGGTGAACTCAATTGAACCCATAAGAAAACCGGCCGACTTAAAATTAAAACAAAAACAAAAACTTATTGTAATGTACCTATTTTATTTTACTAAACTTATATTTACATTTTATATTAAATTTTTGTTTAATATAATAGTCATATTAATAATTTTTGTTATAAATTATATTCAAATTATGATATTATATAAATTTATTAGTAATATTATATTATTAATATTATTTATTAAACATGCGGTTCAACCCATTGAACCCCCGGCTGACCCATGAACCCATGAACTTATGCCTACACAGGTTCCCGGCCCGGTCCGATTTTAAAAACTATCACATAGGCTGTTCGATCTTTCTTTTGCTCCAAACCTTTCCAGGAAGAACAATAATTCTATTTCTTTTCCTTCTGGGGGAGGTAAACGGAAAAAAGTGGAGTCTACTTCTGATGCTGTCTGCTGAGAAAATTGAACTATGAGTTGCTGGTCCATTTTGATGAATATCTTGGTGACTTCTCAATATTTTACACTTTTCTTGACTTTATCGTCCAATTTCTTGAGACTTTTCTTTTTTTTTTACTCTTTTCTGGACTTACTGTTTCAATTTAACGAATTTCTTGTTGACTTCTCACTTTTTAACCCTTCTTGACTAAGGTTACTTATATGCCTCTGAGAGAAAGATCTTGCTTGAATGGGTCAAAGTGTCCGGTTTTTTTTACCCTTCTTGACTTAGGTTATTCATATGCCTTTGAGAGAGATCTTGGTTAAATGGGTCCAGCCGTTTAACATTTGAAGATGTCGATTTTTTTAAGATAGGGGAAGAAGAACAGGTACATATGTTGATTTATAATCTGTCTTGTTAAAGAGAGAAGACCCCAACAAAGTCAACAGCGTCCGAGATCTTTTTCTTCAAATTGGGGTTTGATAAGAAAAAAATCTGAAAGGCAGTGAAGAAAGTTCATCCCACATCTTTAATCAACTGCTGTTTCTGCTGAAAAAACTTTCCGGTTGTTCTCTTGTTCTAACTTTTTGATATCATTGCTGGAAAACTGTCGCATTCCGATGAACAAGTCTATCAGAAATCTCTCCTTTTCTGAGAGATTTTGTCGGCGATTCCCCCATTGGAAAAAGTGTGCCCTCGGACATCGGTCAGAATGGCAAGACCGATTATCGAGAGAGTCATTTGGCGGAAATCTACTGGCCTGCCATCAAACATCAAAATAATCTTCTGGACCGACATAAACCATTAGCTCTTAAAGAGAGGAAGGTCTTAGGCTTAGTAAGGGCACTTGCAACAGCTGTAAGTACGACTGGCACTGCCTAGAAGTAAACTACAACAGACTCGAATGGACTCACATCAATGGAAGGGCCACAGGAAAGATATATTGCTACTAGGGAAAGGGAAGGTAGAAGCAAGAAAACAACCGCCAAAAAGTAATTAGCAATGGGGGATTTCCAAAAAAAGGTCCAGAGGCGCCCTTCCTTATCTTTAGAATGACGTATAATAATAAGCATAGCTTCTTGCTTTGCTATGAAAGTGAAAGCGTAAAGTGTCTTTATAGTATTAAGATGGGGCATTGACAGGAGAAATCCTGTTGATGTAGGGTTTGACCCGGCCAATGATTGTCAAACTTCTTTTACAGTCATGAGGTCGCCAGAAGGCGATCACGACTGTATGCAGCTTCCCTTCTTCGGAAGGGTCTCTGCTTATATGTCTTTTTTAACCTTACTCCAAGACACATGGAGTCCTAGTTAGGTTACCCTAGGTACCCCCCCACGAGACCTGAAACATGGTGCCGTTTAGGCGAGTCTTGGTGTTCCAAAGGCAGAATGTTTATTCACAGGCTGACACTTGTAGTGTCACCAAGAGAAATCCTTGAGGATAATCTTGGATGGGCGGTGACGGGGAAGCTAGCCCAACGGATTATAGTAAATGTTGGCGTATGCTATAACTCTCCCAGGTCGCACCTGGGGTAGGACCCATAATAATTTATTATTATTACTACTATTCGTTGTCTGTGTCTGTTTGATAAACTTCTGTCCTTGAGGACCATCAAGTGGTAAAAGATTCTGGAAGATCTTTAAGAAGGCCCAACTAGTTGTGACTGATGGTCTGACCAAGGAGCTATGTATTGGAGCTCACCTCGTAGCCAAACAGGTGATAAGGCTAAAGAAGAAATCCGGACCCTTGTTTGCTGCTCTTTATCTAAAACAAGCAGCAGTCTGCTTACAGAAAGCATATATATGCAGGGGTCCCTCAACCTAAGGGATTCTTACCTGTGCCAGTTTCCTTAACCGGCTCTGGTTTACCGCCAGAAGCCGTTGCCGTTTTCCCAGGATTTTACGTAGACCTCTCTGCTGCAGGCCCCAATCATACTCAAAAGAAGAGTTTGATCCTGGCTCAGGTATATGCTTAAGACATGCAAGTCGACAGCTGGTCGATGCAAAAAATTAGCAAGATACTGACATTCCGAACATCTGCGCACGAATTCTGCACAATCAGACTCCATGGTACTCCAGAAATATCCCATACGCATGATCTTTCGTGTCAACATCCTACCACTCATTGTTGCTTATCCACGCAAAGCATTAGTCTTCCTTCATACGATCTTCGATAGAGAGCACCACCACAGAGAAAATATTTTCTAGACAGCTGCACGATAATCTGCTTATCATGAGGAGTACTACCATGCGGAAACTCTTTCTTTTCCAAGGTTGTCTGGATGTCGTAATACCATGGCTTGCCATCAAGAGACTGTGTGTGAATATTCATAACTTGGAAACTTGGGACATCTCTGCCATGTATGATAATCGGAGTTGCGAACGACCCCTGTGCGCAGGATGCCAAAGAAGCAAGCGCGTCAGCCCACATATTCTCAGATCGAGGGACGTATACAAACCTAACTTCATCAAAAGCAGCCTGGACACGTTCCAATTTCTCTTAATATTCCTGGCACCACGAACTTCCCAGCAAGCATAGGCTCAAAAGCCGGAGTGCGCTAGCTAGCTTGTAGTTTTCTCGCTGCTCTACGATTTGATTCACTTCCGGCTCCCCGGACATTAAGGCAGGAAATAGCTAGATTCTCAAGCAGCTTATTATGATTGAATTGCTTACACCGGCTACCGTAAGAGCAGATAGGCAAACTAGGGATATTGCCTCAAGCCTAAACCTTTCGGAGCCTCTTTGCACTCACTCCCGTAAGGGTGAATTAAGCTGTGCCAGGAAGATGAAGAAAAAGTTCAAGCCTTAACATGTGCAGCCTCAGAAAGAGAGTAGCCCCCTATGTAGTCAAGCTCCTCCCACGGAAGACGAAGTCAAGCAGATCCATTTTGGCATGGACGATGAACCACGCCCTTCGGAATCTACACAACATACATAGAGAACGGGGGCCCTACGGTCTTAGTAAGAGAGCTAACTTAGATCCTAATGGCGGGATGGATTACCTGCGCTAGGCACCTCAGGGAAATGTTAACCACATAGGGATGCCTTCAGTCTCTTTCTGGACCTACTCATCGAAAGATGCTCAAGCGAGAAAACTAGAAGTGCTAATGCGGCTTTCAAGCTGTTCTCTTTCTCACTCCGTTCAAGCCATAGCTTGCTTGATAGAAGAGCCTGCGCAGTTAGGCCAAAAAGCACTTCCCTTGCGTTCTGGAGTAAAAAAAGAGACATCTATTAAAGGTAGCTAGGAGTAGGTGCTTGC
The DNA here is from genome assembly GCA_900174645.1 of Sonneratia alba. Classification (NCBI taxonomy): domain Eukaryota; kingdom Viridiplantae; phylum Streptophyta; class Magnoliopsida; order Myrtales; family Lythraceae; genus Sonneratia; species Sonneratia alba. The sequence continues at coordinate 87,650 of FWPY01000075.1, forward strand.
CCTTAGTTGGTTGGGGAAAGAGACTCCACATCGATAGTTATTCTATCATTTCTTCATTATATCAAAAGGCGAAAATCTAATCCAGAAAAACTCAAGAGCATCTGGAGATAGCACTGCTTGAAGGGATTGTTACGATATGTACATTCATTCATGTGCAAATAGGCTTTCTCCCGAAGCGTTATTTCACATCGATGAGCCAGGTATAGCGGAGTGGGATAGCATTTTCTGGAGCAAGCGTAGGCTTGAAAGCCGCGTTGGATTCCATGTCCAATCCAACCCCCCGGGGAATGGTTGAACTTCTTTTTTACTTTGGATTCATTTGCACAAGCCCTAGTTTCGACTCTAGAAGCAATGTTTCCCTCACCTGTCCCATGTGCTCTTTGATGCCGAAAATCGGATTCTAATGAAAGTCTGACTAGTATTGGCGGCTTAACGACTGCATTCACTCACTCCTCAAAAGAGTCCAACCTAAGTACTGCTTGATAGATTTCCTCTAAAAAAGTCCCCGCAACTCTCATGAGTTGCCTTTCAAAGGCCGTGATCTAAGAATCCATCCCATTCTTGCTAAGAGCGGATTCTGCTAAAAGAGCGGTTATTCCAACAAGTGCATACCCCTCAACTGCGCATTCTATTCTTTCAAGTCCCACAGCTCTTATTCCAATAATTGATGAAATTACCTTAACTTCATATTAAATAGCACTGGTAATTCCTCCAACATCATCCACCTCGGATAAGATAGATGATTCTATACCGTCCTTATTCCCTTCCTTGCTTGCCTTACAAGGCTTTGACCGGTAAAGGACAGCTACCGTCCTACTTTTTTGTCCGAAATGCCTGACAGCAGGGACAGAAAGAGTCATTACAGCAAGGGAGAAAATTACAAACGCTAATGTGGCTTTCTAGCCGCTTTCTTGCTCGCTCCGGTCTAGCTGTAGCCTGCTCCTCTCGGGGCTTTCAGCTGCAAATCGAGGATGTCTACTTTTCGGTTCCTCTCCGGAAGAACCTTCTTTTAATAAAATCTCTAAGTCAGGGAGCACCCGCCGTACCCTCCGATGGGGGGCTGGATATTAGCTCTAGCAACGTTAATCCCCACCTTAGGAAAAGGGTCCTCATCCACCTTCATAGGGCCTTGTTCTTTTCCGGGAACTTCAGTCGGCCGTCTGAGATTTCCTTTAGGAGATGGTTCATAAATACTACACAATTGTTAGTGGTGTGGTTCCAAGAATTGTACCACTTGCAGTATTTCTTTCTCATTACTTCTTCAGCCGATGAAAGGACATGACCATCTTCAAGCGAGAAAACTACAAGCCTAATGCGGCTTTCGAGCCGCTTTCTTGCTCGCTCTAGTCTAGCCGTAGCTTGCTCCTTCAATGGCCGGTCAAAGATCTCATCCGTTTCGTAACGTCGAATGAGTACTCCTTTCCAACCTTGGCCATGCTTTTGTTCTTATTCTTCTGTAGCCGATCACTCTTCTTCTTGGGTTTAGTTAACGCTGAGCACTCATAGGGCTTCCCTTGCACAAGTTCAGCCACACACACCTCGTCGTCTTTAGATTCAGAGGTCGAGTCATACTCGACCACAGCTATTTCTAGACTTGGATCCTTGTAGTAAGTGCCCTTGGATGAAGTCCTTCTCTCTTTATTTTCCTTCAGCAACCGCTCAACACTAGTGGTTCTAGTGGCCAGGTGGCACAGATCGGTGAATTCTTGCCTTTCAAACTTCTCCCTCATATTGAAGTTCAGAGCCAAACTAACACACTCCTTTTCGGTCAAGGAGGTCTGACATCTAGTCCTCAGCTTCCTAAACCTCGCGATGTACTTTTCGACAGACTCGCCTTGGAGCTGAGTAACTCTTGCCAAATAGGCCACTGTAATGTCTGGTTCTGTCCTATAGAATTGCTCATTGAACTAGCTTTCCAGATCGTACCAACTGTTAATAGAGTTTGGAGGGAGCGAGAAAACTGCAAGCGCTAATGCGGCTTTTGAGCCTCCGCTTGCTGGATGGAGAACCGAGCTATATGCTCAATAGTCGACTTCTTCTCCTCATCGGAAAAGAGAACAAAGTAAGGCACCTTATAGCCCTTTGGAAACTGATGAACTCGGTCGATCCAATCGGGGTATGCTTTCCTAGACGTAGGCCCCTAGCTCATTAAGGGCCTGACGTCAATTCCAAGCTGCTGTAGCGCCTCGACCATGTAATTTCTTTCCAGATCCACCAATGGTGCCTGTGGAACTGTTGTGGCGGGGAAGGAGTACTTTTGATTTTCTTTATTCCCAAAGAGGGACGTAATTTCAAGAGTAATTTCTCCTCCTTTCCCTTTGGAAGTAATTCATCTCTGCATCTCTCTCAGTTGATTAGCTAGTGTCATTGTCCTTCGGCTTCTTCAGTGGCCAAGTTGAAGCGTTCAATGGTTCTTCAGCCTACCGCCTTTGTTTTTCCAAGGTTGAGCTTGTTCAATTGAAGCTAATGCTATGCAGCCCTTCCTTCCCTTCAACCGGGTACTTTAGCTTTGTGGGATTTTGAGAAGCGAGAAAACTACAAGCTAGCTAGCGTGCTCCAGCTTTCGAGCCTCCGCTTGCTCCACTGCCCTGGCTTTCAAAGCATTGAAATAAGACAAGACGGGGTGGAGTGAGCCTAGAGTAGATGCTCTGAGACTCTCAACTCAGACTTAGGAGAAGGGAAAGAAACTAGGACATTAACCGAGGTTGAAAGAGCATAGGGAGCTGCTCCGCCAGTTGATCTAGAGAGATGGGTCACTCTTTCGCATCTCGCGCTGTGGTGATTGGTAGAGGAGCCGAGCGTACGCTAGAATCAAGTGCCTAAGGGATTCCACTAGGCAATCGGACCACTACATCGAATGTAATCAACTGGTTTCACGCTGCACTTTGTTAGTTAGAGTTCGGAAAGCAGCAAGCGTAGGCTATGGCTCGAAAGCCTACGCGTGCATTAGCGCTTGTAGTTTTCTCGCTTCTCCTGTCCACTATGGCTGACTTGACTTGGTTTTTTTCAAGGAACGTAGCCATCCCTCATGGTAGGAAAGCCTCACCTCCTAGACAAGGTGCAACCGCGAGCTTTCTATAAGAAATTTCCTAATTAGGAAGAGCTCTTCTCAAAGACAGGCGCACCTACTAAACCTATCAGTCTAGTCTCTATAAGGTCCAGTTTCGATCTCGAACCAACAACCTCTACTTAACTTAATAGGTCGGAAGAGAGATATTCAGAAAACCCGATTTCCTGTCCTGTCTTAAGAACCTGACTCAAAAGAGAAAAGAAGACCGGACTAAAAGAGATATCACTTTCGGCGATTGAACTGCACTTTTATATCAGGAACGTCGACTTGCACTAGCAATATTGAATTGAACTTTCCGGAATCCTGGCTCCTGGCAACTATTCACACGGGCCACTCATAAGAATAAGACGTTCAACTCCCTAAAAACACGTAGTTTTGAGAGACTCAGAATATCAGTGCCTTGGGTAAATGCCTACCTTCGGGAGAATCTTACCGAAGGAGCAAGCCTAGGCTAGACCAGAGCGAGCAAGAAAGCGGCTCGAAAGCCGCATTAGCGCTTGTAGTTTTCTCGCTTCCTCTTCGCTTCCCAAGATATTTAGGGAAAAGGGCCTTGTCAGCCATCGCTTGTTGACGACGGAACGCATCATCAAAACAAGGGTCCTCGCGTTGGACTTAGTTGGAAAGGTGGGTCTTCGGCATGTCCCTTGCTTGCGAACTTCTTTAGTAGGGCGGGTTTGGAGATCCCATTCCTCACGTTTCCCCTTGCCCCCAGACTTCACTCTTTCAACACTTGTATACTTTATAAATAGTCAGACCTGCCCCTGTCTCCAACAAGTGTGTGATTCACCGATTCACTGAGTGACTCTTTCTTACCGCCGGAGTCCCTTCCCTATCTCAACAAGCCCTATCAGACTTCCGATCCATCTCTTCTTTGCCGATTGAAGAAAGCGAGAAAACGGAAAGCTCGCTAGCGCACTCTGGCTTTCGAGCCTCCACTTGCTCTCTTGCTCGCTCCATTCTAGCCATAGCTTGCTTTGGATCCAATTCCGAGATCAATTCGACAATGAAACTCTTCAAGCAATGATCAACTCTATGTCATTTCTCTTGACGCGATACAAAAGACGACTTTCGAGAGTCACTTAGCCCCTTGACCTCTTCTCTCAAAAAAGACGCTGTGTGGGCAAGTCGATCAAAGTTAGAGCGGGGAGGGAATGTTTACAGTTGTTGTAGTCATTTCCTCTTCGGTCTTTAAAGTTGTAGTCAGCTGCGAGCTAAGAAGACTCGTAGTCAAACAACACATTGATTGAAGCAGCTGTAGGAGAGAGGGCACCAGTCAGACCTGCAAGCGGGTAGTACGCAGCTCCGGATGAAAGTATTGGTGCTAAGGCTCCAGAAATAAAACAAGCCCTTTAGGATATCCTTGTTATCGTCAGGCATCTTGGAAGACTACTGTTAGCTCCTTGATGCTTGGACACGGACATGGCTACGATGCAGGCCCTCGATGGCATGGCAGCCAGGAATAGGATCGAGGGAAGATTGCTGAAGGATCAGTTGGAACGGAAGGGCGAGCTGCCAGGCAATGCAAGCATGGGCGCTCCCACAAGACTCGGTCGAGGGCGGGTGACTTGGATGCCCTATGATCCCGCAAGACTTGCTCCCGGACGAGCAAGGCGGACGCCAAGTGGTAGGCAATGCGGGCATGGGCGCTTCCACAAGACTTGGTCAAGGGCAGGTGACCTAGATGCCCCATGATCCCACAAGACTCGCTCCCAGGCGAGCTGGCAGACGATGGGCGCATGGTTGCTCCCGCAAGATGCGCTCAAGGGTGGGTGACATGGACGCCCTAAGCTTCCGCAAGACTCGCTCCCAGGCGAGCTGGCAAGCAACGTGCATGCGGGTGCTCCCGCAAGACTTGCCCAAGGGGGGTGACCTGGATGCCCTATGGACGCCATAAGCTTCCGCAAGCCTCACTATGGAAGGTTGCTCACAGTCGAGCTGCGCTTATGTTCCAAGCTACTAGTGACTGATCTAAGGCAAGGGCACGGTGCCTATGACCGAACTGAGTGTGGGTTGCACTCAGGCAGACCTGGTAGACTCCAGTCGTGGGAACAATGGGGTCACGGTCAGAGTACTGATTGAGTGACTGAGCTGGCAAGCAGTCAACCTTATCCAACTGCAGCTCCTAGAAACGTGGGATTCGGGTGGTTATGGAAGCCTGGTTGTTTCCTGGAAATTAGGGATCGTGGATCCTCCCCCTGCAAGGATAAATAGGACTCGGGTCTTCAAGGTTGAGGGGAGCAACTAGAGAGAGTAGAGAGGCAATCACTCCATCACAAAGAGCCGAACAAAGGAAGGCCGGCAATGCTGTAACCAATTCCCTCAAAGTCGAGTGTGAACTCCCAAGATGAAGTTCACCAGTCCAAGTGCTAGACACACAAGGCACATACTTGGGCGTGACCGTGCAAGATCGTGTAAGGGTTTTGTGTGTTTTTGTAATTCGAGTTTGTGAATACAAGTGAGATTTCCCTTACCTTGCATCGTGCGATCTTGATCCTTTTGTTGCTAAGCCTCACCGAGCTATTTGCTACACGTGTTTGGGTTGGCTAAGAGTGTGCGGGACATTGCTCAGCACCATCACAGGAACGGAAAATTTTGGGTGAATTCTGACCCCTGTGACAACTACCAACATGTGAGGGGTTACGTAACAGTCGACGAAAGAGTAGGAATAATTTTATGCCTCCTACCGCGTGTCTAGTCACACCTAAACCGCCAGCAGCGTGTTAACACTGCAAGACGCTCAGGTGCCTAAAAAAGGGCTATAAGTAGGCCATTTGCTATTGCTGCTATAAGGGCTGCTCGCCTTTATACGGCTTGGCTTCGCTATCGCTCCTATGTAGTGGTCGGCCTAAGTTGTAGTATTCCTACCATAATGCCTATTATCTAGTGCTAGAAGCAAGACAGCAAGCGTAGGCTCGAAAGCCACATTAGCATTTGTAGTTTTCTCGCTCGTTCTGTACTTGACTTACAAGCTCGTGCCACTCTCTCTAAAGGGGCTTATGCACTCCACTCGCTGTCTATTAAATGAGCATTAGAGCAAGCAAGCGAACCCTTCCAGCAAGCGTAGGCTACAGCTTGAAAGCTGTGTTAGCGCTTGTAGTTTTCTCGCTTCCCCCTCACCCTACTCTTTCATTTCCGCTTAAGCTCCCCCGGTTTGGGGCATTAATTGGTTGGATACCCGACAACCATAATCTTTCCTAGGAACAGCTTCTACGACGATAGATAGGGGTCAGGTTTGTTTGGCATCTATGCCCCCTGCCCTCCAAACAGTATGGGAGCCTTTCAGCTCGTACTGCTCACACTCCTAGATCTTCACGGCACCTCTTCCACCATAGTGTGAGCTTGAAGCAGCTCCGAAAAGCGAGGCCTACTTCAAAATTCGCTTTCAACAACGTCAACAACACCACGAAAAAATTAAACTATGGTTGCCCACTGATCTGATCATAGGTGAAATCCAATCCCTTCGCTATGCGCCAGGCTTGGAAACCGTAAGTCAGGCTCCCTTCGCCTCTCGGAAGCGAGAATCGAGCAGCAAGCAGAAAAAACCCTTTCCCCTTTCTCTAAGTTGTTGGTAAGCGAGAAAATGGAAAGCTAGCTAGCGCTCTCCGGCTTTCAAGCCTCCGCTTGCTCCAACCTATACAAGGGGCAAGCCAAAAGCAGTTGAAGGAAGGGCTTCATAGCCTTACCTTATTATTCTATTAGAAAAATACTAAAAAAAAGGTTTGGAACCCTACTCCCCAACAACTACAAGGATGCTTGCTGGCATCAAAGCCCTTCATTATTATTAGGTTGACGGGGATAGGATCGCCTTCTCTGTTCCTTTTCGGAGCATTTCACACTAAACGAGAAAACTACAAGTGCTAATGCGGTTTTCGAGCCTATGCTTGCTGCCCTGCGCCTCTCCAGGCTTCGCTATCGCTCATGACTGGTATATGGATCTCTCTATGTAGTGGTCAGCCTTCTAGAAGCTTCGCCAGAAGCGACTAGTCGCTTCCAGAATGCCTCTTTACTTTAGTATGGTCTAGTCTTTCCAATGCCCCCTTGCCTCGCCATGCCACTAGATCCATAATGACCGGCGAGTCGGAACATGTAAGAATAGTTCCACGCGGAGTGCCGGACCGGCCTATTGAAGAAAGAGATCATTGAACCTATTTAGCCGAGCTAAGGTTTGGAAATGGCCAGATTAGCAGGAGGAAGGCTCCGACAAGACCTGAAACAAAGGTCTACGTACAACAATATAGAGAGGAATTCCTTCAAACAGCTTCTATGCCTAATATACCTGCTCTTCAAGGATTAACTCTTTTGTGCATGGGTGTAGTTTGACTATGGATTCAATTCCTTCAAACAGCTTATTCGAAAACAATTGTTCCTTTAGCTGCAAGAGAGGAATTCCTTTCAAAGCCAAATCGTCCCTTTTCAAGGCGGGCGCATTAAAGCAAAGGCAAAGCAGAAAGGTAAGAAATCGTTCTCCTTCTCTTTGGTCAGTTCCATCGACCTACCTTCTTCCTTCTCGAAGGAAAGTCAGAGAATGCGTTGGTATAGAATCTAGCAGCAATCCTTCCCGCTAGGCGTGATCTTTGAGCATTGCTAGGCTACTCTTAATAAGTCATTTCGTCAGTCAGCAGTTCAGCCCGAGGACAGGCAACTCACTAACAAAAGCGTATATCCCCTATAGGTCCCATTAGACTGATCCTTAGTCCTTCTCCCCCGCAACCAATCCTTAAGGCTTTCCTTATGAGATGGGATGCTCACTCATCGATTGCTTCTCTCGAGATGCGAAGAATAGCGTAAATAAAGACTATCTTGGTCCTTTCGAAGGGGCAACCCAGGATTGAGACAGATGGGAGTGATTGCGCCATGGGCGCGGTCTCGCTTGCTTCGGAATAGGCTGGCCATGTCTGCATGAGTTTGACATTTCTCTAACTTTCTGGCGAAAGAAATGCAATCTGACTCCATCGTGCTCCAATAGTATCCCATGCGCATGATCTTCTTGACCAGCATTCGACCGTTCATATGAGGTCCGCACGTCCCCCCGTGGACTTCTTCCATCAATTTTCGGGCTTGCCCCTCAGCCACACACAGCAGGAGCATCCCGTTATAAGACCTTCGGTATAGGGCATCTCCGCAAAGGAAGTATAGTAGCCAATCGGGCGATGGTTTTCTGGTCCTCAACAGTGGATCCGGGCGCAAACTCGCCCTTTTCCAAGTAAACCTTGATGTCGTGAAATCAAGGCTTTCCGTCCTCAACATCTTCGCCACCATGTGGATTTGGTAGCTCGGCGTGGTTCTGGTACATACGATGACAGGGGTCTCCAGGGACATGTTGGCGCACGACGCCAATGAAGCGAGGGCGTTGGCCCAGGTATTCTCGGACCGAGGAACATACACAAAGTCTAGCTGCTCAAACAATCCTTTCAACTGATCGAGCTTCAACTTGTACTCCTTCAAGGCAGGCTCTCGGACTTCCCAAGTTCCTAGTGCTTGAGAAATGACAAGCAGAGAATCGCCCCGTACCACAGCCCTCCCTACTCTTAGGCTGACCAGCGATTCTAATCCGAAAATCAACGCTTCATATTCCGCGGCATTGTTGGTAGCCGGGAAGTCAAGTCTTAAGGCTGATGGCAGATGTAATCCGTCCGGGGTGACCAAGACTACTCCTGCCCCTCTGCCTCCGCGATTGGAAGCCCCATCAAAATACATCTCCCCGCCAAACTAGAGTGGTAGGCAGAACAGGGTCGGCGGTTGTGGCACTAGCAAGATAAAGCACGCCTAAAGAGGAAAACAAGCAAGAGAAAGCACGCCTTTAGAAGAGTCTTCCCAGCTGGGTTGAATAAGAGCTTAGGAAGGGATTTGAGAGATTTGAGTGAAGGTGAGCTCATTAAGAGAGGAGTGAAAACACTGAGGTAAGAAACGAGTGAACAGCTTTTGTGATAGATTTCCGCCAAGAATGTCCATTGGAATACCTTTTGATTTATCCATTACCTTCCAGTGGACAATCCATCGGAAACGGCTAGACTTATTTCATCTGAAATTGTATCGGAGAGTCCGTCTAAAAGGAATTAATTAATGATTTGACTCCTTCCGCTGTAAATCTGTTGAAAATTTTCGACGGCCTCTCTCAAAAGTCCAATGAGATCAATTTGTTGAAAATTTTGCAACATATCTGATGGAAACAAATTAAAAATTGCATCCAAATGTGTAGAAACTTATATTTGAATTCAAAGTAGCAAACACAAGATAAATAAACTCAATACATATGTGGGGAGCTCGACAATATATAATTTCGAGAGTTTAAAAAGTAAGGTTTATATTATAAATTAAATATAAAATTGGCCTCAACAACAATACTATATACATGTAACCAAAAATTAAAAAAAAAAAAAACCTACTGACGTATGTCCTCACATGACTAGGTCAAGTGTCTTCCAGCTTGACGATCTTGGAACTCTTCTCGACCATCTCCTATATTGGGTAGGAGGGGTTGTCGCCACTCGTGGTCACTCCTCGAATGTGGGGACAGGAGGAGCATGTGATTGAGTCAGCAGAGGCAGAGCAGGGTGTTCTCCTAGTGGACGAGACATGGTAGATATCCATGCTAACCAAGTGTATGGCTGCGATGGTGGAGTGCTAAATGTAGGCGTCACTGAACTTGAGCTCCACAGGACAAGCACGTGTGGGGGTATTTTTGTGTCACCAAACTCTTTCCTATACCACAATCTTGCATTTGAGTAAGCAAAGTGAGAACACTGATCAGGTTGCTCCCTGAGATCCTCTTAACCTCGAAGTCCTTCATTCGTGTGATTGTTCGTCCGCCTCATCTCCTCCATTTGTGCTTCCCATGCAGTAGACAGCCCTGTTATTCTTGGGAAGTTTCCGCTCTATGGTCTGCATATCGACCAGCTTTCTTGTTGAACTTCAGATGGATGAAAAACTCATATTTAGTGGGGTCCCTAATGCATCGGCCTACAAATCGCATAAAAATATATGTAGTTAACGTGCATTTCATTTCTTTCTGATGTGACAAACAAGACTTCAATAAGTCATCAACAATTACATAAATATTCATTTACCAATTTTCATCGGTGCCTTCATTGATAAATGAGTCTCAAAATGCACATATCCAGCTTTATCGGATCTCCAATTCTTTTGATTTGTATAAAAAAATTCTCTTGAATCCTTTACTTGCACAATGATCTTGAAGTGTTTGTCAGTATGATTGACCTGTCCATGTCGCCTTCTTTCCTTTCTTCTTACGCTCCTCATATATGTCACTATAGCATGCCACTCCCTTCTTGTTAAATACAATCCACATGTATTGCTCATCATCCAAATTCCAATATACATGCAACTGCAAATAAAAAAAAAAAAAAAAAGAAGAAACACATGGCATAGTTAAGGGGGGTTAAGTGTATTGGACAGTAGACAAATTAGACAAGTAACGTAAATAGTAAAACCACTTACTTGTAACTCCTAAAATATTCTCTGTTAATCTTGGACAAAGAGAGATAAAAGATCTGAAATTTATTTTGAATGACGTTCGTTAAATTATGGATTATCGGGAGATTTGGTTCGTACGTACAAAATAAAGTATTTGCATTAGTGGCATATAAATTCAATCATACAAGTTAAACAAATAAGGAAATGTAAGAGTGGCAAGGGATGGATGCGAGAGAATTCGCCTTTAGGTGATAGTGCCAGCTCACTCGGACAGCTTCATATGTTGAGGAAGGTTCTACACCTCTCCATGAGGTGGCCCACTCATTGTTGGAATGAGAATCAAGGGATTGACAATAGGTCATTTTTGACGTGGGAGGAGAGACAAGGGTAATAGACTCACTCTTACATTTTTTTTATTCGTTTAATTTGTATTATTAAATTTATATGCCATTATTTTTTTTATTTTGTAGATATGAACTAAATCTTCCATGACCTATCATCTAACAGATGTCATTTAGGACAAATTTCAGACCTTCTATCTTCGTTAGTCTAAGATTCTAGAAAGATTGAAAAGGAGATTGTTTCAAGAATAGAAAGTAAGTGTTTATACAATTTATAGACTTATCTAGTTACTTTGTCTACTGTCCAATACACTTTACACTCTAACTACGCCATATGTTTCTTCTTTTCTATTTGCAGTTGCATGTACGTTGAGATCCAGATGACAAGCAATACATGGGAAACGCATTTAATAAAAAGGGAGTGGCACACCTTAATGACATGTACGAGGAGTACATGAAGAAAGGAAATAAGGCGACATGGATGGGTGAATCATATTGGTGAGCACTTCAAGACCATTGTGTAAGTGAAAATTCAAGAGAATTTTTTATACAAACAAAAAAAATTGAAAACTTGACAAAGGTGGATATGTGCATTTCGGGGGTTGCATATTGTTGGGTGCGCACATGGGAAAATTTGTAAATAAATATTTACATAACTATTGATGACTTATAAAATTTGTGTTTGTCACATTTGAAAGAAATGTATTGTTTGTTAATTGCATATATTTTTGTGTGATACTGTAGGTTAATACATTATGAGGGACCCCACTAAATAGAAGCTTTTCACCCATCTGAAGTTCGATAGAAAAAATGGCCAATATGCAAACCATAGAGTAGAAAATTTAAAATTATGTGGACTTTGTAATTATTAATGAAATTTAATATAATTTATTACATTTAGTAAGTTCCTATGTATATGGCTTTTGTAGGAGAGGCTATCACAGGCACTACGAGAGCTGGGGGCAGAAAGGTAGATGGACGATATTGAGTGGACACAGCAACTTAGTGGGCGATTTTCTAGGTATGGGAGAAAGTTACAGGTACGAAGAAGATGGGGTGCATCTATAGCTTAGGTGTGGTTACCAAGGAGTATCTGATCCGTCTCTTGAGAATATTGGGTCGTCTGCGGCATGGGAAGCACAGATGGAGGAGAAGCAATGGACGATTGATTAGATGAATGAAAGACTCCAAGATCAAGAGGAACTTAGGGTGTATTTTGGCCAGGTACATGACACAATGTTATCACTTGCTAACTCACATGCAAGGCTATGGTGCAGGGTTAAGTTTGATGACTCTTAGATACTCTCACCACCTATGACTATCCCTCAGAGTTCCAAGTTTGATGGAACCTGTTACGGCCATGAGCTATGAGCCGGAGCAATGCGTACCGCAGGTTGTACCTCGTGACTGCGGGGAGCGCATACATGCTTATGCAGGGCACGTGGAGAGAAGGTTTGTGGTCAGGAGACTTGCTTGAGCAACCAAGCGGAGTGGTGCGGAGCAAGGACTTGCTGGACTAAAGGCAAGTGCCATGGCCTTGGGGTCGATGCTGGTCGACCAACGCAAGGTGGATGATCACTAGACAGCCCAAGAATGCTAAGGCATGAGCGGAGAGTGATTGAGGGGTGCTTGATCACTTCATGCTAGGAACGATCGAAGGAGACATGTGTTGTTGGTCGACAACAGTGCACGGTGGACGAGTGGAGATGCAGACACGCAAGTGAAGTCTTGATCATGCGGGACCCGATGATCGAGTGCGTGGAGTGCGACTACTCACAGAAGGTGCGTGGGATGCTGTGGAGTGCAGGATCGGTGCTCACAGGATAAGGATTGCTGACACCAACATGGAAAGGATCGATTGTTTCCTTATGCGGAGCGGCTGGTGATCAATCAGGAACCAAGTGGGGCGCAGGTGTCCAAGTGCATCCGAGAAGCTGTCCAGGTGGGACGAACATGGTCAAGATAGAAGATCATGTGATAGCAAACAATCCGGGAAAGTTTCTTAGGGATATGGCAATCAGTCTGTTATGGAAACAATCCTAGAGGGATTGGACGGATTGAAAACCTGATGGAGTGAACCAAGGGATTCGAATATATCAGTTGCCATATCGGGTTTGCTAGGCTCCTCTATATAAAGGAGGTTAGTCTCATTCTCAAGACACAACCGAGAGGCATAGCCGAAAAGAGGGAGAAACCACAAAGGTCTCAAGACGTCTTAGAGAAGAGAGTCGAGGAGAGCAGCTAGAGAAAGCTGGGAAACATGAGGGAGAGCGAGAGAGGCAGAGCATAGAGTTGCTACTGCAAGTTGTAGCTCAGCAATGAGTGGGGAGTGAGCCCCATCTACCCTTGTAACGCAGAAGCGTGTCGGGTTAGGGTGTGTAGAGTGAGGAGTGTAAGTGGCACGGAGGTCGTGAGGCATATACTCGACAAGATAAGTGAGTTTGCTCTTGTAAAGGGTTTTTCATACTTGTACAATTGTAAATACAACTGGAGTTTTCCCTTTGTATATTGCTCGTGTTCATTTCCTTGTGGTGTGGTCGTGTGCCAGGCAACATCAAACCTCGGTTGCAAGTGGGGGCTAGTTGGCAGGCGGAGCTGTCAACGCCTAGCGGGACGCGGAAAAATTCAATCCCCGCATTAGTCTTGTGACAGTTGGTATCAGAGCTGGTTGGTCCGTGACAAGTTGGTATCAGAGTCCGTTGGTTCGTGACAAGTTGGTACCATAACTAGTTTGTCCGTGACAAGTTGGTGTGGGAGCCAAGGTTCGTGGTCGTGGTATCAGAACACAGTGGTTCGTGACAAGTGGTACCGGTGCCACGTTCGTGCCAGTTGTTACGAGTTGAAGGTCTGGTAACGCCTAGGAGGAGCCTAGTGGTATCAGAGGAAGGTTGATTGTGAAGAAGGTACTGCCTAGCTGGTTGTGTGAAGGGTTCCAGGAGTCTAGGTTGGGAGAACCTAGAGGTATCCACGCAAAGCTGGTGGCCACGATAGTATAACCTGTAGCAACCGTGTGGACCCAATCGATGGAGGCGATGCGAGAGCGTGTGCAGGCTCTTGAGGGTCAAATGGTGGATGTCACAACCAGGACTCCTTCAATTGATAGATTGGGGGAGCGGATTTCTGCCCTCTAAGACAACGTGGGTGAAGGCGATGATCTTGGCGGAACGCTGATAGACATCGTCAAGGCATTGCGATGGGAGCTCGATGCCTTGAAGGACAACATGGTGTTGGTCAAGCGGCAATTGGCCACACAAACTGCGAGTGGGTCGGCAGGTGAGACTCGTGGGAAGATGAAAATCCACGAGCCCAAGTCGTTCGATGATGCTCGGAGTTCCAAGGAGTTGGAGAACTTCATTTGGGACATGGAGAACTACTTTGTTGCTGCAAAGGTTCTAGACTCAAAGAAGGTAATGATCACAACTATGTATTTGGCTAGTGATGCTAAGTTGTGGTGGAGAACTTGTGTCTAGGATGCGATCAATGCCGGACGATCCAGGATTGAGACATGGGAGGCCTTGAAGCGGGAACTCAATGAGCAATTCTTACCAGGCAACAGTTCGTGGGTTGCTCGGGACACGTTGGCCAAGCTGAAGCACGATGGCTCTGTGAGAGAGTACGTGAAGAAGTTCAGTTCCCTAATGCTGGATGTCATTGACATGTCCGAGACGGACAAGTTGTATACCTTCTTGAAGGGCCTACAGTCATGGGCACAACTCGAGTTGAGAAGGCAAGGTGTGAGGGATTTACCCGCTGCCTTGACTACAGCAGATGCACTGGTGGATTTGCATTCTGCTCAATAGGAGGACGGATCCAAGGGGCAGGACAAGGTGCAGGAGAAGAAGTCAAGAGCGAAAGGCAAGTATGGTCAACTGGCCATAACTGAAGAGGACAAGGGAAAGGCGGTCAAGGGTGGGCCTAAGAAGGACTCCCAAACTCGCCAAGGATGCTTCATTTGTGATGGTCCTCACCGTGCGAGAGAGTGCCCGAAGAAGAAGAATGGAACGGGTACAAGTCAATGGCAGGAGGAATCCGATGAAGAGCCGATTGAGAGGGCGGCTACACTTCAGTTGCTGAGTGCATTACGAACTGAACGCCAAGGAGATCACTACGACTTGATGCACGTGAATGCTGTGATAAACGGCATTGAGGTGGCAGCCTTGGTAGATACCAATGCCACAAGTGTGTTTGTCTCTGAGCGGATAGTGGCAAAGTTGGGGTTGCAGGTGCAACGGTGCCCAAACCGCGTGAAGGCGGTGAATTCTCGGCGCCAGTAGATGAGAGGCATGGCAAGAGATGTGCCAATCCGAGTTGGAGAGTGGGAAGGCAAGCTAGATGTGATGGTCGTAGAGCTAGACGACTATGACGTGATTCTCGGTAATAGTTTCTTTGTCGAAGCTTCTGTTACCATTATGCCTTGTCTAGGTGGATGCTTGATAGGAGATCCCAAACAATCGAGCTTTGTGCGGGGAATCAAGCCGGATGGTGGCAGCAAGGGCAAGAAGACCAAGAGCGGAACAGCCTTGCCGGTGGCTGTGAACGATTAGCAGAGGCGAAGATCCAGATCCAGCATGCGCGATGGAGCCCTATTGACGAGGGTGTCAACTTCCTCGGGCGGGGGAGGTTTGTTACAGCCATGAGCTATGAGCCGGAGCAATGCGTACCGCAGGTTGTACCTTGTGACTGCGGGAGCGCATACGTGCTTATGCGGGGCACGAGGAGAGAAGGTTTGTGGTCAGGAGGCTAAGCTAGACAAGAGACTTGCTCGAGCAACCAAGCGGAGTGGTGCGGAGCAAGGACTTGCTGGACTTAAGGCAAGTGCCATGGCCTTGGGGTCGATGCTGGTCAACCAATGCAAGGTGGATGATCACTAGACAACCCAGGAACGCTAAAGCATGAGCGGAGAGTGATTGAGGGGTGCTTGATCACTTCATGCTAGGAACGATCGAAGGAGCCATGTGTTGCTGGTCAGCAACAGTGCACGGTGGACGAGTGGAGATGCAGACACGCAAGTGAAGTCTTGATCATGCGGGACCTGATGATCGAGTGCGTGGAGTGCGACTACTCACACAAGGTGCGCGGGATGCTTTGGAGCACAGGATCGGTACTCACAGGATAAGGATTGCTGACATCAACATGGAAAGGATCGATTGTTTCCTTATGCGGAGCAGCTGGTGATCAATCAGGAACCAAGTGGGGTGCAGGTGTCCAAGTGCGTCCGAGAAGCTGTCCAGGTGGGACGAACATGGTCAAGATAGAAGATCATGTGATAGCAAACAATCCAGGAAAGTTTCTTAGGGATATGGCAATCAGTCTGTTATGGAAACAATCCTAGAGGGATTGGACGGATTGGAAACCTAATGGAGTGAATCAAGGGATTTGAATATATCAGTTGCCATATTGGGTTTGCTAGGCTCCTCTATATAAAGGGTGTCAGTCTCATTCTCAAGACACAACCGAGAGGCATAGCCGAAAAGAGGGAGAAACCACAAAGGTCTCAAGACGTCTTAGAGAAGAGAGTCGAGGAGAGCAGCTAGAGAAAGCTGGGAAACACGAGGGAGAGCGAGAGAGACAGAGCATAGAGTTGCTACTGCAAGTTGTAGCTCAGCAGTGAGTGGGGAGTGAGCCCTGTCTACCCTTGTAACGCCAAAGTGTGTTGGGTTAGGGTGTGTCGAGAGAGGAGTGTAAACGGCACGGAGGTCGTGAGGCATATACTCGACAAGCTGAGTGAATTTGCTCTTGTAAAGGGTTTTTCATACTTGTACAATTGTAAATATAAATGGAGTTTTCCCTTTGTATATTGCTCGTGTTCATTTTCTTGTGGTGTGGTCGTGTGCCAGGCAACATCAAACCTCGGTTGCAAGTGGGGGCTGGTTGGCAAGTGGAGCTGTCAACACCTAGCGGGACACGGAAAAATTCGATCCCCGCATTGGTCCCATGATAGAACCTATGTTCAGCACTCCATCACTACAGCCATACAGTCAATAGCTGTGGACGCTGACCATATCTCGTTATTGGGTGAATACCATGTTGCACCACCATTGCCTTGATTGCAACCTCCTATTCGCACATTCGATGAGTGACCACGAGCTGCAATAGCCTTTCCTACCTAGTATAAGAGATGGTTGAAGAAAGCTTGGGATTATCACTGGAGAAGACTCAACCCCACTCGTGAGGACGATCGTCATTGGGTTTCCTTTATATTGCCTTTTTGTTTTTTTTGTTTTTGGTTATATGCGCATAGAGAATTGTCGATAATGTCAATTTTGGATGTAATTTGTAATGTGAATCTCACTTTTTAAACTCTTGGAAATATATAGTGTTTACTATGGAGTGAGTTGCCTTGGCTTATGTTTGCTATTTTGAATTCATAGACAAATTTGTACAGATTGGATGAAAAATTTTAATTTATTCCTGTCAAGAATGTTGCAAAATTTTCGAGAGAAATACGAAAAAAGGTGTCGTTCAGAGACATGTTTCTGAGGGACTATTCATTGAAAATTCCGTCAAACACTTACAAGAGTGTTTCGACGGAAGCTGGCGGTCGAAAACCTGCTTCCGATGGATAAATTGCAGGAAAATCTATTGGAAACTTCAAGAGCTTTCTAAGGGAGGCAGGCCGTTGAAAACTTGTTTTCGATGGATAAGTTGCCGGAAGATCTCTTGGAAAGTCCCAGGAGATTTTCGATGGAGGACAACTGTTGGAATAAGTCTTTCGATGGATGTTTTCACCGGAAATCTGTCGGAACGTTCGTCTTAGAAATTGGTTGCAATTTCAACTGATTTCCAAGAGAACCAATATTTCCGACGTGGGAATCGCTGACGAACAGTATCTCTTGGAAATCTCTCAAAAATTTCTGATTTCCAACGAACTTCTGAGAGATTTGTCCGTCGGAACCCAACAGTTTTCCAGCGGTGAAAATGAAAATTATTCCATAAATGAATGCTGGTTGAATTTTTTTGGCAAAAGTAACTGCTAGTTGAATTTGTTTACTCAATCAATGTGGATGAATTGTTATGTTCCTCGATCAATATGAAAATTGAAAATGGTTAATTCTGAGGTTGGATCTAGAACTATGAAATTTTTTCTAATTTAAGAAGATTAACGGGATTACACGCATGACAGACAGGAGGAGATGATTATGAAAATAATAAACTTGCTGTCTTGTCTCATATGTTTGATTAGATAAATTTAATACGAAATCCGAGTAGTGCTAGCAACAACAGGTGCTTGGTGGTGTTTTCATGTAGCATTTCAGTACTCATTATATTTGCTTATTATAATATGGGGGATAAACTAAATGATCAAAATTATGATTCTGGATACAGCGTATGAGGGTTGAAAGAAACGGAATTTGTACTGCATTTCACATGGGTACTTACTGATAATGGTAGACCAACCTAATTTGCTTCTGAAAGTGCTTAGGTAAAGTAATCACTGAAGACATGGGCATAAGTTTGAGAGATTAGGTATGTCATATTTTGGAATCAAATCAAATTGATATGGGGCAACAGTTTACATCTTGCAATATCCTTAATAAGCTCTTGACAAAGCTCTAATGTACAGGTATGCTCGTAGTCACACGAGTCACATTTCTAAGTATCAATTTAGGATAATTTGAGTTTTTTCGGACCATATTAGTGAGAGATGTTGATGAGTTGAGCCATAGACCATGCGAAGACCTGGTCAACACGCTCTCTCCTGCCTTTTCTTCCCTTTGGTAATAATGGCATTAAGGAGTTGCAATTTAAGCAAACGTCATCATTTCTGCAACTTCGTAAGGCATGGGGTATAATACTCCAAACACAATGAAGCAAGAGAAAACTGTGGAGAGCTTGTGAATTCCCAACAAATTCTTGAAGCTACCAAGAGAATTAGGTATCTTAGTTGCAGAGAGGAGGGTGTTTTCCTAATTGTGTATTTATAAATCATTTTGCATTGCTGCAAATGATATTCCTTTATTTATGTTCCTAAAATATTGTTCTTTGTTTGATTCTTTCCATGTGTACTGTCCATTAGCTTAGCAACATGATATAAATTTTATGCCACAGACATCATGGAAAATTGATAAAGATGATAGTCACGAAGATTGAGGGAATTGAAGAAGGCTCATCTTTGTGTCAGCAACAATTTAGTAGGGATCAATGATCATGTTAAAGCAGTCACGGGAATGATGGCCGTTGATGCACCAGATGTAAGGTTTATTGGGATATGGGGTATGGGTGGCATTGGAAAGACATCTCTCGTGAAATTCATCTATAATCGGATCTTGGATGATTCTGATAGTTGTAGCTTCCTTTAAGATATTCGAGAAACATCAGCATGCAGTCACAACAGTCTTTGACAATTGCAAACTCAACTTGTTGCTGACCTCTTGAGGTGTGCCTGCCTGGATTTTGCTATCATTGATGCAGGAACATATGTACTCAACCGTAGGTTCCATGAGATGAGAGTGCTCATTATTCACGATGATGTTGATCAGCTCAATACACTGGCTGCAGAGATTGGTTGTTTTGGGCCAGGGAGTAGAATCATCATCACTACCAGAAAGAAGGATGTCTTAAAGGCAATTCAAGTGCATCAGGTCTATGAGGTCAAGGAAATGGAAGCAGATCAGGCTCTTCAACTCTTCTGCAAGCATGCACTGAGGAAAGAGGGACCCATGATTAAACGAAGAGCTTTATCAAAGAAGATTGTGATGAGAACTGGAGGTCTCCCCTTAGCTCCTGAAGTTATAGGCTCCTTTTTGCATGGGAAATGAGAGGAAGTGTGGAAGTTGAAGCTAGTGCCAAATAGGAAAGTTGAACACAAGCTCAGGATCAGCTATGATGCATTAGGGCATGAACAGCAGCAAATGTTTTTGGATGTTGCATGCCTTTTCATCGGGGAAAATAGGAGAACTGTATTTTACATTTGGAAAGATTGCTACAAATTTCCACCAGAAGCTGATATTGAAGTCCTCCAGCTACTCTCATAAAAATCAGGGATGACAATATGCTGCGAATGCATGATCAGCTTCAAGACCTAGGCAGAGAAATTGTTCGATGTGAAAATTGTGAAGAACCAGGGAAGAGGAGTAGGTTGTGGGGCAAGGAAGCGTTTGATGTGCTGCAGAACAATCAATAATAATATCTTGAAGGAGTCATAATGGTAATTTCATCTAATTGGATCTTAATCTGACTTTTTCACTAACATAGGACCCGTGCAATGATTGATTTAATCTATAGATATTAAGTTATCTAAGGTTTTTTAATTTCATCAAAATTAATTTTTATGTCTACATTCAACCAGAAGTAAACTTAATTCTTCATTCATGTATTGATAAGAACAGTTTCTGTCATAAAATAGAGGGGCTTGACAAGAAGCCATACATAGAGCTAACATCATGTAACCTACGATACTGTTGACTAGAGTAGATCTAGATTAAATTATTATTTGAACTCTCAAAAATGACGAATTCTTCACGGAGCAGGGATCAAGGAATATAGAAGCCATCCACTAGGAAATCATATTGGATTGAAGGGCTGCTTCTTTACACCTAAGCAGTTCAGTGAGCTGTCCAAATTGAGATTTATCCAAATAGAATGTGCCAATCTTGTTGGAAATTTCAAGGATCTTCTTACAGAGCTGAGATGGCTTTGGTGGAAAGTGTTACCGGCAATAATTTCTCAATCGCACAATAAACTCAGATGACAATGCATAAATACTTACGACACAAAATCGTAAATGCAGTGACGAAAATGAATAGAAATGGAAAACCAATCGAAGTCGAGGCCTGTGACAGTCACAGTGTCCTTAAGACAAATTCAACCCCTCCTGGGTGTGCTGAGGTGGCTTGGTCGATTGTCTCCCAGGATACAACGACGATATGAGTCGAGGACAGCACCGGACCTTGAGCTCAAAGGCGAACCAATAGATGACAAAACACCAAGACAGAAAACTATGCTTGAGAATCTGAGAAGGAGAGCTTATTCTGTTTGTTGAGCAATTTGCTCAATATATAGGAAGAAGATAGGGGTAATGGCTTAGCATACCAATAGGCACGATAACATTTAATTATCGAATTAAATGTATGTTACCATTAATCTATCCATTAATGGTTGATTCATCATTAATCCGAACATTAATAATGAATTCAACGAATCATTCATAAATAACCATTAATTGTTATAGTATTATGATCGGATTCGAAGAATCATTCATAAACAGCCTTTAATTGTCTTATTAAGAGTATGTTACCATTAATCTATTCATTAAGAGCACATTTATCGTTAATCCGAACATTAAGAACGAATTCGAAGAATCATTCATAAATAGCTCTTAATTGTTAGATTAAATGTGCCTTACCATTAATCGACTATTAATGGTTGATTCATAATTAAGAATGATTCAACGATTTCGAGTATTATGAATGATTCAAGGAATTCGAGTATTAAAATGATTCAATGAATTCAAGCATTAAAAATATTTCAATGAATCCGTAGAATCATTGTATGAGAACAATTTTTCATTCATAATCAAATAAATGCTTAGCCAACAGAAAGCATCTCCATTCAACTGCATACCAATTAATCTGATTCTAAAGAACGTATTCATTCTTGATGTGTCAGATAGCAGAGTTACGCATAAATGGAATCTCTGGGACTCAATTCAGGTGCAATCTTGCTTTGTAAAATTGTAGTTTCACCTTGCTTTTATGATCATTTAATGCAAGTTTGATGATACTGTTTTTCGTGCATATGTGTCTCAATTGCTCTGCAGATGATGGCAATGAAGCTGAAAGCTCTTGACCTCAGCAACTGCAAGGAACTAACAAGAACTCCCAATTTGTCTGTGTTTTGCAATTTGGAAAGGCTAAATCTACGAAACTGTTTGGAGTTGATTGACCCTTCCAAAGGAAGCTCAGCATCTCACTTTCCTAAAATTGGAGGATGTCATTACATCAAGAAGCTACCTGAGCAAGTTGGCTGTATGGAAAAGCTCCATGATCTTGTCATTAATGCAACTTGCATAAAAGAGTTGCCTAAGCTGAGAGGTTTGAAGCAGCTTGAAATACTGAGTGCCAAGAATTGTGTATGTTTGGCTAACATTCTGAGTTCAGTGAGCCAATTAACTTCTCTGACAGATCTCATACTTGATCAGTCCAAATCAGCACTGGGCAGTTCAAATCGTTGGTCAAGTTGAGTTTGTACAAAACAATGGTAGCAATATTGCCTGGTTCCATTTTCAATCTCATTAATCTGGAGGTGCTTAGGATTGATCATTGCTTAGTCCACAGTTTACCAACTGCTCTTGGACTGCTGGAGAAACTTAAATTGATAGTTGCTTCAGGGTGTCGATTACTGGGAGAAATTCCTATGGAGCCCGGGAGCCTCTCCTCTTTAAAGGTCCTGCTATTGCGTCACACAAATATTACCAGCATTCCAGAGACAATCAGGAGTCTTTCATGTCTTGAGACTCTTGATTTAGCATGGTGTGTGCAACCTAGGACTCTTCCCGAGCTCCAAAGCAGTTTAAGTAGCATCTCAGTATCTTCTGACTCTTTCTTATCAGTGGCTCCTAGGGAGATTTTGGAGTTACCAAAGTTGGAGAAGCTGCACATCTCTCGGTCAAATGCTAGCATCCTGCTGGCTGAAATTAGTGCATTTCCTATGCTGGAGCAACTTTCTATTGGTAATATCAGTTTTCAATGCCTTCCTAGACTTCCATCTGGTCCGCACAAGTTATCTATTTCTCACTGTCATTCGCTTGCAAGATTGTCAGATCTTTCAAATTTGCAGACGTTATCAGAATTAAGGCTACACAACTGCCCTAAGCTCGTGGACATTAATGGCCTTAAGGATCTGCAGCCCTTGAGAACTTTGTCAATTTCGTTTTGTGCAAGGATAGCTAAACTTGATGCCCCCTTGAAATGCTGGAATCTCTGGAGTATCTAGTTGTTTCCGCCTGTGAAAATCTTGAGTGGCTGGCAGATTTATTGAGGTTGAGTGCACTGTCTAGTATATGTGTGCAACTGGATGTAAAAGCTGCTCAAATTCAAGGTTTTTGTTGTCTGCATGCCTTGGAATATTTGGAAATTTGCGAGGCATCCATTGAAAAATTGAGTGATCTGTGGTGCCTGAAGTCCCTAAGAAGGTTAAATCAAGAAGACTGCACTGAGCTACAGGGGCTTGATGGACCTGATGAGTTGGGAGGATTGATTTGGTTATTCACTTCAGGATGCAAAGCAATTTGGAAGGTTGCTAGATCTGTCGAACTTGAAATGGCTGAGCTGTCCGGGAGCAGTTGCAAGGGCTTAATGGACTAGATAAATTGCAATCATTGAAAGGATTGTCAGTAAGATGTAAATCGCTTCAAACGTTGCCCAACCTGTTGAACTTGAAGTTCCTGGAATATTTGGATGCTTACGGTTGTGAAAAGTTAGGGGGAGTTTGTCATACGTGGTTTAGTTGAGGGATCGATCTCTAAATAGGGGGAAATAGAAAAGGGCTTACTTGTAAGGAACAAAGGGAATGGGAGATTTGATTGTGATAAAACTGTAATAAGTTGATGGGTAGTAACCAACTGATATAATGGTGTAACAACAGAGTCAAGGCAGACAGGCAATGAAAATGATGATGGTTACTCTTTCTCCCTAGTGTCTCTCTCTGATCCCTTCTTGTTCTTCTTCCAATTCTTCTTCTTCTTCTCTATCGGTATCTTCTCCTCTTCTTCCTTCAATTTCTCCTCTGATTTCTTCCTTCCAATCTGACACGCGACAATTGGTATCAAAGAGCGTTTTGGTCCTCGGCAGCGGCAACAATGGCGAACAATGGCAAGCAAATTGAGACGGGACTCTCTCGGACAATAAGGGCCTTCAATGAGGATTGGCTTGCTGTCATCGAACTAAAGGAAAGTTGGGGTTATGACATGTCGGTCGCTTGAGCCGCTGAGAGTTTAAGACAAACGGATACTCTAAACGAATATATCCCTTTTTTTTATCTTTTTTGGCAAATGTTGATGTGTGTGAACTTCAAGCTCTGGATTGGTTCGTGAATAGGTTGAAATTGGAGATTCAGGAGTCTATTCATCTGTTTAAGCTCCGAACTTTAAACGAGGCTTATGCCTTATCCAGACTGAAAGATGCCACTCTCGATGTACTGAAGGGATCAGGTGGGCTGCATAAGGCTTCAATTCCACTTGGGGATGGATCACATTCATTGATACCAATGATTACTCCTCAATCTAAAGACAAGGGTGTAATTTTGGAGACATTACAGTCGAAGTCTAAGGAGGCCATGAATTTTGCGAATTATGATGCTAGTGCAGCATATTCTAGACAATTTCAGAGTGCTGAAATTGTTGACACCAATGAGAATGTCCTGATGGTTGTTAATAATAGTGTGAAGGAAGTGACTGAAGATTGAAAATTGTGGCATGGTGGAGGAACGAGCTCGTGATGGGAAACAAAAGCACAATGAAATGTTGGTTCTTCAAGCTACCCAAGAGGAAATCCATGCAATTCATCTTGAGGATCTTGACCAGGAAAACGATGAAAATTGCTGCTACTTCTTGGTCTTAGAGAGAATTGATATGTTCAAGGACTCAAAAAAAGTGTTTCCATCCAAAGAGTTGCACATACAGGACCATCAGCTTTCTGAAGGATTGATCGGGGCCTCTAAAATCTGGTCATTCAAGTGCCCTTTAATGCAGAAAAAGTGTGAGTGAACAGCTCACAAAGGATGTACTGGACCCTGGAATCCTTAAGTGCAGCAGTGAACATTATTTTCCTTCGATGATCTTGAAACTTTCTGTGGGAAAGGGTTCAACACCAAATAAGTTGCACACTGAGAAAAGGAAGGATCAAACAACACTATGAGATTTCCATGAAGCCTTCTTGATGTCCTTGGAGAACCGACGAGCTCCCCCAACCAAACAACAACACCCCCACCCCCCCCCCTCTATAGAATACTGAAGAGAAGGAACAAATACAGAAATCCACTTGCTTCCGTGGCTTCAGTTTAGATTTCTTCATCAGAACCTTGGGGACAAGGTTCCTTGAGGGGGAGGCAATGTCATAGGTGGTTTAGTTTAGGGATTGATCTCTAAATAGGGGAAAATAGAAAAGGGCTTACTTGTAATGAACAAAGGGAATGAGAAATTAGATTGCAATAAAACTGTAATCAGTAGATGGCCAATAAACAGCTGACAGAGTGGCGTAAAAGAGTGAAGAAAGGCGGGCGACGAAAATGACAATGGCTACTCCCTCCCTCTATCGTCTCTCTCTGATCCCTTCTTCTTGCTCTTCTTCCAATTCTTCTTCTTCTTCTTCTTCTTCTTCTCTATCGGTTCCTTCTCCTCTGATTTCTTCCTTCCAATTTGACACGTGACAGAGTTGAGGGTGTCGAAGGATTGGAAAGAATGGATGGACTGATTATTTCAGGATGCAGAGCCATTGAAAGGTTGCCAGATCTATCGAGCTTGAAATTGCTGCGACATCTCTATGCTGAAGGCTGCAAGAAGTTAGAAGGATTTGAAGGCCTAGATAAATTGGGCGCATGGAAAGAGCTAAATGTCAAGGGATGTAGATCAATAGAAAGGTTGCCCAGTCTTTGGAACCTAACTTTCTCGCAATACTTCGACGCTGATGGTTGTGAGAAGTTGCAGGAAGTACAGCGGCTGAGAATTTTGAAAAAGTCACTGGACAGACCAGAAGATGAAATCAAATGATGTCTGCAAGCTAATGGCTTCGAGAAGCTGCAAGAACCTGATGGGCTCGATGCACTCACATCGTTGCGAATGGCCAAATTCTGTCGGGACGAGACATTTGATTAGTTGCTTGACGAGCAGAACTTGGGGTTATTGAGAAAACGGTATGCTGATGGCTGTAACAGGATACCTGAACTTAAAAGACTTGGAAATATACGACTCAGTAGCCATTCCAGAATTACATGTTTTTGAGATTGTTTGATATTAATGACCTAACTCTGTAAGATACAATTGTATGACCCCTGTTTTGATGAATGAATATAGGGCAGTACAGAGGACAGATTTCTTTTGGTCGGGAAAGGCTGTTCGTCTCATCAGACGCAGATTATTTACGTCGCTTGTGGTTTATACATATTACTTTATGGTCTCCCACTGAAATTGGATGCAGCAAGTCCTTATTAATGTGTGTATATGAACCTGATATTCAGTGAACAAGTGCTGCTGAAAGAGAATCAAGGAAGAATAATGTGGCGGTGGATCAATTCGGTCTATCTGGGATACTGCAAGGACTTAAATCAGCTGGAGGGTGCACTACTGCCACTTGAGAGATGCAGAAGGGTGCGTCGGCTGTTGAACTAACCCCAAGAGTTTTTTTCGCTCAGAATCATCTTGTTCGATCCCGGAGGTTCCATGACTTGCAGCAAATGGCTTTTGTACTTTAGGTTTCTGGCTCACTGTAAGGTTTAGTCTGATTATGTGTGCCCTTATATGTTCGAGGCCAATTACAATCCATCCGTTCCCAAGCTCATCGGGTCCTCTAGTATCATATAGCATAACGAGGTTATAGTATATTCCATTGCAGTTGAGTCACTCGTCTACTTTATATTTTCATACTATGTATGATGAACCAAGCGTCTACTTTCAATCACAGTAGGAGCAAGTTCGCTACAAAAAGGATTGAAAAAGAATGGGGATCTAAACGAAATTGCAAGAAAAATCAGGAGCGAAAGACAATATTTCCCAGAATAATAGGAGGTCAACCAAGTTGGAAGAAACTCATTAAGAAGCTTTCAAGCACAAGTGTAGTTGGTAGGATCCCAGAGGGAAAATGCACAAATGATATAGTTAATTAACCAAATAATTTCCATAAATCAATGGGGCTTTTTATAAAAAAAATTTTGGAATTTCCTCATGATAATAACTTCTGTCTGTCTTGCCAAAAATGATTCTTCAGGATAATATGTAACCAAAAAAATAAAATAAAACATAGTGCTGTAGTAAAGCATAACAAGATAACTTCAAGAAGATGTTATATAAATGAAGAGACCTGCTACTTTGACCACCCGTCTAAGCACGAACTTACAGATCAATCCACACAACGACTCACCTGAATCGAGAAACAAATTGGGGACTTTAGGAAAGCCTCCTTCATCCCCATTAAGGGTGGATATTGTAGTGCCACTGAATATGATGAGTTGTGTGCATATAAGCAAGGATAAAAAATAGGTGCTTCCATAAGTTGGAAAATCGTACATATGGGATCTATGTGTATTCATCGACCAGTTGTAGAATAGGCGGCTCGATAGAGTATATATAGTACAGTAATGACTTCAGGAACTGGGAGTATATGAGGATCCAATATCGAGTCGCTTAACAAGTATTCTCCTTATCGAGTCCGGGCCACAAAAAAGTAAGAAAGCTAAGTGCCCTTTTAACTTGTTAAACATAATAAAAGTAATTAGAAATTGATGCCATGATGTTATCTATAACGAAAAGGCACACTTCGAAAGAAAGGGAAGTACTTGCCATACAAGGAGAAGCACTTCCAAGCTAAGTGGGGAAGCTTCCAAAGTCGAATGGTTGAGAAGTTTGAATCACTATAAGAAGTAGAGACAAGCACAAGCACAAGCACAAACACCTCAACCTTTCTCAAACCATACTTCCCTCTCTCATTAAACTTTGTTAGAATTCCGAAGAATATGGACACTCTGAACATTCCTGGATTACATTTCCACCCGAATGATGATGAGCTCCTCACCTACTACCTCGAGCAGAGGGTCTTGGACTACTTCCACAATCAAAATCATTCGGTGCACAGCAGCATAGTTCCCGACATTGACCTTTACAACATGCATCCCAAAGACCTTCCTCGCCAATTCAAGGGTAAGCCTCCATCTTTTGCAAATGAACGCTGGTTTCTTGTAAAATGTATATAGCAAAAATGACAACTTTGTTACACGTTTTGGTTTTGCAGAGCTTGCGAAGGTAAAGACCAATGGAAGGGAATGGGTCTTCTTCTGTGTCCGGAAAGAGAAGTATCGTAACAGCAGTCGTTCCGAGAGAACCGTTTCAAACGTCGGTTATTGGAAAATTACCAGTAAGCCCAAGGAAGTAAAGAGCGAAGCCAAGGGCAAAGCGATCGGCAGTAAGAAGATACTAACCTTCTATGAGCACCGCCATCCTAGTAGGATCAAGACTGATTGGATCCTCCACGAGTATCACCTAAATGCTTCTTACCTCGGTTACAATGCTGCAAAGGTTTGTGATTCTACTCACCCATGTTTAGTTTCTGCTCGAGCTTAGATCTAATTACTATTATTCCCTGTAATAATCCATAACAATCTAATTATACATTCTCTTCGAATTTATTCAGATGCCGTTTGTGGTGTGCCGCCTATACAACAAAGCGTGCAACCTCGACGAATCGACCAGTATCGATCAATCAACTGGTCTTGCCAATTCCGAAACTCATGCGACTAGTTGTCCACATACTTCAGCAGAGGTTATAATCAATGAATGATTGATATATACTTTGATGCGTACAATCACATTTACTGTTATCATACATATCATCATCGATAACATTTGTTCTCCATGTAGATCATGTCCGAGCAAGAGATATGGCAATCGCTTCCTGAAATTCAGCAGCTGCCCCACAGCTTACCGGACTACGATACTGGAAGCTTCGTCGGAATGGATGAATACCAATTCAACGACCAAGCCATTTCACCCTCTGGTGGGTTCTACGATGGCAATGGCTTCAATTCTTACTACCCCTCCGATTACTAGATAAGCTATTATCAACAGTATCAGAGCGGTTGGGACCCGCATTACTACTACTAGCAAGGGAAGAAGGTCTCATGATTCCGTTGAACTGTTGAGCCGGATCATGGCTAATTCGATTAAGAGAAGTTTTTATATTTCCAGCAAAAAGAGGAGTTTATATATATATATATATATATGTACACATATGACAGTTCTTTATAATTCCATTTCTATTTGTTGAGTTGAGTTTTCCCTTCCTTTGCTTATAAATCAATTAGCACATTCTGATTAATTCAATTTAAAATTTAAAATTTTTTTAATATAAATTATTTTATTTATAATACTAAAATTAATATATTATTTAAAAAATATATATATCAAATCATTTCCATAAATTTTCATTTTTTGGAGGTATTGAATTTAATACGAAGAAACTAAGCTCGGGAACCAATCCACAGAGTGAGCTTCGGGAGGAAGTTTTCGTTCCTTATTTTAAAGATAGGGAAGCCCCTGTGTTCTAGGATGTTCTTGTACGGAACAGGACTGACCGCTTGTACGGAACCCGTTCAATCCTTGTGCTCGGCGTGCGGAGGCAGCGGAACAGTAAATGGCGGCTGCGACACGGAGGGATGGTGATGATACGAGCGGCGTGTTTTTGGTGAATGGGACCCAACGAATTAAATATTCTAAAAAATAACACAAAATTAAATCAACAAAAAGGGGATAAAGGAGAGGAAAAAATAATGGGTTAATTGCACATATAGTGTAAAAAGTAATTGTAAAAGAAATAAATTAGTACAATTTTTTTTTACCTTATTGATTAAAAAAACCTTTTAAAGTTGTATTTTATTGATATAAATCGTCAAATTCTTATTGGCGGCATGACAAATTACTAATGTTGCGCCGAACGGAGGAAAAAAAGTCACGGTCAAGTAATGCTCGTAACGTGTAAAAATAATTACAAGAACAGCACACGAGTTGAAGATATAGCCATTTCCCTCTATTTCTTTTTCATCTTCATCAGCTTTTGTCAACTGAGCAAACGAAGAGACGACCGTTTGCGGGTGAGAGGGAAGCAGTGGCAGCATATCAGGGTTTTACCACAAGAGATGAAAGGGAAGAGAAGAAGGGCTTTGTGATGGTGAAACGAGAAGAATGCAACAAAGCTGGACAACTGTGGCGGGAGGAGTACCTGCACCTACCTTGGACAGTACATCAACCATCTTCCACCGATTGAACTCACTGAAAAAAATTGATTCTTTGTGGCTATTTTAATGCTTTAAGGAAGTGCTTACCTCTGTTGATGACTTAGTTTAGATTGTAAAAATGTGATTGTTGTTGATGGGTTTTTCATCAAGCAAAAATGCAATCCATTTTTTTTTCTCTTGCAGATCATGATGTTGCCAATAATGGAGGAGATTCTGATAGTGACTCTAGAAGTAGTTCCTCTAACTTTGATGTAGTGTCTTTAGAGATAGTGATTTTGAGGGCCTTGATGATGAGTTAAGTTATCAACATGATGCTGTTCTCGAGTTTGTGGCTTAAGGAACTCGTAATAGATTGCTGAGAATGAGGGAGGGGCTAATGAGGAGGTCCCTCGATCTGAAATTGATGTTAGTTGTAATTCTAATGGCTTTGCTAGTCTAGGCTCGAGTGATGAGAAGGCTATAGGGAAGAGATGGCTTGAGTTCATTGTTAAGAGGGACATGAGGATTCCTAGGTTCAAAACAGGCATGTTGTTTTCCAATACTATTGTTTTGAAGTAAGCAATCAGGCAATATGGAATCATGAATACGGTGTATGCGTAATTTGTTAGAAACAACAAGGATAGGTGAATGCCAATTGAAAGAACTATGAGGGGTGGATGTTAAAGGCCTTATTGAACTAGAAGTACAATGTAATTTAGATCAAGAAATTGAAGAACAACCACACTTGTGGTGCAGAGTTACCTAAAAGGTATGTAAGTTATAAATGGCTAAGTGAAACAAACAAGGACCACCTCAGGGCAAACCCTAATTGGTCTGTTACGTGCTTTGCCCATTAGTTGGAGATACACTATCAAGCTAAATGTGGGAGAACGAAGATGTGGAGTGCTAAAAGACATGCTTTACAAGTTCTTAGAGGTTCAAAGGAGTTTCAATATGCAAAGTCTTGGATTATGCAGAGGAGGAAAACAAATCATGGAACTGTTGTCTTCATAGGTTGTGACAATTTGACTTTCCAAAATGTGTGTTTGTGTCGATGCTTGCAAGAGGGGTTTCTTAGTTGGGTATAAACCCATGATAAGCTAGATGAGTGCTTCTTGAAAGGGAGATACAAAGGACAACTTCTGGCGATTGTAAAAATTCATGGAAATGATTGTTTATTGCCCATTGAATATAGGGTGGTTGATGTGGAGAATAGATGATCATAAACTTGGTTTTTAAGAAACTTGGAGCACGATATGAACATCAAGAATTCATTTCCCTAGACATTTTTGGCTGACAAGGAGAAGTTATGTTTTGTCATGTTGATTTGAACTTGTTGCTTATATGTGTTGTGTTAATCACTATATGTTTCCTCTTGGATATAGGGTTTGATTCAAGCACTTGATGAGGTGATACCACTGGTAGAGAAATGATATTGTACAAGACATTTATGAAAGAACCTTTGTCAAACAGGTTGATCATTAGTCCAGTGATACTTTGGATAAGACTGTGGATCCTTCTTAAATTGCCGGATGATATCCCTCAGTGCTCAATCCTGTTCCCAACTTTCCATAATTCGCTAGAATAGATCTATTGTCACATATGAAATAGCGCACAATGCCACCTCCTGGGATGTTAGTCGGGATAGAGCATCCGCGGCCTTATTCTCACTTCCTTTCCTATATTGAATCACAAAATCATACCTCGCAAATTTAGCCAACCACGTGTGCTGGAGGGGAGTCAAGAGCTTTTGCTCCAAAGGAACTTCAAACTGCGGTGGTCAATCCTGATTATAAAGGTTCTTCCCACTAAATATTGGTTCCATTTCTTAACCGCAAGAAGAATTGCTAGTAATTCCCAATCATAGACGGGCTTGGTTCGCTGAGTGGGGTTGAGAGATTTGCTTAGATACACAATGGGACGACCTTCTTGCATTAGCACTGTGCCGATTCCATTTCCTGAAGCATCGGTTTCCACTTCGAAGATATGGGAAAAGTCCGGAAGGCCCAAAATAGGTGCTGTAGTGAGAGCTTCCTTAAGTTCTTCAAAGGCAGCCATGGCTTTCGGGTTCCACTGGAAGGAGTCCTTGAGCAGTTCAGTCAATGGCCTACTGATTTGTCCGTATGACTTGACAAACCTTCTGTAGTATCTAGCCAAGCCTAGGAAACCCCTGAGTTGTTTCACGTTCGTAGGGATGGGCCATTCTCGTATTACCCTCACCTTCTTCGGATCAATGGATACTCCTTTGGCTGCAATGAAGTGCCCCAAATATTCAATATGCTGAGCTGCAAACGAGCACTTGTTGTACTTCGCATAAAGGGAGTTGTTGCACAATAATTGGAGGGTGGTGCGCAAGTGTTCACCATGCTCATTGATTCCCTAGCTATAAACAAAAATGTCGTCAAAAAAATACTAATATGAATTTGCGCAAATAAGGGCGGAACACCTGATTCATCAAGCTCTTAAATATAGAGGGTGCGTTGGTTAAGCCGAAAGGCATCACCACGAATTCATAATGTCCCTCATGCATTTGGAAGGCAGTTTTATGAATGTCCCCTTCGTGCATTCGTCTCTGATGATAGCCCGAGCGCAAATCAATTTTCAAGAAGATAGTGGATCCATGGAGCTCATCCAATAGTTCTTCGATAATCGGTATTGGAAATTTATCTTTAACAGTCTATTGATTCAGGCCCTTGTAATCTATACACATCCTCCATGATTGGTCCTTTTTCTTAACCAGGATCACGGGTGAGGAATAAGGGTTGCTGCTTGGTCGTATCACCCCGATCGACAGCATTTCCTTCGTAAGCTGTTCAATTACAGTTTTCTACAATACGGGAAATCGAGAGGGCCTGATATTTACCGGTTGACTCCCTCCCTTGAGTGGTATTTGGTGGTCATGGGTCATCCTGGGCGATAGCCACTTTGGTTCATCGAACAGATCTTGATAGCCTTCTAAGATGGCTTTGATGTTTCTCCTAGTACCCTCCATGCCCTCCTCAATGACCTACAATAATCCCTGACCATCAAAGCTAAAGAGTTGCAACATTGCCGCATGCCCTTTCTTGTGTAGGAGCTTATCTAGTTTGCCCCCAATTATCAGTTGAAGGTGTGCCCCTCCTTCTCCCTTGAGTGCTCGCACACCTCTGGCCTTCTGGAAGCTCACCTCCAAGGTATCAAAATCCCATGTAGTCTTACCCAAAGTTTTCAGCCATTGCACTCCCAGGATCAAGTCATAGCTATTTAAAGCTAAGAGGTAGACATCTGTCATATAGTAGTAGCCCTACATTCCCCATTTAAAGTTCTTACACATGATAGTGCTAGTTAGCTCCATGCCATTAGCCATTGACACCTTCAACGGAGGAATATCTGTAAGTTGCTCACAAATCCTTCACCCCAACCTGAGATCAAGAAACTTATGGGTGCTCACAGGATCTATAAGGATGTGCATTCTTCTAGTGCCAACCTAGCTGCCTACTATCATGGTTTGGTAATTAGAAGTTCCTAACAAGGCGTGAATTGAGATCTTGGGTGCCAGCTCCTCACCCAATTCCTCCTCTGTTCCCTCAGCTTCATCGTTTGACATTTCCTCTACTTGCAGTGAGTATATTTGCCTCCTCACACATCTATGCCCTTGTGTAAATTTCTCATCGCAACCAAAGCACAACCCCTTGGCTCATCTCTCTTCCAATTCCCTCCCTATTAGGATTCGAGTGTTTCTAGCGGGAATTGGCCTTTTGTGGGATATTGGTTTAGAGTGCAGAGGTAGTGGAAGTATGCCATCCTTGGGTTTTTGTTCAACTTTGGCATATCCAGAGGGAAGGGTATTGGTGACAATGTTTTTGCTAGAGGGAGTTATCGAGGCTTTGATGGGTTGTATTGGTGGCTTGGTCACCAGAAGACCATAGTTCTTCCCTCTAGTGGTAGAGTTTGTAGCTTCCTACAATTTTGCCAATGCATAACACTACCAGAGGCTTATAGGATTGAACATTCTAATAGGATTCCTTATCTCAGGATCTAGGCCAGCCAGAAAGAAACTAACCACATGTTCCTCAGGAATATCAACTCAATTGAGCAATGTTTCAAATAGCCTAATATAGTCAAAGAGTGTACCTTCCTAGAAGAGGGCCTTGAGGTCCCCTAATGGATCCTCATACTCCTTTTTGTTGAATCTAGCTGCAATAGTCTCAATATAGTTAGATCATGTGATTTGTTCTTGGGCTGCCCTCCCCCTTTTCATGTAAGATTGGTGCCACTAAAGTGCCTCATCGTCAGTTTAACCTTCATCTCATTGGTGTTGAATCAAATTCAAAGAACTAATTGACCTTGTACAACCAACCCTCGAAATTATCCCCCTCAAACTTGGGGAAGTCAATCCTCCCAATCTGCCTCATTGCTCCAAAGTCGTCAACCCTATTGAAATGTCGCTGGTTATAGGACACTGCCCCTGTTGCCATTGATTCTATTGGTTGTCCTACCTAATTCATATTTTGTAGCTAGTAGCTAAGGCCTACGATAAACTCACGAAGCTCATTATACTATTGGTCCACCTTCTGTCCTTAGGCCTGCAACTGCTCAATCACAATCTCATCCTAGTGTTTTAGGTCTTGTATCTGCTGCTCATGCTCCTTAATGGCTGCCTCAATTCGTCTTGACTCTTGGGATCTAGTTTCCATTGCTCCACAGCCGAGGACCTGGCTGTGCAACCTGGCCCTAATGCCAATGTTATGGCTCAAAGATCGAGAGGGATCAATTATCCAAAAGCCACAATGAAGAAGAGGAAGAGAATGGGCAGGGGGAAGAAGGGAAAACTCTATTATTACTCTTCCATATCCCCTTAGGCACTTTCTTACAGTGTATATGAAGGAAAGGTTCCCTCCTCGAACTAACTATCTCAGGCTAACAAACTTAGCCTGAAGTCTTGTATTTAACCCCCTTCATTTTTCACTAGCTACATATTAGTCCTTCATACTTTCCTTTTGTTTATATCCCAGCCCTTGTACGTAACAAAAAGAGAGAGAGAGGAAGACTAGTGGTAGTCTGGCTACTACCCGATGTCCCACAGCGGCAATTAAAGTTGCCGTAGGAAGGGGTGCTGGCGGCAAGTATCAGGATCTTCCCTCCTAATTTTTAAACATTTTTTTTATACAATTTAAGTTACCTAAGTGCCACTTCAACTTCTTACAACTCATGTTGAGAGAGCACAATTTTTACTATGCCACATCAGCCACACTAACGTCATTAATTAAAAAAATTGATGGTTTGCATTAAAATATTACACTTTCAAAAGATTTTATATTAAAATATTATATTTTTAAGACTTTATATCAAAATATTACAAAAGTGAAAAGCTCTACACTAGCTATGCAATTTTAACAAATTTTCCGTTGTCTTTGACTGACAAACACACAATGCCTAGTGCCACAGTCTCTTCTTTGGGAATGCAAAATGAAAGAACATCTATCGATACACAGCGTAGATTTTTCATATGCAAAAATTCCACCCAAAAAAAGAAAACATATATCAGAACACTTAAGTCTAAAACAATAAAATGGATTACAATCACAAAGCCCCAGCACCTTCCTCAACTCCCACAAGAACCAAAAAAAAGACAATTCAGGACACTAAAACGATGTGGCTTGTCATATATATGAACAAAAGGCAACTCCTATCATACTTATCCCCAAAACTAACTAGAGAACTATCTCTAGACAGGCCTTTCACCTTAGAAAAAATCAAAACTTCCCCAAAAAAATGAAACAAATTAAGAAGCTCGTTGCGAGCCACATGGAGATGGACACCTAAAGTCCAAATCCTAGAGTAGATAGATGAACATTACCACGCCAAATGTGATAATGGCATCCCAAAAGAATGCCCTCTCGTTGAAGAAACTCGAGGGGTTGGGAAAAATAGATAAAAGAAAAAAAAAAGCAATGAAACCAGGCATTGACCATAATAAATAGCCCGGTTTAAAAGGGAAAAAATGGAGTAAGACTTATATGCACTTGGACAGTACAACAGTGGTGAATCCCCAAGAACCTGGATTAGGGCTCTGGAATTTTACAGATCTTCTGGACTCGGGCCTTCATGATGGTTACTCTGAGCGTGGAAGCAAGAAGCTGAACCCAGAGTTCTCACGAACCAATGGAGGAGGATCAACATCAGTTATATCTACTTGTTGTATCGAATTAGAGATGTCATTCACAGAAAATGGTATGCTGCACAGACAAGACAAATGTGGGGAAAATGAGACACCGTCTTCATAGATTTGAAAATGAGGATGGAAGCTGCACCCCTTGCCCATCTGGCTCTCATTGCAATATGCAATGAGTATATTGAACCAGCAGTTCATGCCTTGGGAACCCTTTACCTTAAGCTTTAACAGAAATGAATTTCTTTCATACTACTTTAACCAAACTTGAACAAATGAACCCATAACTCAGCTTATTATCTGATCCAGATTTTATTAGCCTTATAGCTTTTATCAGTGAACCATAGAAACAGAGCATTCAGAATTGAATTTTTCATACAAAATGATACCTTGAATCGTCATCCAAGAGGAAAGAACTGCTGACAGCATTGTTGGAATCTTCTGTCATCATGACTTTCATGGTTGAAATAACCTATGCAGATGAACTTTGCTTTTAAGTTTGGGAGAAGATGACATGGTAAAAGAGAAATCATCCCATTTTTTAGGTATTGAAGATGAATGATAAGAGTTTTATCTTGCAAATGTAAATTAATGGTGCCAATATTTCCTTAATTAACGAGGGTCAGCCTCTAGCAGACAATTGCAATGTAGACAGGAGTCTTACTTCTGAAGAAACGCTGTGGGTCCCATACTTGTCATCCCAGTACATTGTGCTGATCCTATATAGCTGTTGTATGCTGAGCATCTGAGCAAAGATAAATAGAAACAATATAAATTTCTGATATGCGAATGAAGTTCAATAATATTAAATCATTTGGTTCAGAACCAACAAATACTCACCGGGCAAAGTTCCTTTGTGATTTCATTCAAGGTCTTCTTGGGTTTTTGATGCAAGACCTAATCAGCAGAGAGATGGAATGACAGAAGTGGTCAATGAACTTTCTCATGCAGTGAAATAAAATTATTAGAAGAAAAGGATTTTGTGTCACCAGGAATCCAACAGCCTGCCTGATATGCTTCAACTCATCCCAAGCCAAGCCTACATACTACACATACAGAAGAGTACAACATAAAAATAAGAAAGTAGAAGGAAAAGAACTAGTAGTCAAGGGAAAAAGAAGAAGAAAGGGCAGCTCACATCCTCAGTTGCTTCAGCACACCAATGTTCAAGTTCTGATAGCCCAGATTTCACGTACTCACCATTGCTAAATGAGCAGCACTCCCGTCGCAAGAGAAGACTGCAGAAGTTGAATTCAAGATAATGTCAGAGATCCCCCCAGACTCTCTTTCTCCTCCTCTCTCTTTCTCATATGCATACAGAGGGATCACTTACCTATTAAACAGCTGAACATTTATGAATGAAAAGATTTGAGTAAACACTTTACGCACTAGGAATGGAGGTACCTGAAGCAACAGCAAGTGTGAGCAGGATGGAACTCATGTATAAACATCGCAATCAAAATTCTCATCAAAACCATTACTTACAAAATTGACTTTCATTATAGTTAGATAGCTGTTCATGCTTTTCACAATGCTTTGCCAATGAGCAATTAAAGCTTGCTGAGCAACAGCTTTGGCCTGGGACCGTCCTTTCACCAAACTAGCCCGTGATGTTCTTGGAACCTGAATGGAAATTGACCACATCTGTAATTGGTACCTCCAAATAACAGTTGCTTATTGGCTTTGCATCTACTTTACAAGTCCTGCGCCCTTTTCATATGGATATACAACTTGTCTCCTGTTATTTGTTAGGTACTTGCACAATTCACTATAGTTGGGTCTGTGGTCTTGTATATTGGACTTCTTATTAACTTCTTATAACAGTTTCATTCCATAGATTTGTCGAAAGGTTAAGGAGCAGACAGAAGCAAGATACATTGTATGTTCAACTACCAGCACCCTCATGTAATTTTTTAATGGCCATACACTCAGACTATGCAGCTGGGTAATGAGTTCCTCTTCAACTCAGCAAAGGGCGATAAGTAAAAAGAGACAGAAAGAGAGAAGCCCTTTTCTTTATACAGATTCATACTGACATGAGCTAATAATCAAACAAGGCCTAGTTTTCTGGCTAGAGCCTTGGGAAACATTATCCCAAAAATGGCATAGTGTTTCTGTAATTTTGCTTTCTATGGTTACCATGAAGATGCTGACAATGACAGGGGATGAAACAAATGATTTGGAAACTACCTGGATGCATAGTCCAAGCAATGGAGAGATCTCCTTCTTTAAATTGTCCCGGATCATTCCATACATCTTCTCAAGGAAGGCAGTCAGCTGCTGCTTGAATAGCAATGCTGGATACTTGGCCTCGACTTGCCTCAAGTCATCTAGCCTGCGGAAGCCCCGGCCATTGAGGAATGAAATTCCTGGACTTTGAGGAGAAGCCCTTAGGCCCTAGGAGATATTAACAGGATGTCAAACATAAAGTCAGAATGAAAGAAAACATCTGAATAGATGTAAGGCATTCTGTAGAAAATACTTCCTTGTTCTGCTTTAGTAACAGAATTGGCCT
Source organism: Sonneratia alba (assembly GCA_900174645.1). Taxonomy (NCBI): domain Eukaryota; kingdom Viridiplantae; phylum Streptophyta; class Magnoliopsida; order Myrtales; family Lythraceae; genus Sonneratia; species Sonneratia alba. The sequence goes on from FWPY01000075.1 coordinate 126,079, forward strand.
GACCAGCCAGATCATTCCATTAGTCATGATCCTTAAACAATTAAGTATTCAAATGAATCCATTAAACTTTACAGGTATTTTTGAAGTGAACTGAAAATTTGTCTTCAACCAAATTGTTTTATTGGAAATTTATTGAACTCAGTATCATGGTTATGTCTCATATTATTTTTGAGATCCCAATTGGAAACATGAACCACTCATTAGATGCATCGACTAAGAAAACAATAGCTCAGCCATCTGGAACTTCAGTTTGGTCTAGAAACCAAGCTTAAAAGAGCAAAGAGTCGCATTCTCTCTAATAGATCTTGCTTTGAGGTCATACTTGTGACATTCTTCCAAAAAGAGATGCAGATGAAGTTCTCCGACGTTGAGGGGTCAGGTTAGCTGCTCCTGTCGCCTTCAGAGTATGTTGGAGTAGTGACAGCAGAGTGGAAGCGTTAGATAGCCAATAGGCCACTACATTGTTATCAGGGACCTTAAGCAACAAAGAAACAGAGAACATTAGTCAACAGTAGTTATTTCTCATTCGAATAATTCTATTTGACTAAAATAGCTGCTGACAGCTAATCAGACAATAATTATTTGCATCCCAGTTTTCACTTACTTCTATTGCCACAGCAATTGTTTGAATGATGCGGTCAAAAATACTTGTTCTTTCGACTTCAAATGACCTCCAATGAAGAAGGCATTTGTATATGACACAGGCAGCAACTGGTTTGCCCCCAGAGAATCCCAAGTTTTGGGATACACATTTTATCAATAGCTCTTGGTTCTCCTGGATGAACCAACCAGAGATTCAATATCAACTATTGGGTAACATTTCTGTACAATATCCGGACTTTAATATAGTGAACATAGAACATGAGAAAAGGCATTAAGCACCAAGAATGAATAGTGTATAAGTGCCACTATCATCTTACCTGCTGCTTTTCATTCAGTGATTTCTGGGGCTTTTCTTCGGACTCAGGTTCACGGGCATTTGGTGTAGACAAAATAGTGTTCTGAGATATTGATAGAGTATTCATTAAGAATATGAATAAATATTCTAGCAATCCGAGAATCCTCTAGAAATAGCCCTTCAAGGCTGGAACAGATTTCACTTACTGACGCAGCCTTTGTCTCTCCATTTATGACATTTCCATTTTCTGGTGTCCTAGGAACCTATGAGGAGAAAAGAAAAGGTTCAATGATAATATATGAGAATGGAATTGTTTAGAAGTTTTTTTTTAATTAAGCTCCCTGCAAACCTGAAGAATAACAGCCTTAGGTCGTGCTGACAAGGGTTTCCCTGTGGGTGACATAGTCAGGGCTTGCTGTCGAAGGACTTGATTTTCTGATTCCATGTTTGATAGTTTTTCCTCTAGCCTACAAAAATTTGAAGAACATTATGAATCTCCACTTTTAAATGTAATAAAGGGGCCAGTCAGATTTGCAGATGAAGGAATCTGGTTCTGACAGAATATGTGATGCACACCCAACACCAAAAAAAAGGAGTAAACCTAAAATAGGAAAAACAAACCGAACGTCCAGGGCAAAATGGTCAAAGAGATGAGGTTTGCTGGAGGAAATTTCATGGATAGGTTACAGACCTCTGCGCTGAATCCTGTAGCTGATCTATCTTTTGATCTGCATCTTCCAACTTTTTAGCTAGCTCTGAGTTTCTGACTTCAGCATCTGTTCGAGCTTTCCTTTCATCTTCCACTGTCTGTCTCTCTGTAATCAGCTGAGCCTGTAAGATAACAAGGTTTTGAGAGTAAGTGAACCCGAGTGTGTGTTTATTCATCTAAGTTAGAACATTGACAGATGTATCCTTGAGTGGACCTCTATGATCATTTTTGAGAAATATCATTAAGGAGAAATGCTGATCCTCTGTTTGATGTTACCATAGGCTAAACACAAGTGATGCTTCAGTTAATTTGGTACAACTAACATATCAACTTCCACTAGCAAGACTTCACTGGCTGATCACTATGATTTTAAGACAAGGGACCCTAGAATCTAGAGAAATACCACCAAGATATCCTTAATTATTGTTCCTGGGAAAACACAAGCTTAAAAGATTCACTTAAATTAAACTTGATATCATCAAGATATCTTAGTCTCTTAGCTGTCATAAACCAGGCATGTATCATTTCACTACAGCATCAGGTACTGAACATTCACTAAAATATTGGTACAAGAAACTCCACATGCCAATGTCTTCTACTGTTTTAGCTACTATTGATAGGGCAAGCATCATCTCAATCATGCCCAATCAGGTAATGACAAAAGCTCAAGTACTTTGAGGCCATATTCTAAGCAGCACACAGATGATGTAATAAACCAAAATGGGATTCTCACCTTCAAACTCTCAGTCTCTGCCATTAGCTTATTAATCCTCTCCAAATCTTCCACCATTACTGAAGTTTCCTTTATGACTGGCGGTGCTTCTTCAATAGCTTTTCGAGCCGCCTCTCTTTCCTTGACAATGTTTGCATTTGCATCCTCCAATTGCTTTTGCAATGCAAGCAAAGCATCCTGGAACTTAGCAGCTTCTTGTGCCTTCTCCTCTTCCAGATCAGTCTGAGGTACAAATACAGATGAATGGAAGTCAATACTGGCTCATTTTTATACGATACTCTGACAGGAATTAAACATTTTATTATTTTCTGGGATTTTACCCTCAATCGCTTCTCAAACTGCAAACGCCACGTAAGTTCTTCCACACGCTTTTCTAATTTGTCCTTAGCTTCTTTAAGTGCACCAGTCTCCCTTGCAGCCTGGATGGGTTTGATTGAAGTTAGGTACTGATTTGGAACTTCACAAAAAATATTAATGCATTAGCAACAGAAAGTTGACAGACCATTTTAAGTTTCCTAAGCTCTCTTCGAGCAACTCTACACCTCCAACCACACTGAGTGATGAGTGCAGCTTTCTGGAGACTTTGGTAGTACGAATGTTCTCTGTGGCAGCGGAAGCGGGCCTACAAAGCACAGAAGACACTCCAATGATAATCAACTATTGGAGAATTAACTCCTCAAGATATTAAAAATCTTCAGGTGTATCACGAAGTCCTCCATTTTGAAGGTCATGCTGAACAAGTTCAGCTTGAAGCTACATTTTCATCCATATCTCCTCAAGAATCAATGTAATAAAGAGAAGTTTGCCTAGTAAACCTGAATAATGATTGCAGCATTTGTCTGCTTTCTGAATCTGAATTCCTGGTGAGCAACCATGGCCCTCAACCCTGTTTGCAGTGTAATTGCAGATGATCTTACAGACAAGTAAGCTGTCCAAGAAACATATCTGTGGAAATTCTTCTGGATGTTTATAGCGGCTGCTTCACGTCGCATTTGCTCAAATACAATGCGTGCCAATTTACCTGTTTATTGCAGGAGCAGTCAGAATATTTATGACAAAACAACCATTTGCAAAAGAATAGTCATGAAAATCAACAAGGAAAAATATCCAAGCTTTTCCTATTGAGCGTCCTCCAATATTAGAGGTACCATGCTTGATATATCATTTTTTGCATTAGCTCCAGTCTAGGTAAACCCTCTCAATTAAATAGTATTTGTCCATTCTGTTTGGTGTTTCTCCATGCTATTTCTGCACTTGTCAAGCCAGCTTGCACACGAGGGGCATTTATGAGTGAAGCTTCGTAGGCTTAGTCTTAAAAAGTCAATCACTTAAAACATTTGATTTTAAGAAGGCGAGGAAAAGATGCATCAAATGCAAAATACTTGACTATTTCTATTAGATAAGACTAGTCATCTCAACTTGAAGGAGAATATTTCCACTACAATTCCTGATAAAACTAACCTACTCCTATCTACAGACAAACGTCAATTCACTGAGTATACTTAGCCCCGAGATAGCATACCTCTCCAACGAGTTTGCAATTCAATAGCAGCCTTACGCATGGCAATGAATTCTCTCCGAGCTATATAAGTACGGCATTGCCTTTGAATTATTTTAGCAGCATTGCCAAGCACCTCTGCTCTTCTAGCGTCCAACTCAGCCATCTGACCAGCACGTAGGAAAACCTTGATCTTCCCCATCTGCAGCCATACATTTAAGAGCCATGTTATAAAATTGAAGGCCCTGCTGATGACAAAAGGTGGCATGCACCAAAAGATATGATACCAGTAAATAGAGAAATAATCATTAGAATCACACTGAGAACTTTCACTTAACCAACAACTCCTGTTAATTAGATATAAAGATGCCTTTATATGTTGATTCTGCTATATGAGTTGAGGCATTAATGTATATAGAATTTCCACTAGGCTTATAAGAGAACTTGACCCATGTCTAACTCAAAAGTTTAAACTAATAGGATAGTGGAACCCAATCTCTTATATACCAAGACCTTTAGTCATATTTTTTCAATGTGGGATTCCATTCCTCAACAATGTACATTAGCATTTGCATACACAGGTCCATAGAAATGCCAATTCTTGACACAAACTGAACTGATCCCAATTGGGGGAGGTGATGATGATTCCCTTCTAGCGAGGGCAGTAGGCTGTAAAATGGGTACCCTCCCCATCACATATTTAGGGTTGCCACTTGAAGCTGCACAAAATCGGATGGAGCTGTGGGACCCAATCATTGAAAGATTTGAGAAGAAATTAGCAGGGTAGAAGAGAGGGTATCTGTCTAGGGTGGTCAACTAACTCTTATTAAGGCATCTCTATCAAACCTTCCGATCTATTACATGTCACTTTATCGCATGCCCAAAGCTGTTGTGAGGAGACTACAGACTATTCAAGCAAAGTTCTTGTGGGGAGACTTGGAAGGTGAAAGGAGATATCATTTTGCAAAATGGGAGATGGTGAAGCAGCCAAGGAAGTGAGGAGGATTGGGGATAAAATCTTTGTCTTACTTTAATGAAGCTCTACTCGGGAAATGGTTGTGGAGATTCAATATTGAACAAGAGAAACTTCAGAGAAGAGTAGTAGTGGCAAAATATGAGTTGGAGGGGGTGGATAACGCTCCAAGGTAGGGAATCTATAGGAACGAGTGCATGGAGAAGGATAGTTCAAAGTTGGCATAATTACTAGAAAAACACAACTATCATCTTGGGCAATGGAGGCCAAACTGTTTCTGGCTTGACATTTGGTGTGCTGAAGAGACTCTATGTTCTTTGTTCCCATATATATATGTATATATATGTAATATTGCAAGAGAGAAGAATGCTCTAGTAAAGGAACTATGGAAAGTGGGAGTGACAAGAAGGGTGTGGGAGATCCATTTTAATCTACAGGCTCAAGATTGGGAGCTTGAGTCATTCGTTAATTTCTATGGATTACTCTATAAATGTACACCAAATGGAGGAAGGGATAAAGTAAGGTGGAAGGGGAACAGATCGGGACTCTTCATAGTTAAGTCATATTATGAAAAACTTTTGCCAAGAAATGGAGTTGGAGACTTCCCATGGAGACAGGTTTGGCAAAGTAAAGCCCCCATAAAGGCATGTTTTTTGGCTTGGGAGGCGACATGGGGTAAGGTACTAACCATTGACAACTTGAGGTGGTGAGGAAAGATTATGATTAACAGATGCTTCTTATGCAAAGAAGAAGAAGAATCAATTAATCATTTGCTTCTCCATTGCAAATAGACTCGTAGAGTGTGGGTGGAAGCCTTTCGACAAATAGGAGTAAATTGGACTACATTAAGAACAATTAATCAAGACCTTAGAGCATGGTTGGGGTTTGTGGAAACAAAGAGGAAAAGAAATTTATTTGGTTGATACCAGTCTCTATCTTTTGGCATGTGTGGAAGGAGAGGAACATAAGGGTGTTTGAGGGGTTAGAAACAAGTGATTTTAAGTTTATGGAGAGGTGGGCATGGGATATACACTTTTGGTATAGTCAAATGTATAGGGTTCTCAATGTCAAGTTGTTCATAAGTGATTTTATGGGTAGGCTCATGTTTTTGGCATAGCTAAAATTTGTTTGTATAAGATTTTACACATCTTCTTGATGCGATATTAATGAAATTTCTTTATTGACTACTAAAAAAAAAGATATGCAAATTCAATTTTGAGAGGCAATACTCCTAAAGTTGAGTAAATTCAGACAAGCCAGCATTATATGCATTGTAGTGCATGCATTTCAAATGGTTAAAGATAAAAAATATGAAGATCTTAGTTAAATAAAAATTCTTTCAAGGACCTTTTTATACAACCACTTATTTTTATTAACTTTCCTGTTACAGATGAACCTGTGGGAAACCCTCTGCCAATCCCAAATGATCTAAATAGTGCTAAATTCAGATCTGTGTTGGACTTGCATTATGATAGAACTGAATTGTAGAATTTATCTGAATTACCTGATAACCTTTCAGTCCCATTTTGTCCAAGATTTTCTGGCAAGCAACTTTGTCATCATAGCTGAGAAATAAACCATCAAATAAACGATAGGCATGGCAAGATATGACATCATAAAGGAAAATGTAGGGGTGAAGTGTGTTCAACAAAATAAAGATCAAAGACTTAATATTTGATATGCAAAGAAAATAACAAACAAACACTTACTTTCCATCCAAGACCTCTGGAGCTAACACACCAAAACGTAGAAGAAATTCATAAAATGTACGTCTAGTTGGATATCCAGCACAACTAATCCTGATTGCCTCAAGAACACCCTACATGAATAAAATAGGATAACAGAAAATCAATTAAGTAGAAATCAGTTTTGCCAATAAATGAGTGCAGACAGCAAAGGAGTTGGTCAAGTCTACTCACACCACATCGGAGCTGTTGGATAATGTTCAAATTTTCAAAAATGGCAGGTTTGAGCACATTGTTTGGCTTGACACATCTGATATAGTGCGGTTCTGTTGAATTTAAGGTCTCCATTAAAGATTGCAGTTGTAGCTGCATTTTGAAGAGAGAATATATTCAGCATGTCTTCTATAGCCAAAATATATTAGCATCATATGTAAATTATCATTCCCCTCACAAGCAATATAAGAATTTTCATAAAAATCAGATATACTGAGCTGTCAAGAAAACTCTAACAAATGTCTAGGATAGGTTTTCCAGTAAAGGTCTCCAAAAAACTAAAAAGTTTCAGCTGCAAATTGATGAAGAATGGCACCAAATTCTGTCCCCAAAAACACTAAGATATGAAGCAAGCTTCATTTTCCATCTAAATATAGTATCCCATTCTTCAAGAAGGAAAGAAGAAAAATTTTGGCTGGTTTTTCCAATTGAAAATCTACAAGTAGATGAAGTATGAGCATATGGCTCAATGTTTTTCCATTAGAACGAATCTAACTTTGAGAGAACAAGGAGCTCAAACAGAGAGATGAGAATTCAACAAAAAAGATGGACCAGGAACAAACAAACAAGCAAATAAATAAACAAATAACGATAATGAATAATCAGTCAACATAAGCTTAGACAAGTATAATAAATATCCCTTATCTCCAGTGGATATATGTATGAAAGGAATTGAAAGGGAAATAGCATTGATTATTTTCATCATAAAGAGTTGAGCGTAGATGACTGTCTTCCCATACATAATCTTTAAACAAGAATTATCAGTTGTGAAGGAATCATTGATTCATTTTAGCATTCACATTTAGAAAAGTAAAATCATGTCACTTTGAGGTTTATTGATCGCCTTGATTTTGCTTGACTTGGTCATTGTAGCAATTATTTCCAAGCTAATGGTACCTTAAAGCGTGAGCCGATGGAAGAAAATTTGGATGATTTTGATGATTCCTCAGGAGATGGAGGAAAAAGGCTGGCCACAAAAGAACACTTGGAGGCCGTCAATAGATCCTGATGTTCAGCCACAACATAATCTTTATTTTTGTCAAGGAACAGATCAGCCAGATATGTGACCTGAAGAATGTGAGAGATGTCTTTAGTACTCATAATCGAGGGATCCAAGTTAACTAGTTAGCAAGTACATTACCTCTCCAGCATAGTGAGATATAGTGAAACTTGTGCGAGAAAGCTTAGGTTTAATAAAGCGCTTATTATTCTTAAAGGTTTGGTACAGCTTCTGGGCAAATGTCTCATGTGTCGACTTGGGAAACATGCTGTGCAAAGATGAAAAATCAGAATCAACAATAGAAATCAAATAATATAACTGCCAGAATTCAAATAATTCTTTTCAGGTTGAAAAAATCACAGCACCGTACACACAAGATTTATAATGCCCCTATAACATTAAAATTATAGTAGTAATATAAACTAAAACAGATTTCATTGTTCATTCTACATATTTGCAATATTTTCATTAATACTTTTGAACTTCACTATCAATACAATCTAAAAATAATAAGAATATGTTGATGCACAACGTATGGTTTTTCCAAATGGAAGCTCCTATTAACAATCTAGAGGACTATAGAAAAGGAGATTTTGGTTTTGGTCTCATTTTCATTCCCCCAAATTAGACATATTTATTATATCTCAATTTGTAATAGAGAATATACCAGGGTTAGAATAGTAAAATTGACAATAACTACCCACCAATACCACTATCACCTCTATTTTCACTCTCTCTAATCCAACTCTCTTGCCCAATCTCATATGTCCACCCTCATTTACCTGCCTTTTTTTTCAAAATATATGCATAAACAAATAATTTAGTTGTAGCCCTAAAAACAACTTGGATACTAATAGCAAGTTGTATTATTATTAAAATAGCAAAAAAGATAAAATTTCATTCAAGGATCTGTAGGTACATGGTTTAGCTTATTATGTAATTTAAGAGTCGCAACATCCGTGCAAAGCATGGATCACCATATAGTATATCTCTATGTCTACACCTACAACTATATCATAGTTTGATCCCTCATCAACATCTCCTAGCACCACATTGTCAAGAGTTTTCATGCTACAACATCAATAAGATTTCTAATGTTAATCATTTCATGTATTCAATGCAACTTTCACATAGATAGTTCACGCAAGTGCAAGTATTACTCAATAATAATATTCCCCTATCAAAATTGAGTTTCTACTACCAAGAAATGATAGCCATTATCTTTCTCCAGATTATTGTTAGTCCAAATACTATCATATATTAAATACAAGATAATATTTCCTATTGAGATTTTTCAGTACCAAGTTGCCTGGAATGATATCAAAAGATTTTCTAGACAGTGATGATAGTTTAATTAACATATATCACACAAAATAAAAGGGTTCTTCTTGGTTCTCTTGCACCACACATCAAAGAGTTGCCATGTGAAAAACTTATCGCCTACATTCTACAAAAACCTTTCCTTTTGTAAAATTTACCCCATGCAACACATGGGCCTCCAGATAGTAAGCATAACACTTTCTAAAAAGCAGGAGAGGTTTCATCTCAATTATGCAACATTTGATTTATTATAAATAGATTCCCATTGCCAAAAATATATATATACATGAAGAAGTGCATTCTCATGCAAGTTCTTCGTCCTCAAATATGTTCTTCCAGGGTTAGGGTCACATGGATATACAAGCATCCAAAGTACAATGCACGGGCACAGGTAGATCCAGAGCCATTAGACCTACCCTATTAGCTAGGTCTTAAGTAAGCTTTTATAAAATCCAACAAGGTTCTGGGAAAGAAAATTACAAAGTGGTTGGTTCCGGTTCCAGCGTACAGAATACCTGGAATTGGACCTAGAACCGCCTACAAGAAAATAGTTTTGCACAATCAACTTTGACCAGTCATAACTTTTTTATTTGAACTCCAATTTTTATGTCGTTTATACTGTCTGACTTCTAACTCGATGAATTTTTATTTGATATCATGTTCTATTTCACTTCCTGATGGGGGTTCTTTCCACCGTTCCAATTATGCATATTAACTAAGTTTATCTATGTCCAAAATATTCAATAACTTACGAGTTCTTTAATAAAAATATTAAATATATAAAATATTTACTTTAAATCAACTATTATCCACTAAATTTTCATTAAATAAATGGTACTAAATAAACAAAAACTATGAAAATTTATGTTAAACTTGATCATTTACCAATAATTAAATTTTAAAAAATAATGAAATGTTCAAACTGAGTACTTGGAACCTGTAGTGTAATATATGTTCCAAGTTCCAGGTAGAATTCGATTCCTAATATTCAATAAGGTAAGGTCCGAGTCTACAACTTTGGAACCAGTCCTAGACATGTAAGGTCTAGGAATCACAAAATTTATAGGGTGTCTGGACCCAATCACCGCTATAAACAAGACAAATAACTGTATAGATAGGAATAATAGGCTGATTAGAATTAAAATACCAACCAGGCTTCATCCAAAAGAGCAATGATTCCTCCAGGTTTCTGCAAAAATTTAGAAAACTCTTTGAATATTACTATGTTGATAATGTTGGTGATTTTTTAAAAGCAAACAGCATTTACATCAGAACAAAAGAGGAGAACATAACAGCCAGTCAATATATAGAAATCAACCTTTTCAATCAGATCCAACACATCTTGGTTATCAACAAACTCAATATAGCTCCAATTAATTTCTTCCTTGGTATATTCTTCCTGTTCCATCTTAAAGACATGCTGCATGAAGACAGATTAACACACATTAGCTTGAAATAATAACACAAATTAATGAGAAAAGTGCATGGTCTCGAAAAAGAGAAGAACCTGATTGAAATGCTGCTGCAATTTCTCATTTGTAAAATTTATGCAGAACTGCTCAAAGCTAAACAACAAGAGAAGAAGATCAACCCTGAGTGAATCATTTAAGTAAAATGATACATGAGTTTAAATGCTTACCTGTTGAACTTGAAACTTTCAAACCCATAAATATCAAGAACTCCAATCAATGTCTTTGAATTTGGATCTTGACCAATGGAGATATTAATTTTATCGACAAGCCTGCATGCAGTAGAGAGTCGTTAGACCAAAAAACAAGGAACCTGCAAATGGTCCACATGGATAAAACTAAAGTTCTTCAAGAGACAAATTAACAGGAGGCATTCATGATCTCCACCTGTTTAAAATATCATGTTTATCAAATTAAAATTTAAGGAGCATAAGGCAGCGGGTACTAGTTTGAATTTATTCTTACATGCATGATTGGGTGAAATTGGTGGAGTACATAAGACAACTCAAATGCAAAGTATTAGGAAGAGAGAAGGAAGGAAGACAATTTTCCTGGCTGTATTATATTCATTACGCCTGCCAGTCATACTTGAAATAGAGAAGAGTTATTAAAACGAATACTTCAAACTGATAGTATGAAAAGCCCAGCCAAGCAAGCTCTATAGCAAGATAGAATTTTTCCAGTACATTTGAGGACATCCTAACTCCTAAGCACTACTGACTCACGTGTACTAGGAAATTAGCAGCTCTTTCAAGTTATCACAACGAATACTTTCCCCTTTCATGAAAAAATTTATAAAATAACCTATACATGAGAACCAAACATAGAAGAGAGCAGGTGTTTGAAAAAAAGGTAAAGGAATGAGTATTCATTACCAATCAAAAAGACGGGAATAAATGGTTTTGGCTAATGCATCCCTGCTAGCAAGAGCAGCTACAGGATCAAGTGTCCTTGTGATTATCTCCTCAGGTGTCACCATAACACGCTTAATCAAGGCATTTTCCAAACTCTTTGCATCACACCTATGGAATGAATGTTTATTAATGAGGATATCTAACAATGAAAAACGGGTATCTGAGCAGGATATGATGCATACCTGAGCAGCTCAGCTGTCGTATTTAGGTGGAACCTGGATTTATCATCTTTAATAACAGAAGAATCTATTTCCTCCCCTTTTGCAAATTCAACATTTCCAAGGTGCAGAATGGCAGCAACTACCCTAAAAATTGCTTCCTGCAGGGAAAATAATATTCTTATAAGAAAACTAATATTTCCATAGCTATCTGGTTTTCAAAAGCAACATGAAGGTCAACCTGTTCTTCCTCGCTGATTCCTACTATATCCATTGCCCTCCTGGTTGCAAGATACTCATCAGCATCATTTACACCATCTAGAGAGTAGCATTTTGATTGGTTCAAGTAATGGAATGAACTGGGGCTTCCAAGTTTGTACTTTTCTCTTTCCTGTTAACTTGCAAACACAGCCATCAATTGAATCTCATGATATTGAACACAAGTTCAGAATATACATCAGCATGCATTGAAAATGTCCTGAACTCTTCAAGAATATTACCTCAGCTGGTGCTGCACAGAGGAGATAAAAGCAGTGATAGTTTCTTTCAGGGTCAGAAATTTGGCAAACCCGAGATCTTTCAAGTAAATAAGTTCGAACAGCAGCCCCAGATATTCTCCCACTCTTGTCAAATTGGATCTCAACAAATTTTCCAAAACGACTGCATTTCCATAAGAATATAACTAGTGTAAGTTAAACATCTCCAAGCATATATGAGAACTCTTTATAAGATAATTACATTCCTAAAACACTACATGGGAGCAAGGGACAGTTTCCACCATTACAGGGATAACATCAAAGTTGATTGGGGCGGACACAACTGCATCTTGACTCTTATTTGGGGAATATTCTGTTACTCATCCTATATTTGACACCTCAAAATACAAAAGGCAGCTGAACTATCTGCCAGTATATGTTTCAGGACAACTGATTTCAATTCTTATTGTAAGGCGCTCTTCCTCCAGAGAACAAAATAGGCAATTAGACATATGATTCAACATGATGGGGCAAAGGGGCATTAAGTATTCACCTTGAATTATTGTTCCTAACAGTTTTTGCATTCCCAAATGCTTCAAGCACAGGATTAGACTGTTAATTGACAGAAAAGAAGCATCCAATGAGGTAACTTTGAAAGGAAAATGAAAAAAATTCAGCAACAGGGAAAGTTCAATTAATGAAGCCAGGAATTAATATTGTATTACCTCCAAAACTTGTTGTTCAACCGTCCTCCCTTCTACTCCTGATCGACCACCAAGATAAGCAAGATAACGCATGAGCATCTTTGTAGTCTCAGTTTTGCCTGCACCACTTTCTCCACTGACCAATATCGAGTTGCTCTTCCCTTCATTAATCATTGCCCTTCCGAAAATTAACTTTAAAGTCAGCAAAATAAATGAGAAGGAATAATGAATGACTAACATATTTTATGTCATTAACCTGTATGAAGCATCTGCAACTGCAAAGACATGGGGACTTAGCTCTCCAAACGATGCCCCTTTGTATTGTTCCATCATGTGAGTATCATATAGATGCGGTAACCGTTGGAAAGGATTTACTGCAATGAGGATATTTCCAGTGTATGTCTGAGAAAGAAAAATTAAAATCCATAAGCAACCTAGTCATGAGTACAATAAAATGAGCACAAAAATGAGGGATCTGAAAATGTTTCTTACATAGATTTCATTAAGTTCATATCTCATGGCCAAGTTATGCAGAACTCCTGGTTCATGCAAATATGAAAGTTTCGTCATATCATCTACACCACCCGGAGGAGCTTCTGTATCTTTTGGAAACACTTTCGAGATATTAGTCACAACCTGCAAGCAGCATTCAATTGGAAAAAAATAACAAACCAGCAACTAAATTAGTAACAGTAAATGACAGGTTTTCTACTATATCATAATTTATCCAAAAGAATACCTCCAAGAGATAAATGTGGATAGGAAAAAGATTTGAGCTCAAAACACTACTTCATCTACTGATTTCTTGTGAATCATACAATAAACTCATATGGAATTCTTGGTCAGTCTAGTTTTCTTATACAAATTTATTTACCATATTAAAATATATAATATAGTTACTGCCAACCTTCTCGTGCACAGGATCTTTTGAGAATAGATTAAAATAATTTAGTCATAAATAGCCTCAAAAAAAATATGCAAAAAGCTTTGTGCATGCAAATAGTGCGCCATCTGCTCTATTAGAGTGAACTTCTTTGGCACCAAAGCAGAGGGCTTCTCCATCAGCATGAGAATTTTTACCCCTATAAGGCATATAGAAAGCATGTAAAAAACTAGAGGGACACAAACCGTTTTTCCATCAGTTCTATTAATGTGGACTTCTTCGCCATTGATTCGGAAGACTTCTCCATCAACCCATGCCAAAATGGGATCTTCAACCCACACATGAGAACCAACAATTATGTTCACAGGTGCAGCCTGCAAGAATATCATGAAATTATAGATGTTAAAGAGCTGGCCTTAAATCTGATATAGCATAGCAATCATGGAAAAGAAACAATCTATCTTTAGAATTCAAATCTGCACAACAAAATAGATGTCTGAAGTAAAACACGATAACACTTGAAGATGAATTTTCTATTTCCTAAGATTAGGAATAAAATCAAATTAAATTAAAACTACATACTAAGTCTAGGGCACAAACATCCTTTCTATCATTTATTTATTTATAGAATGATAAATAAATAATTTTATTGATCCAGCACCAAGTAGGTGCATATACCATGGACCATCCCCTCTATAATTTACAAAGACAAACTAAATTGATAATAGAAAGAAGAAAAAAAATTAAATAAGCTCCATGGGTTTGTATTGGTGCCAGAGTAGGCCTTCACCACTAGAGTCATTGCATTATGCTCAATAAATTCTGCATACTAAGATATCTAGAAATTTCCTCATACACAAACTGACAGTCAACTTACAAAAGTTTTAACCAAAAAAATTATAAAAAGGTAAGGGACTGCACTAACAATCTCAAAATCTTTCTAGGTGCTTATAGTAGGTCATTCAGCTCGTTAGATAATATTTGCCAAAGAGCACAAAATGCTTCTATCACAAGAACTGAATTCTCCCAGAAACTATCCAGGGGAGAAGCAGCAACTTAAGTCAGTTATAACAATTTCGAGGCCCACAACTACGAAATCCCGGATTCATGACATACATCAAAGTGAAGCAATCCACCCCTCAAAAGAAAATATGGATTTCAAAGATCTTGCACAAATCCATAGAAAGTTTTCCGATAAGTTCATCACAAAATATTTCTAACAATCCAATAAATGCAAATTAGCAACCAAGAAGCAGAAGCCAGAATATTTCCCAGTTTGCAGCTGTTTTCTTCACATGTGCAGAATGAAACAGAAGAAGATTGAGAGAAACTATCGGGTTCATCATCTGCTGGCAGACATATTCTATGGCAATGTAACGTGTAGAGTACGAATGGATAATAGGGGCCATATGCCAATGATAATAACAAGCAAGGATTTTCAAAGGACCAACTCAAGAATCTCTGATGGTATGACCAAACAATCAATGTACAGCTGACCAATATCGTGTTAGATAGAGGGTTTGGCCACAAGAATTTTCGATATGTATTTTGTAAAGAGCCCATCCAGCTGCATTATTTTCTCAGATTCTAGCTGAATTTTTATAGCCATGTAAATGAGAACTCTCCCTTTTTATTTCCTTGCTGTGAGTTTTTGGCCAGTTTTAGTTAATGCTCACCATCTCTATAACATCCAATTTTTCATGAATCAGTGATTAAGAACCTCCATGAAGTAATACATTACATCCAAAGCTTCAAAATAAACTACTACTCATAGAAATGCAGTACGTTTTCTGATACATCCCTTGTAATAGTTAAAGGTACTCCAAAGGCAGCTGATGCATGGGACATGAATCCAAAATTATTTAAAGGCTCAAGGCACATGAGGAGTTTCCTTTCCTTGCTGCCAGCATAACAGAAAATCCATGTGTCTAACTACATGAAAATGGAAACAGCACAAACTTTAAGTTTTAACTTGACCGCATAACTCACTCCATGATGGTCAATTACACATGCGACATAGGAACTGAAATAACAAAGACCTGAGCTTCAATTTAAGTTATATTCCAATTTGCACAGGCTAAAATTTTCAATAACAGAAGTAGAGATGAAATTATAGGAACCACTGCTTTGCAAAACTACCATATCACTGACTTCCATTTCCCCCAATAACTGGAATCTAGATTGCAACTGTCATCCGCCACTTGACAGTTCCGAGAAACACCAACCATACTATGCTTTTCAAAGCATATTTCCTAATCTTATAATATTACCAAAAAAAATTTCAAGGATGTTACACTTCTAAAAGAGCATATAGCAGAACCACATAAAAGACAGCGTTATTGAATATAAGATCAAGTTGAGTGCTCTTTGGTGTCCTAAGTAATTTGCATCAGTATCAATATATGGGATTGTAAATCACATAATAACTGAGACATAACTCGATCCAATGAAAACGTGACAGAGTGAACATGCATATCAATCCCGGTCTCAGATAAGCAGCTCCAGTTCTAAATAATTCCAATCAAGACGCGCTAATCATCAACCAAAATTCTTCAAAGGACACAAATTCGAGCAATCGAACAACCAGCAACCGCCAACCAAATCAAAACAACAACGATCGATAGTCATTATCCAATTTACCATGGACTAGTTCAACGGCAGGTCTCCTCCCTCAACTCATGCAAGCAAGGCACCAATCCGTCCTGCTGAAACGAACTCGCCAGCTCAGATCGGGCACGATAGGACAGCCGGCTCAGCAGCCGACCTCGCGGCCAGAGACTGAGAGAGGCGGCGATTTGAAATTGAGCTGACTGAGGAAGAGGAGAAGAAAGGGAAGACAAGCAGAAGAGGCGATCTCGAGAGCTTCGAGGCGAGTTCGTGTGAGGTGGATTTTCTCTCTCTAGGAATGTATTAGGAAAGCTTATATATATGCAAGAGAGCAGGAAAACCGATGTTTGAGCTGGCCTTCAACTTTCTCTCTCTGCTGCTCGGAGTATGTTGCAATTGCTTTGCTGCTGTAAGAAACTAGCTTTTATGTCAGTCTCTCTCTTTCAAGTGGTCGGCTTAGAGGTCCGTAGAGAAAGAAACGGGGTGGACGTCCACACGGAATGATTTGGCTCGTTAACCCGATGTGAGAAATATGTTCACCTCTAAAATTATTCGGCAGAGCTGCCTATTTGTGCTGGCACAGGATTTTTGGGTATGGCACAAATCTAGTGCAAGTCATGTTAGTATGAAAAATCAGGTTAACTAAAAATGTTAGACCGGATATGAATTTTTATGATTGGAGTGATATGGGCACGAATTATATAAATAATTATTTTTTAAAAATAATTTAAATATTTTATTATTTAAAAATAAATTTTTTAATTATATAATGATCAATCTAAATTTGGTATTATTTTGAATAAAATAATTAAATAATAGTTAAAATATAATTTTATATGTATAATTATTCATTTTTAAAAATATTTCTCATAATTTTCTTTTTATTATAAAATTTATTTTCACATTTTTAGGCTGATATGATTTATTTCGTATCATGCCAGCACAGTCCAAAAACACCAGCCCAAGCATAGTTTTTTCATGCCATGCCTAGGCCGTGCTTTCATGCCATGCCCACGCCATGCTTTTGTGCCATTTCACTTTTTGATAGCTCTATATTCAACTTTTTAACTTGAGTTTTAAATTTTTAAAATAACTTTTTGGTATTAAAATTTTATTTCAAAAATGTAGTTAAATTTTACCATAATAAATCATTAAATCACGTTAAGGTAAATATAACAACGTCAGCAAGGGCCAATGCGAGTTTGTGTATCCATTATAAAGGAATGCCGTTGTTTAATTTTCCAAGCTACACGCACTAGAGCTATTTCAGTAGTCCATTCAAGAACCAATGCCAGTTTCTATTGAAAAAAGAAATGAAAAGAAAAGAAAATTCACGAGAAACTCGAATTCACTATTTGCATTAATCCGTGGATTAGGGTGCATAGTGGGCGATCGGTGCATAGTGGGCGATCGGCCCCATTGGACTTTAGTAAACTTATAAAATATTATATAAAGTTTATTTAAGATTGTGTATATTTTTTACTTAGATATTTCAGTTTCAACTCCAACAAATTTACTCACATGATCTTATATTTAATTTTGGGCTCTAGATGGATGTTCTGCATCTGTTCCTTATGTGAATGCTTGTGAGCTTTATAATTGTCAGCTATTATAAATTAATTATAAGATAGAATTATGTAAAATCTTCAAACGCCATAATATTTTTTTTTTACTGAAAAATATATAGTTGGTAGTGTTTTGTAGAGGGGAGATTGAAGGATAAAATGGTAATACTGTTCTAAATGGACATTAAAGCCTGATTTTAGGCGCAAAGCGGCAGACTCAAAATTCTTGGTTATTTGGATTATTTTCCTAAAATTAAATTAATTATTTCTTTGACCCATTTACAGAATGCTGGTATTCTGCGACAATAATTATCTCCCCACATTTTGCTGGCGACTAAATGCTTATTTAACCAGAATTGCAATTAAAAGAAAAAATGTAAGGGCCGGAGACATTGCTGACTTTTCTGACCTTATGACACCCCTAACAGCCCCAAAATTTTAAATTATTCCATTTCAGAATAATTTAATGAATAAACATCAATGAAATTATTCTGATTAACATATAATTATGGTAAAACTTGATTGACTGATACTAACTTTCATATTTATTGTAATTTAATTTATACCTTTTCATTTTATGCAGTGACAGGATTAGTGAAAATTAATATTTTTTTATTATAAATCATATTATATTTAAAAATTATTGAATCTAATTACTTAATATTCGAATTAAAGTAACTCTTTAAAAATTCAAATCTAATAGCATATCTAAACAAAAATGTCCAACTATTTAAACCAATGGAATGTTAGTGTCTATATATATATATATATGCGGTCTGCAAAATTTGTAACGCACCTGGCAATATCAATTTACTAATAATTTCGATATTACTACGCCTATATCTGGCAAGCCAACCCATGAAAGGTATTGGAGAGCAGGTGTGGGCCCAATAGATTGAGTCTGACCACTAATATCCCAACGCGTGGAATGCCGTCAAATGGACGGCGTAGAAATTTCCGTCTTATCTGGCTGCGGGCATTTCCACGTCAACAACGCCGACATTAGGGGGAAAAAACTGACGGTGAGTCGGGGCGATGAGAGTCTTCTATTGGGCGCGCCGCCCAAAGCTTCGCCACTACCGTCCGAACTAAATTCTCGTATTGTCCAACTCGCACGTGTCGAATTACTATTGGAAGGCAGGATCACTCATAGGCTCGTTGTCGTATGGGCCCCGGATCATTGTCTGTGGAGTGAGTTGGGGGAGAAGCTAAAATGAAACCCAAAGTTTGCGTTGAAAATTCATTTATTGAATTGAGAAACTAACGGGTAACACGACAGTTTTCTTCTTCTTTTTTTAATTACTGTGGTATACTAAATTGAACTTATGACATTTAGATACTAATATATATATTTGCTGTCATTTAGATATTTATCATTAGATCATATGCCTACATTTAGAGATAATTAAACAGGCCAACTCCGCCTAAAATCAACCTAGACTGTTTCAAACCCAGCATGGAACTGATCTTTGTGCTGGTTGAGGGGCTATTCCATTCTAGGTTGATGAAATAAATCTATTGAATTGGAAGTAGTCCAATCCATTTACCTCATCAATCTAGCATAGAATCGGCTAGAATCATAACCAACCCAAACGTGATAAATCATCAAAATTTTAATTGTTGATTGCAATAGTCAAATTTTTACCATTGATCGCAACTAGAGATGTTAAATCAAGTTGATTCGGCCTAGAATTGGACCTTAAGAAGGTAAAATCAACTTGGACCGATTCAAAAAATTGTAAAACGTAATGTATATGTATATGGGTTATGGTTCATGACTTAAACCATGAACCAGCTCACTTTGTCACAATTATAGGGTAATAAAAATCCTAAATCATGAATCATAACCAACTTGACACATTCAAATTAACAAGCTACGCCGTAATTGAGACAAATGGCATGTTCAGCTTAACTGGCCAAGTAGTAATTGATGTTCAACTTAATGGGCCAAGTAGTAATCGAGATAAATAACATGTTCAGCTTAATGAGTCAAGCTGTAATTATGAGAAATGGTTAACAACCTATTTTGAAATGACTTAAACCGACACGAATGACCTCATTTTACATCATCATCATTAGGATTAATATCCCAAAAAAGCATAAACTTTAGAGTATTTTCTAATTTTATTATAAATATTTTTTGTTAATTTAAAATTACCTAAACTTTATATGTTATATTACATTTGACACAACGATAGTTTTTCCATTAAATAAGTTGATATGGCAAGCTAAAATTGTATACATAATGATGAAAGGACATTCCGTATTATGTAAAATTACTAAATTACCCTGAAATTTAAATTGTTTACAATAAAAGGATGGGCAATTTAGTAAATTCGCCACCTTCTTCTTCCTCAAACCCTATTCCTAATCTTCACCACCTCCATCACCGCCGCCTTCGCCCTCCTCATCCGCCTCCACATCCCTCCTCGATGGCCACATCTTCCTCCTCTTCCTCCTTCATATTCGATCATCGCCGCCATCATGGCCGTTCTCTGTTTCCTCCGCCTACCTCCTCCACGGCCACCCACCTCTTCCGCCTTTTCATTCCTCCCCCGATTCCACCAACTCCTCGTCGTCGCCGTCCTCCTCCTCCTCTCCCCTCCCTTCCCCATGGTCTCTCACCTCCTTCTCCTCCTTATCCCTCCCAATGTTTAACACATCATTATCCCCTACTCCATCGCCGCCACCTCTAGGTCGGCCTTTCTCTTCCGTTTCTCAACGTCAATCAATTTTTTGATGCCCGAAAGGGGAGGAGGGAGGAGGCGTCCACGGAGGAGGGATAAGGAGGTGGACGAGGAGGAGGCGGGCGGCAGCAGCGGTGGTGGCGAAGGAGGTGAAGATTAGGGATAGGGTTCAAGGAAGAAGACGGTGGGGAATTTACTAAATTTCCCCAATTTTCTATTTTAAATAATTTAACTTTAAGGATAATCTAGTAATTTTATATGATATGTCACCTCATCATTGTTTGCCATGTATATAATTTTAATATGTTACATTAGTTTATTTGACAAAAAAATTAATATTGTACTTAAATGAGATATATTAAACTTATAATGTCTAAAGTTTAAGCATTTTTAGGTCAGTAAAAAAAATTCGTACTAAAATTGAGAAACATATGAAGTTTATGTTTTTTTGGGATATTAACTCTTATTATTTTTATGATTGGTCTTTAGATTTCTTTGGTCCTCTTTATGTTTTATTTCTGCTAGATGAAAAGGTCTCGATTGGTATGTGTATCATAGTTTTTAAAATCGGACCGGACCAATAATCAGTGTAGGTATAAGTTCATAAGTTTATGGGTCGGATCGGGGGTTCAATGAGTTGAACCGCATGTTTAATAAATATTATTAATAATATAATATTACTAATAAATTTATATAATATCATAATTTGAATATAATTTATAATAAAAATTACTAATATAACCATAATTTTTAAAATCGGATCGAGCCGAAAATCGGTCAAGACATGGATTTATAGGTCCATGAGTCGGACTGAGGGTTAAATGGGTTAAATCGCATATTTAATAAATAATATTAATAATAAAAAGACATAATATCATATATAATACCATAATTTACAGCAAAAAATTCTTAACATAATATCATATCATCCAAGTTCAATATAAAAATAGAAATATAAATCTAACAACATAAAATAAGTGCATCATTAAAATTTTAAACAAAAAGTCTCACAACCAAATATGATTAAAAATAAAATAGTGATTAAAATTAAAATTATTCATCAATGGGCAATCCAAACACCCCATTCCTCCGTCTAGTAAGAAAATGATATACATTTGACTAGCCTATTGTTTAATCAAACATTAGCAAATCAGGTATTAGAAATTTAAAAAAAAATCACCTTACGTTAACACTGGGAGCATCACTATTGTTGTTGTTGCTGTTGTTGCTGCCGCCTGGATGAGAAGGTCCATTGCTGCAACTCGTTGTTGCTGCTTGCTGCTGTCGCCTGCTATGGAGGAGAGGAGAGGAGAGGAGAGGCTCATTGCAGCCACCTACTGTGGAGCCGTGAGGCTCGTTGCTACCACTTGCTACCATGAGGCTCATCATTGTCACCGCTGACGCTTGCTGTGGAGGAATGAGTGGATCGTTGTTGCCTCCAGCTATGGAGAAGAGGGCCGGCTGTCATTGCTGCTTGCTGTGAGGGAGAGGTTCGCCACTGCTGCTTGTTGTGGAGGAGAGCGCTATTGTTGCTGCCTGCGCCGTGAGGGAGAGGTCCGCCTCCGTAGCTGCTGCTATCACTTGCTATAGAGTTCAAAGGAGATCTAAAAACTTAGCTGAAACTAAAAGAGGGAGGACTGGAGGAGGCTGCGAAAACCTAAGGCTAAGGGTTTTAAAATTATTTTATTTTATTTTATTTTAATTCATCCTGTTTTCTCACCGGTTTTGTTGGGTTCACCGGTTCAACCGGGAACCGGCTGATTTGAACAGAGTTTATCCAATTTGTAGTGCAATTGGATTAATTTGGGAAACTGGACTGGGGGAATGTCCGGTTCCCGTTTGAACCAGCCGGCCCGGTCCAGTTTTAAAAACTATGAATATAACCATTATATTAAACAAAAGTTTAATATAAAATATAAATATAAGTTTAGTAAATAAAATAGGTACATTATAATAGGTTTTTATTTTTTTTTTAATTTTAAGTCGGTCGGTTTTCTCACAGGTTCAATTAGATTCACCGGTTGGACTGGGAACTAGCTGATTCAATCGGAATTTTTCTCTTTGAATGTGTAATTGGATTTTTTGAAGGAACCGGACCGGGTGAGTGACCGGTTCCCGGTCAAATCGGCTGGCCCGGTCCAATTTTTAAAACTATGATGTGTATTACTAAATATGGATAGGGTTCCACCAATTAAAATTGAAAAATTGTTTTTTTGTTCAAATACCAACCACGTTATATTTAAAATTAGAGAAATTATCTTATAAGATAGTGTTATCACATGACATTGATGACGTAATGACATTGTTTGGGAAAATATTATCGTTTGTTAAATAATGCTATGCAATCTTATTTTAATTTTCCTTTCTGAATTTAAGAATTAATTTTTTGGATTTCATAAAAATTCCCTAAGGCTTATTTAAGATTTTCTTTTGTATTAAATAATTAAGAAACATGACATTTGTTATTATTGATCGATATCACCTTGTAAGCATGCCATATAGTGACACCATTATACAAGATGCTCTCTCCTAAAATTGATAGAAAAAAAACTGTTTATACAATTAAGTTGAATCAACCATTATTTTCTTATTTTGACTCCAATCATTACCATGCACCCAAGATATTACTAAATCAATGAATTTCCACTGTAAACACTAGTCTACAGGATTTTTAGTTGTACATAAATCATACACACTTTTTGTTAGAAATTACAATTTGATTCCTAAGTTTTAAAGCGATTATATATGCATGAAAAGGAATTTTTGTATAGAGTTTACGTATTTTATTTTTGGTTGAGATTTCCTATTTTCTTTGACATATTTTCATGGGTTGGTACTATCATTTTTTATTTCATGCAGGGGAACTTGCAGAGCCAAACTGAGACAACAAGAAAGTATAAGAAGAACGGTGCAGCTGTTGCCACTGCATTAAACACATAATGGTAATGAAATGGAGTTGCTGCAATCACTGGTCATGGCCGCATTGAACAGAGAAGCAGGGTAGCATAGCAGTCGCATCCACCAACTGCAGCTGAAATAGGTTAGTGCCAAGCTCCAAATTTTTCTTATTCAACGATAATTGAAGGATGTATCGAGTGACAATGTGAATATTCCAAATATATCAAGATTTGAATAATTCAAAATTTAAATGAGGATTACCACTAAAAGTTTAGATATATTATGCAAGATTATATCGAGTTCCGATAGATACCAATATTGTATGGATAATTCTTGTATATAATAATACCCTATCAGCCATGATAATAACTCATTAGTGCATTCTAGCATTATGCATACTTAGAGCCATGAAGACAACACATCACTTGCATTCTACCATTCTACATACTTAGAGCCAAGGGGAAAGTGGAAGGGTTCAAGAAGAAGGAAGAGAAGACATTTGTGAAGACCATTAGCATGATCGAGAGATTCAGCATTGGTTTCTTCATAGAGTTTTCCTCTTTTTTCCTTTTACTTTTGAATCTAATGTGTTCAACATTGACTTGTGATTTTTTTATTTCTAGAATGAACTAATTTTTTCTTTCCTAAAGAGAACAATGGATCCTATTTTGACTTCTTAATTCCATATTCTATATATTGTGCAAATGGTTGATTGAATGCAATTTACATTATCTTGTTCTTCAACGTTTTCTTTTGGCTTGATCACCCATTAGAATGCTTAGGAGAGATCGATGAACTCGAGAGGGGAATTCAAAATCATGCCCATGATAATCTAGCCTAGGATAACTTACATCATGAGGTGGAGTTGTAGTATGAGATGTGATTGAGAGATTGGCTGTCGCCCTATGTACGCAAATAAAGTTAGAACTTAGTTGATTTTATGTACTGTTATTGTTATGGAAAACACATTCTTATTGCATCGAAAGGTGGATAAAGATATTATAGAACTCTAAGATAATAGTTAGCAATTGACGATATACAATAGTTGAATTGGATAAAGAATAGAATAGGTGAAGTTGTAAATCCTAGAAATATTCATCAATTGATAGTTTTACTGCATTGTCATACTTTCTACTGATTTCATTGTCCTAAATCTTTCTTCTCAATTAACAAATCAATTTGACTTTGAACGATTGTGAATTTTGAATCCTCATGGGAATGATCTTGTATTAACTACTGTATTTCTTGTCCGATAAATACACTTGCCCTATTTAACTCCAATTTTATCGTAAAAGGTTTTTGGCACCATTTTCGGTTGCCGAGATTCATTGTCAATTTTTGCTAACCCTAGTACTAAGCAATTATTCTTTGACCAAACCTTTTTATTGTTATTATTTTCTAATTTTAAATTTATAACATATTTTTCTACATTTTTCTTTTTCATTTGGAAGAGGTAGGTTACCACTGATTAGGTGGACCTATGAGAGATGCAATTCTTACAAGTTACAATAAATTTGTACAAAAACTATTACATCTCATGTGAATGTTGTGGGAAAATCCATTTACGTTATCATTGTCTTTATTATGTTGAATAAAAAATTATTTTAATGGTAGTGTATTTAATAAGAATTCTTATGATGTGTATCAACTAGGACGAGGAACTTACCATTATGAAGAGTGGGAACATTAACCAACTTGGCATGCAAAGTTGAACAATTCTTCTTATGTTAAGCAACAATAAAGATGCCCCAGACAAGAAAATAGGACACAAATGTGATAAACCAATTCATGTAATGTTCAAGGTCCTTCCAATCAATGGAAACACAAATAACCCAATTGACTATTGAGAGCATATAATAAGGATGCGTGAAACAAATACAGAAAGCTCTTAATAACCAAAATCAAGGGGAGGCCAATAGCTATGCATAAGATAACAAGGAAAGACCA
Source organism: Sonneratia alba (assembly GCA_900174645.1). Classification (NCBI taxonomy): domain Eukaryota; kingdom Viridiplantae; phylum Streptophyta; class Magnoliopsida; order Myrtales; family Lythraceae; genus Sonneratia; species Sonneratia alba. The sequence continues at coordinate 151,476 of FWPY01000075.1, forward strand.
TGAAGAGCAAGTTGATGAAATCATAATAAGAAGTGAAGAACTCCCAAAGGAGGATTATGTCATTAGAACAATGATAAATGAGTTGGATGAGTTGTCATCTACATCAAACACTAAATCATGTGATGAGGAATTAGACCCTCCAAGGTGTGGTACTAAGACCTCTATTTAGTCAACCCCAATCCAATACAAGGTAATAAAGCTCTACTAAATAACTGTTCATATAATAATAGTTTAAATGTCTTGATAGATACTACATTGATGTATGGTGAGCTAAGAGAATATATGGATTTTTTGGGTCTCCAAATGGCTAGAACCTCCATACATAACAATTAAGCAATTTGTCTCCCTTGAAGATTTTCAATTGCCCCAATTAATCAAAAGAATGCATGAGCCCCACCAAGAAAACAACAATTGCACAAAAAAGATCCATTGATGTTGAAGACTGATGAGTTTTTTACATGAAGAATTAGAAGAGAAAGTCAATCAATTACAAGAGTTTATTAAGCGGTGATCAAGGAAGCACCAATCACTAATCAATCTAGGAGGATATCTACTTCTTTCTAGAGAAATATTCCACCTCCTTTTTAATTTTACGTACATTATCTTAAATTTTAGGAGAATGTAACAAGTAGGTTTGGAGGAGCTTTGTTATGTGTCTTGATTATGATTTGATATTTTACTAATAGTTTATTCGGGTTGCTTTGCTGCATAGAATATAGTTCACATGATAATTAGTTAAGTATTTCATAAGCATTTATCATCATCAAAATTGGTTAGAAGCACCGAAAGGTCTGTATTCTATAATAATTCCAAGTGCCAATTGACATTGAGTCTTGTCCAAAAGGAAATTATTGCTTACTCACAACATTTATGCATAATTTAGAGTATTTGATATTTTCCACCCCTTTTTTTATGGACACACGTTACACTTAGTTGAGAGCTTGAAGTGGATAGTAGTTGCGTGCCTAGAATTTTCAAGAAAATTCATGGATTTTATGAACTAGGATGGACTTTGCAGGGAAAAAATTCACGAGTTGAAAAGAAAAAATATATATATGCCTGAAAAATCAAGAAGGAAAAATAATGATCGGAAAAAAAAAATATATATATATATATATATGAATGGAAAGATGTGCCATGACTTTGAGTACTGTTATCCAAGTTTGAGTAGAAATTCTAAATTCGCACTTTGTGCAATTGTTATAAGATTGGTATATACATATGATGGCAATTAGTCCATTCATCTGTGCGCAAGGATAGACCCGAGGGGTGTTTCACTGCACAATTCGTTGGACCAATTTGGATGAGAGTCATAGTTGATTCCTCACTACATGGGCTCGCTTGGGGATGGGCCATTTAAAGTAGTCAACCACCCCACGGGAGTCATGTGCAAGTGCATCTTGGTGATTGTTTGAAGTGGTTTTAATTGCTTATTTTTTATATACAATACCTTATGTGAATAGCTTGATTCTAGGTGTAGATGATCGTAGACAGCTAGGTTTCAGTCCATTCTCGTGGCAAAGGTTGGCCACGATGCAAACTTTTGATGATTGTACATCTAAACTGAATCATAATTAACATAAGATTGCCAAAATGGTAGAAACTTGGTTGGACATCACAAAAGGATCATTGCCATGTAATATCAAGTCAAATAGCATTAGGATCCCTAGAACAAAAAAGATATCCGATAGAACTGCTAATAGCTTCCAGGGAGCCCCCTCATGGTTTCTAATAACTTTTACAACAGTTAAAGCATTATAAAATATATGAATGCAATTCCAATTATGGTCTAGTGCTATTGAAAGAGCCTGCAAAATAGCTTCTACTTCAGCTTGAGTAGCAGAATCAAGGGTAGCTTTTCAAGCCCAAGCCAACTTTATTCCCCCTCTAGAAGTGGCCACTCCTGCCAGGCATGCTTCATTATTTGTGAAAGATGCATCCACATGGATTTTCATCCATTCTTCCTGCAAAGGAGGTTCTATGTTATTTTGTTGGCTCTTAGGTTGTGGAGCACTTCCTTTTGGCTTTAGATTGGGTTAATGTTCTTTAAATTCCTCTACTAGCTTGGACAAAAACAAATGAATATCAAGAGTAATTTGCTCATGAATGATTTTGTTTCTTAACCCCCACAATCTAGAGAGTAGGATGGCTCATATAGGTAAACCTATCCTTTTGGATTTGGCCATTTGTGAACATTATAGGGGGATTCAATAAGGATAATACAAGGTCCTTATTAGTTAGGAAGGAAATGGGGAAGATTCCATATCTTTCACGGCGATTCTCTCCAAGCAACTCGATAGTAGAAACGGTCGCTAAACAAGTGTTCCGAACTATTGGAGCTGATTTGGCATAAGGGGCAGATACCCCCTTCATTTGCAAACCAGGGGAAACAATTCATTGCCAATCGCCATAGGTGGATTTTGTATCTTTCACGATTTTTAGCTTGCCATAAATAGTCCCATTGATTTCCATCATTCCTAGCAAATCTATGGTCTTGGTCAATGAGATAGAAAGATTTAGCACTACGAAGGCCACTCTTGGTTGGCAACCATATATATTTATCCTGCAAATCACCTTGTCCAAGCCTAATATTTAGAATATTTGCAATAATATCAGGATCAAAATGTTCATTTAAAGTAGCTAACTTCCATCTCCTAGGATTTGCAAGCAACAGTTCACTTATTTTCAGCTCTTGGTTTATGAACATTTTCAACAGGTAAAGGCATAAAGTTTGTTTGGATATTACCTGGGATCCAAGGTTCCTTCCATACCAGTGTATTTTCTCCATTACCTACCCATTTGATTGTATAATTTTTCATGGTTTCCCTACATGTCTCAAGACCTTTCCATATGTGAGAATATGATACACTTAGTCTATTATTTGATGTAAGATAATTCCCATATCTAGCTCTCATGGTTGTTGCTGCAAGACGATTTGGACTGGTGAGCGTGGTCTATACTGTTTTAGAAAGTAAGGCCCTATTAATGTCAGTTGGCCTCCTAAAATTCAACCTACCAAATTTCCTAGGTTGACAGAGTTTATTCCATGATCTTGGCGTTCAACATGACCCTTCTCTTCTAGTTTTCCCCCACCAAAATCTTCTAATTATTTGGTCCATCTTGATAGTTGTTTTCGTTGGAATATTGAAAGTGGTCATTGTGTAATTTGGAAGGTTATTTACTACAAAGGTGATTAAGGTGGACCTAGCTGCCCATGAGAGAGTTTTTGTTCTCCAAGTTTCCAATTTATGCTTTAGCTTGTTAAGCAGGAAATTAATAGCTTCGGTTTATCTTCTTCCTATGACTAAAGGGTTGCCTAGATACTTTGCATTTTGTTTTAACTTCCTCATCCCTAGGGAATTTTTTTATTTCTCTTCTATCCTCTGCCCTAATGTTCCTAGAGAAATGAATTCCTGATTTATTTACATTTATCTGTTGTCCACTCCATTGACAAAATTTATCTAAAAGGGTCTTGTAGCTAGCTATCTCAGAATGTTTTGCTCTTATTGGACTGAATAGATCATCAGCAAATAGCAAGTGTAAGATCAGTGGTCCCCCTCTACTAAGTTCTATCCCTTTTATTTGTCTGTCATTTTCTGCCTTGTATGACAACTTTGACAGGACCTCAAGGCATAGAATGAAAAGGTAAGGTGACAATGGGTCGCCTTACAGTAAGCCTCCGGTAGGTTTTAGGAAACCATATGGAGTACCATTTATTAAAAATGAGTAAGTAGGTGTTGAAATACATTGGCATATCCAGTTTATAAAAACCCGGTGGAAACCAAAGTTTCAAAGGACAGTTTGCAAAAAGTTCCAATCAATTTTATCAAAAGCTTTTGAAAAATCAATTTTCAGCCCTATAAATCCCCTTCCAGCCCTATTTTTGTTCATAACATGTATCATCTCCTGAGCTAAGAGACTGTTCTCATTAATCCATCTCCCTTTGACAAAAGCAGTTTGATTAGGTGAAATGAGGTTGTCCATATGAACTTTCATTCGACTTGCTAGAATTTTTTAGATAACGTTATAGCTTACATTACTTAGGCTTATTGGTCTAAAGTGTGAAAATGTGCACGCTCCCTGACTCTTAGGCACTAATGTGATGAATGTGGCATTCCATTGCTTTAGTAAATGGCCTATCCTAAAGAATTTCTAAATGGAATCGATAAATAATGGTCCCAAGATGTGCCAGTAATGCTTGTAAAACAAGGCAGGCATTCCATCAGGGCTTGGGGCTTTCAAAGAGGGCATACTCCTTACTGTTTGTTCTATTTCTTCTGGGTCTAGGATCCTAATAAGTTTCTGATTCATTTCATCACTAATCAACACTGGAACTAATCCATCAAGGTCCTCTGGAAAGGTGGGGTCTACGCTAGTGTATAATTCCTCAAAGTTTTTTAAGAAATACTCTCCTATTTGCTGGGGGTTTGTTATCCACTCATTGTTATTGCCCTTTATTTTGGCTAAATAGTTTCTTTGCCTCCTAGTGACTGTTGATAAGTGGAAGAATTTGGTATTCCTATCCCCTTCAAGAACCCACAACTCCCTAGACTTTTGCCTCCAAATGCATCCCTTCTAGCTAATTGTTTGTCAAGATGCCTGTTGAGGCATCTTCTTCTTTCTAAATTTTCTAGCGTGGGTTGGTCCTCCTGTGATTTCACTATTTCCTGCATCAGTTTTGCAATTTGTTTATCGCAATCCCCAAAGGTAGTTCTATTCCAATCTCTAAGGGCTGTCTTTGTATTCCTAATCTTGGTTGAGAATTGAAGGACCCTTTAACCCTAAGTTCCCATGCATTCTGTACCACTTGCAAGCTTGAGCTATCCCTAATCAAGGTTGCTTCAAACCTAAAAGGTTTTGCTTTGGAACATTGGTCTCTCCATAGCCTTAACACTATAGGACTATGATCAGATCTATTTATTGCTAGATGTTGGACCCCTGCCCTTGGAAACAATTCAACCCATTCCTTACTTGCTAAGGCTCTGTCAAGCCTTTGCTTTATGTGCCCCAGTCCTAACCTACTATTGTTCCATGTATATGCATGACCTTAGGATTATATGCATGACCTGAGAATCTAAATCTATACATGCTGTGTCTATTACAAAATTTTCCAGATAACTTGTTGATGAGACAGTATGCATTCTACCTCCTCTCTTTTCATGTAGGTGCATGACCTCATTTAAATCGCCTATCATGATCCAAGGATCAGTCATATTTTCTACCAAATATGTCATTTCCATCCAGAAGTTTGCTTTCTTACTAAGATATGGAGGGCCATATGCACAAATGAGTTGCCATGTTTGTGGAAAAACTTCGTGTTCTATTCTAGCTTGGATGTGATGCATAGAGTAGTCCAGGATGGTTACCTTTAACTCACTGTGCCAAATAAGACAAAGACTGCGTGCTAGCCCTACAGCCTCAACAGTGAAGCAGTCTTCCATTCTACAAGCTTGGGTAACCTGATTGCATCTTCCTTTCCCTAACTTCGTATCACATAGAAACAGTATGCTGGTCTCTTCTTTCTACAGAGTCTCAAAACTCTAATTGCCGAGGCTCCTCCCAATCCTTGGCAATTTCATGACATGAGACTCATGACTGACAGACATGCAGAGGTGCTTTCTTAGCAACGTAGTGCAAATTCCAAAACAAACCTTACTTTGTCTTAGTCAAGGCATAGAGATTACACTATAGAATGATTAATTCATGCAGTTTTGGATGGAAAAAATTTTATCAAAACCAAATGGACCCTAGCAGTGACTATAAAACATGGGTTACTAACAATTAGGATGAGGGTGCAAGGTATACTTGGCTAAGGCAGCTTTCCAGTCCACTTTAATAAGCCAATAAGCAACTGAATGGCAACGAGGATTTTCCAGACAAAAGGATTTTCTTCAAGCTGATAATTTATAAGCAATATGTCAAAATTTATACCAAATTTTAGCTCCACAAGGTCTGAAATTCCTACTCCTATACCTTTTTTATTTAAACCCGGTGTAATGGCTCTCAATGCTCTTCTCTGAGCAGAGGGGTGGCTTGGACGAGTAGCGTCGATGAACAACCTGACTTGTGCAGACAAGCAGCCAGATAATAAATATGCAATCTTGGGAGTGGATAGCCCGTATCTGCTAGTAAGCGTTGTGAGGCTTTCCTGCAGTAGATGGCTTAATAAGGATGGTAAAAGGTACTGACCCAACGAGGAGGGGCGTAGAAATATTCTCAAGAAAGGAGAAATTGCAAACTGGTTAAGGAAAATTCGAGAAGAGGTGAGATGGTAATATTAGGTCCCGAGAAAGAACAATAGAGAAATATAAACCCTATCAAAGAGGGTAATGGAAGAGTGACCCAACTGAGGGGTATTGTGGGAACAAGCCCAATAGAGGATTTTTTTGCTTGCATGTCAAAGAAGCTTTCCGCCATGGACACCTAGAGAAGTCCGAGAAAGGCAAGAGGACCTACATTCATTCACATCATTCCTGTCTAGTTCTAAACCTGCCACTGTACCATCTGCTACTTTTGAGCCAAATGGTCGCCGAGGACCTCTTGGGGCTCTTACTAAATCAAAAAAGGATTTTCTTTGTGGGCTTGGACCCGTCTCCCATAGTCTTGCAATTCCATTTGTAATAAGGGAAATTATCAACTTAAATGATTGTCATAGTATTCCTATTCCAATTCCAATATGAAGTATTACTCTTTTTCTTTGTTATTTGAATAAGGATTTAAAGTAATTTTCAATGGCAATGACCGTCATATATTCATGAGATGAATGTTGTGGAACTGAAAATTTTGCCAATAGCCTGTTAATTTTGAATATTAATAATAATTTCCTTCAATAATCTCTTGTATCTATCACTTAGTTAGGAGAATTGGATTAACAAGTTGTATATAATGGGTACTTTGGCACATATAATTATAAATTGCTATTAACTTCTAAATTTAGTCTCAAGAGTAAACAAGTCTCCATTTAATATAAATGGGAAAATGGACTTATGGCAACAAAGTTGTTAGAGTTGTCCTACATTGATAGGCCAATGACAACTTAAATTATAGATTGATATTCCTATTGTTTGACACTTAAATCGAAGATGACTATGTCTACCCTTGGATGTGTGTTTGTGATACAAAATTTAAGGTTTTGACAAAGTTGCAAGGTATCGGCTGAAGTTATGAAATGATTTGGAAAATTATTGGAGATTTTCTATTATATTGAACCGATAAGTACTTGACCAAAAAATTTTCAGATTATCTCAAAAGAATGAAATTATTTCTACATAAATTCCTCCTAATACTATAAGATAGTTAAAAGGAGAAATAATACTTTATTAAATGTTGTATGATCAATTATATGCTTACTATGTTGATTCATGGGCTATTCTAAAAGAAGTTTACAATATTATTTTTACTCTTATACTGAACAAAATATGCTTGTTAGCATATATACCACTTTCATGGAGAAAAGTTTTTATCGATTTCTTGCACCTTTGGTCCACCTTTGAAGAATATAATGCTCAGGTATGAAATTTACATTTTTACAATAAGAACTCGCAAAGCATGACTACATAGCAACCCCAAAGTCTCAAATAACTTACAACTACACCAAACGCCATAGGTAACATTATCAAATTGTCCGATAAACTCCCGTTTATTTGCGTACTTAGACACTTTATAAGTGAAATAAGTGTCATCTCCAGGAACTTGCACACCGTCCATTCCAATACCTTCAAGAAATTCTTCTTCAAACATCTTAAAAATAGTAAGTGTATATACATCAGCAGCATGTCCCAGAAGACCTCCATAATTTGATATCCTCACTGGAGCACCATTTTTGCAACGAAAATCATCATTAAACTCATCTTGGTGTAATTCTTCCTCCTTCTGCTTGTAAAACTTGATAACTTGGATCAAAGGCATTGAAGTTCGCATGATTTGATGGAACACACTAATACTTTCACTTCATGAAGTAGACTTCACCTTTGCTGAAAAAATATCAATGCTAAAAGTTGAACACCACTTTTCTTTTAATTCATATAGTCTATTCAGCCATGTATGTTTCTTGAGGTTATGAACTTGAATCACCTCTCCCCAAAGATGCTCAAATTCAATCATGTCCTTGCATCCACTCAAACACTTTGTAAATTTCCTATGAAAATCAATATTAGCATAATGTCCAGCAAGATGTTTTCTCACATTCTTCGAGATATGCCATAAACACAATCGATGGCACGAATCTAGAAATCTGCTACAATCGCATTCACCATTGCTTGATCTTGATCAGCAGATATGGTCTTTGGTTGTCGGCCGCCCATGGCATCCTTGAATGTTTCAAACAACCAGGTAAATGACTTTGTTGTCTCGTCTAATAGAAAAGCCCAACCAAATATCACATTTTTCCAGGGATGATATATTCCTACAAATGGGGCACATATTAAAATTCTACCGATTAGTTCAGTAGGTGGTGTCAAAGACAAAGTCGAGCTTTGATCTACCATCTCTCCAGAAAAAAAATTAGCCATACAATTATGCTGATCTACTTGAACAGAGTAGAAGAACATTGGGTCCACTGCCTGCCTGCTTCTGAAGTGATTTATAATACTCTGCCCATCTCCAGCTCCAATCATTTTCTCTCGCTCTGTGCGCAAACAGTTGTGAACATCTTTTCTAGTGAATCCAATATTGTTTTGGCCCCCAACTTCCTTTGCCAAACATGAATATGATTTAATTGACTTTATATCTGCATTGACCATTGACTTTATAACACTTCAACAGTCACCACTTATCCTTCTCCCTGATCTCAAATTGCATTTTTCTTCCTCACTTGCAAGCTCATGATTGTGTTCTAGATTGAAACTAGTAACTTCCCATACTTCATCTTCAACTGTAAACCGAATCCTTGCATTACATCCAGTTCTTGTTTCTAGCCGATCAATCTTTTTCATCTTTGTCGGTATTTCAAACTCACGAAATCTAGCTTTTGAGCACAAATATTGACGTTGACGTAAAGCCCCATTTTGGTTGCACCGCTTAACACCTTTTCAGATACTAAACCCAATAGACAATGCATACTAGCTGTAAAAATTATAGGCAGCTTCTTCTGAAGCTAATTTCATCCCAATTGCTGGCTATATCAAGAAGTCCTCTAACTTTTCCATATGCTACTTGTTGTTCCCCTCATTTTCTTTTGAAGTGAATTCTCCATTTGCTTGTGATCCTTCCATTAGCATCATCTACCTAAAGTATCATGAACCCAATCATATAAATAAGTAATGAATTAATGAGAATAAAAAAAATACAAACATGACAATAATCTATACATTTTGCCAAAAACAATAAAAACACGTTATTGACTCCCAATTGGACTTAAGAGAGAATGCTCGTCAAAGACAAATCAATATAATACAAGAAAGATCTATCACAAAGAAAGTGCTATAAAAAATTAGATATATGTTCTTTAAAACGTGTTCTATATAAATATTGATTTTTGAAAACTCCACTATACTTATCTGGCAAGTGAAAAGAATGACTAACGATCTGCAATCTATTATGCAAAAAAATTTTGATGAAAACGAAAAATAAAAAATAAATCTTTACTAGAATGAAATGACAACATTACGGGTTGGTTTTACAAAATACATCACGAAACCTTCAGAGAATGAATTTTTGTTTCAAGTTGTGAGCTCCACCCACATCCAAAGCAGTCTTTCAACCAATTCTGCCCTCGACTCGTTGTACACTCTCACCGACCCCTCTTTCACGTTTTACAGATTAGACTTCAGATTGCCTAGCTTCAAATAATCTCGTTATGCTGTAATTGCTCAGCGAATAAACGAAATACATAGATGAGAATAAAGTGTAAGACAAATTGGTCTGGCTTCAAATCGTTGCGATGCTTCAAATTTATCATTAATAAATCATCTCACCGAATGTTGGCAAGAGCATCAAATATGAGGCCTTCTTCCGTTGTTCCTATGTAATGCAAAATCAAAAAAGAAAAAAAAAGGCACACAGAAGATAAGATATGGAAGGATCACTCACAAGAAGACAAAAAAGATGAATTTTTGCTTACTTTTGCTTGATGTGGCAATGTCTGCAGAAGGTAAGTTTTGATATTGTAAAACACAGGAGTGTTAGGGTTCATATGGAAGAGATGATCACTAATTGACAAAAATATCAGTGGGATTTGATTTTTTTTTTTAAAGAATAGGTGACAACTGATTTGCTTCTCTCTTTTCTTTTATTGAAAATCACAGACGGCAACGGCGGTAAGTAGCTTCTGCCGTTAATTTCCTAGAGAGATGAAGATGGGATTAATTGGACAGCAGTCATAATTTTATTGGTTAGAAACACCAAATCAACTCACTAGGTGGTGTCACGAATTCACTAGACTATGTCAGGGGCAGTTTAGTTGAGGGGCCAATTGGAGAATAACAAAAGCAAAGGGACCCCTGCAGCAAGTGAGGAAGTGGAGGGAGCGGAAAGAAAGGAAACGGTTCGAGCTAAGGCGCGAGCGGGGGGGGGGGGGGGTTAAACCGCGTCTCCAAACCAAGGCGGTTAGGTTTTGAAAATCAGTTTTCGGATCCTCTCTCTCTCTCTACCCCCGGTGAGTTCTCTCTTCTCCCTCTCTACCCCCAAACCCTAATCTTCTCCTCCTTCCCCCTGAATCAGACGATTCTTTCGTCCTTCTCCCTGTCTGTCAATCGGTGCCTAACATTGGTATCAGAGCCTCCGATTCTCGGCCACGAAGCGATGGAAACACGGGCCCAGGAGTCCCGAAGAGTTGATGCCACTATTCGGGAACACGAGCAGTGGATGGACGAACTGAAGCACCAGAACGACCTGGTGATGGAACAACTGAGAACACAAGAGTCGAAAGGTGACCAACAATATAAACGAGCTGCGTGAATTCATCACTGGTTTGAGCTTCCAGATACAGAGTCTGCATATGGGAAGCCGTCCTGATGAAGCGCGGACGGGGGGAGCGACGTCCCAAGAATAGCAGCCGAACAACCGGAACAATAGCTACAGGACACTATGGCGGATTGGGCGGATTGATTTCCTGAAGTTTAGCGGGGATAACTTCGAGGGTTGGCTGTATAAGGTCAACCAGTTCTTTGAGTTCAATGCAACGCCGAACGAGGAGAGAGTTCGTCTGGCGGCCATCCACCTGGATGGAGAAGTCCTACAATGGCACCAGTCCTACATGAAAGGGCGATGAGCTGCTCAAGGGCAGATTACCTGGAATGACTACATTGATACCATGGCTGCTCGGTTCAGCCGGTCAGAGCATGAAGACCCGCTGGGGGACCTCAAGAACCTCTTCCAGGAAGGTAACCTCCGAGACTATATCACACAATTTGAATTCCTGCTCAATCGTGTGGAAATACCGGAGGAGCATGCTGTTAGTTTTTTCCTAGCTGGCTTGGAACCCACAATCAGGAATCCAGTTAGGATGTTCAACCCCACCACCCTACGCCAATGCTATTCATTGGCCAAACTGCAAGAAGCTACCCTGGCCATGACCAAACGCAGTGACTATCGGAACTACATAGTCAAGTCGGCGCTGAGTTCAGCCAAGCTTCCCATGGCTAATGCAAGTAGGGGACCTCCTGCCAGTACAACTGCGGTGAAAACTCCCAAGCCTGAACCGAGACCCACTGCGGGTATCCTACCGCTACCAGCGAATGTCAGGCCATTCCCACAAAAACATGTTCGGACCCTGACGAGTAAGGAGATGGATGAGAGAAGAGCTAAAGGGTTATGTTTCGGGTGTGATGAGAAATTTGTGCCTGGGCACAAATGTGCTAAGAGGCAAATCTACTCCCTCCATGTAGAAGAAGTGGAGGATGACGAGGAGGAACAGGATGAGGAGGTGCTGCCTAAAATTTCTGTACATGCTCTCTCCGGGGCCCCTAGCTTCCAAACCATGAAGGTGGAAGGATTGGTGGGAGCCAAGAAGCTATAGATCTTGGTGGATCCCGGGAGCACCCATAATTTCCTGGACTTGGAACTGGGGAGGAACGTATGTGACGGGACCATACAGATAAATCCCCTGAAGGTGTCCCTGGCCAATGGGATGGTACTCACGAGTGAAGCTGTGTGTAATGGCTTCAAATGGAAAATGCAGGGCCACTGTTATACCACGGATGTGTACCTCTTACCCTTGAGCAACTACGATATGATCCTGGGGGTACAATGGCTCAAGACTCTGGGTAGAACGACATGGGACTTTGAGATGTTGGAGGTGAGCTTCCAATGTGATGGAGAGACACGAGTGCTCAAGGGGCAACGGGAGACCAATCTCCAGTTGATCACCAGGGGCAAGTTGGATAAACTCCTCCAAAAGAAAGGGCAGGTTGCGATGCTGCAGCTATGTAGCTTTCAAGGACATGAAGGGCTACGAATAGAGGGGAGGGCCAGTCTGGAGGAAAGCTCCCAAGTCAAGGAGGTGATAGCAGAATTTGGGGATATCTTCTCTGAACCAAAAGAGCTTCCACCTCATAGGACCCAGGACCATAGGATACCCCTCAAGGAGGGAAGCCAACCAGTGAACATCCGACCCTATCGGTTCCCGATGCTACAAAAGGCCGTGATTGAGTAGCTCACCCAAGAGATGCTATCTGCAGGAGTGATACGACCCAGAGGTAGTCCTTACTCTTCCCTTGTTATCTTGGTCAAGAAAAAGGATAACTCCTGGAGGCTGTGTATTGATTATCGGGCCTTGAACCAACAAACCATCAAGGACAAGTTCGCCATACCGGTCATTGAAGAGTTGTTAGACGAGCTTCATGGGGCCACGGTCTTCTCCAAACTTGACCTACGCTCGGGGTATCACCAGATCAGGATGTATGAAGGGGACATACAGAAGATAGCCTTCAAGATGCACGAAGGGCACTATGAGTTTGTGGTGATGCCCTTTGGTCTCACCAATGCGCCCTCGACATTTCAAAGCTTGATGAACCAGGTGTTCCATTCCCACTTGCGTAAGTTCATACTAGTATTTTTTGACGACATTCTTTTGTACAACCAGGACATTGATGAACATCTAGCACACTTGCGAACCACCCTTTAGCTACTGCGAGACAACGCGTTGTATGCCAAGTATAGCAAATGCTCTTTTGCAGCGAGGCACATAGAGTATCTGGGGCACTTCATCACAGCTGAAGGTGTATCAACAGACCTGGCCAAGGTAGCAGCAGTGCGCGAATGGCCACTCCCCCAAAATGTGAAGCAGCTCAGGGGATTCCTAGGCTTGGCGGGGTATTACTAGAGATTTGTCAAGTCATATGGACAAATCAGTCGACCACTGACCGACTTGCTAAAGAAGGACTTATTCCAATGGAGCTAGGAGGCTGAAAATGCATATAATGAATTGAAGGAGGCTTTGACGGCAGCTCCAGTGCTAGTGTTGCCAGATTTTTCACAGCCTTTCGAGATTGAAACAGATGCTTCCGGGAATGGAATGGGGGCGGTGTTGACACAGAAGGGGCGTCCCATTGCCTACTTGAGCAAGGCATTCAGCCCCACTCAATGAGCTAAGTTAGTCTATGACCGGGAGCTTCTAGCCATACTCTTGGCAGTAAAGAAATGGAACTAGTACTTGGTGGGACGAACCTTTATCATCAGAACGGACCATCGTAGCTTGAAGTTTCTACTGGAGCAGAAGCTCTCAACTCCCTTACAACATACTTGGCTGGCCAAGCTTGCTGGATATGATTTCAAGATCCAGTATCGCAGAGGGAGTGAGAACAAGGCAGCTGATGCCCTGTCGCGAGTGACCTCAATCGATGTGGCCCTATGCGCCATCTCACAGGTGACAACAGACTTGTACCAACGAGTAGTTGAGAGTTGGGAGCAAGATCCAGGCTGAAGGAGGTTGTTCGCCAGTTACAAGATCACCCCACAGCCCACTCAAGGTACCAGTGGACCAATGGACAATTGCGGAGGAAAGGGAAATTAGTAGTGGGCAGAGTACCAGAACTTCACACTGCCATCATGCAGCTGTATCACGCAAGTTCTTTGGGGGGTCACTTTGGGGTCCGAGCAACCACCAAAAGGGTAGCTGCGATGTTTTATTGGAAGGGACTGAGGAGGGACATTCGTGCATTCATAAGGAGCTGTGAGGTGTGTTTCCGCAACAAACCTGAGATAGTGGCTTACCCGGGGCTGCTGCAACCCCTCCCAATTCCCAAGCAGGTTTTCACAGATGTGAGCATGGATTTCATCGAAGGCCTGCCGAGGTCCGAAAGGAAGGACATGATCATGGTGGTGGTGGATAGGCTTACTAAGTACGACCACCTCATATGCCTGACCCATCCCTACCAAGCCTCGCATGTGGCAAGGGCATATGCTGACAATGTATTGAAGCTACACGGGGTTCCAGACACAATTGTAAATGATCGAGACCCCATCTTCTTGAGTGTCTTCTGGCAAGAGCTTTTCTGGAACCAGGGAGTCTCGTTATGCCTATCCTCAGCATATCACCCCCAAAGTGATGGACAGACAGAGGTGGTTAACCGTGGGATTGAGTGCTACTTGCAGCAGGCGCCCCCACGCAGTGGCATAAATGGCTGCCACTTGTAGAGTGGTGGTATAACACCACCCATCACACTGCTATCAATCGCTCTCCATTCGAGGCCCTCTATGGGTTCCCACCTCCCATACACATTCCATACATACCAGGGGATTCATCAGTGGCGGCAGTGGACGCCCAGCTTTCGGAAAGGGAGTCCGCAATCAAGGAGCTGTAGCTCCAATTGGGTAAGACTCAACAGAGGATGAAAAGGCAAGCTGACAAAAGGCGAACTGAAAGGGATTTCAAGCCAGGCACTTGGGTGTTCCTAAGGTTGCAGCCATACAGACAACAGACGTTGGCGGCCCGAAGGTTCCACAAACTCAGCCCCTGATACTTCGGTCCATACTTGATCCTGGAGAAGGTGGGAAAGGTTGCCTACCGTTTGGAGTTGCCAGCAGCATCTCAAGTCCACCCAGTATTCCATGTCTCCATGCTCAAGTGAGCTCCAGGGCCAGCTATTGAAGAAATGCCCATCCCTGCCGCCTACAGCTCCGACTCCGCCCCACACCCCACTGCCATTGTTGACAGGAGGATGGTCCAAAGGGGCCGGAAGCCAGTAACCCAAGTCCTGGTCCAATGGTCCAACGGGCTGCCGGAGGAGGCAACTTGGTAATTTCTCCACGACCTGAAGCTCCGCTTCCCAGACGACCACCTTGAGGACAAGGTTCTTATAAGGGGGGAGCATTGTTAGGGGCAGTTTAGTTGAGGGGCCAATTGGAGAATAACAGAAGCGAAGGGGCCCCTGTAGCAAGTGAGGAAGTGGAGGGAGCGGAAAGAAAGGAAACGGTTCGAGCTAAGGCACGAGCGGGGGGGGGGGGGATTAAACCGCGTCTCCAAACCAAGGCGGTTAGGTTTTGAAAATCAGTTTTCGGATCCTCTCTCTCTCTCTACCCCCGGTGAGTTCTCTCTTCTCCCTCTCTACCCCCGAACCCTAATCTTCTCCTCCTTCCCCCTGAATCGGACGATTCTTTCGTCCTTCTCCCTGTCTGTCAATCGATGCCTAACAGACTATCTCACTGATGGCGAATCAAGAGGGTCCTGAACGGCAACTTGAATTGAATAATCAACCGATGGTACTAGAAGAAGAAGAAGAGGTGGTTGATCCTACCTTTCTTAGCTCCCAAGTCAAAGAAGAGTAGCCTAAGTGGCATGTAACTAAAAACAATTCCTTACCCATCATTTTGGATAAGATTTTACTAATAAATTTAATCAATCTTATGATAATTTAGCATATCTTGCATGTTAGGAAAAGTTGAGACAAGTTTCTTTTCCATCTAAAAGAGTTATTTAGATAGAAATTGAGCAAAGAATCCTGCAGAAGAAAATCAGAAAAATTCTATTAAGCTCGTTGACAGACTAGTAGTAAAGCAAACCAAAGTGATAGCACACTATACTGGCTTCTAAATCTCTACATCTTGATGACCATGTACTGCGCCTAAGTTTTGTCTTGTGATCTTTCCTGCAGACAAACTACAGAAGCCTTTACAAAGGGCACCAACTATGTGCTTAAAGGGAACTGCAGATTTCCAAACATTGTTTGTTTTTGTAGGACTTTATCTACCAAAACCATTCAAACAATTACAATTTTGGCATTTGGATGTTTTGAACTCTTGCAAATTGATATAGGTCGGTTTATTAAAAGAGACTTTATTAAAACATATTTGTCTATAAAATAGTGAATCAATAGAGAAATGAGAGGACCACATATTGCAATTGAAATCAATTATAAGAAAAGGATGGATCCCCGAAATAAAACTATGGAGAGTAGTGAAGTGCCTACTATAGTGGTATAGTATGAACTTTGAAGCAACTAAAAGAGATGCAGTTGTCCATTCCTATAGGCCCACAATAGAAGTCACCTTGAAGATCCGGAGCAAACCTGAGGATAGACCATATGATAGGCACTAGAAAAATGGAAAATATAAATAGTTCTTTGGTAGGAAAGTATATAAGCAAGAGCAAAGTGAGGAACCAGAGAGGATTTTCTCTCTCTCTCTCTCTCTTACTTTGTCAACCCAACCCCTTGATTTGGCAAAGAACTCATCTTCTTTGCTAGATCAACCATGGCGTCAAAGACTACAGATCCCAGAGATCTGAACAAGGGCCTTCAAACTTCATCATCAGCTCCTTCAATTTCTTGGTGTAACCTCTTCAAAAAGTATGAAGACAGCAAGCTTTCTTTTCATGCTCAAGTGAAGACAGCTAGTGGTAATGTTGTAAAGCTACCGAAGGAAGCAGTAGATGAAGGGATGAGAATACGGGAAAATTGCTTGGTGGGCTGGTTCGTTGGTGAAGCCTTTGATTTTTGAGTCATTATTTCGGCTGTCAATAAGATGTAGGGCAAGAAATCCCGGGTAATGGTGCTAGAAAAGGTAAGCTTATGATTCTACAATTTGAAGATAACAACATGAAGCAATAGGTCTTGGATAATGGCCCTTGGTATATAGGCAAAAAGCTTCTAGTTGTGCAAAAATGGTTCCTCTCTGTCTCTGGTGGGGACATCAATCTCAAAAGAATTCCTCTGTGGATTATTCTCCGAAACATACCAATGCACTTATATAATAACAATTTCCTAAGTTATGTAGCTAGTAGTCCTATTGATCGCCCCCTTTACATGGACAAGGTCACTCTGCTTCAGCTCCACTTGATTTTGCTAGAATTTGCATTGAAGTGAACTATGAAAACTCTATACCCTCTCGTCTTAGTGTAGATGTAGGGGAAGACCACATAATAGAGGTACCTATTATTGTGCCTTTGTCTCCTTAAAAATGTGAATCCTGCAAGGTATTTGATCATAGCTGTGCTAAAGAGGCTGAGTTGAAATTGCAAAACTAGCCTAAATCAATTCAAGAACAGGCTAAGGAAGACGCTCAAAATAATGACCAAGCTACAACCACATCAATGCCTTCTGAACTGGTCTCCCCTTCCCTTATTTACTTGGGTGAGATTGAACAAAGGAACTCGGCTGAGAATTTGGACAAGGATAGACTAGAAGAGGTTCACTTAGACAATGAACAACCTTCTACTCCGTTAAAGCCATCCCCCAATATTCAAGTCCCTGATAGTTTTGGGCACAAAATGATTGAAGTTAATCAACTTTATCAACAATCTGCTCCCTCAATGAAGTTCCAAACTGCAAAAAAAGTCAGAGGAGGCTCAAGCTTCAACAGCCATGAATGAGGAGGTTAATGGAAAGAAAGGCAGGAAGAAAGGGAAGGGGTAATCTCCCCTCCCCTCAATGTCATGATACTATCTCGTTGGAATATAAGGGGATATAACGATCCCCTTAAACATGGTTTTAGTCACGGCCATGTTAAAGCTCACAAAGTTGATGTAATATGTTTACTAGAAACTAGAGTTCGATTAGGGAAAGAGACCAAGTGGTTGCTGAAATGGCGGGCTTGGAATCATGCTAGCAATACTCAATTTGCTAGAAATGGACGTACATGGCTTTTTTGGAAGGATGGTATTCGATTGAATGTTTTGCTTAAAATTGATCAACTTATTCATTGTTCCATTGATTCCATTTTGCAGGGCAAGTTGTTTTTCTCCTTTGTATATGCCTCTAATGCTAGAGTTGAGAGATTACAGCTTTGGAATGATTTGAGGGGCATGCATTTAGTTGTCTCAATCTTGGTGCTTAATGGGTGATTTCAATGCTGTCATTGACCCCTCCGAGGTGAGCTCCCACCATGAGATCAATATAGATCAAGGTACAGCAGACTTTAGTTGTTTACTAGAGGATGCTAAGATGATTGATCACCCTGTTAGTGGATGTTTCTTCACTTGGTCTAATAGAAGGGATACTGACCTACAACTTAGGAAGCTGGATAGAATATTACTCAACGAATCATGGTTTCATAAACCTATTTTCTCTAAGGCTCATTTTGCTAAACTGGGTATTTCAGACCACTCACCTTCCATCCTTCAGCTCACAAACATGGAGAACTCTGGTCCGAAACCTTTTAATTATTTCAACTTCTGGAGCTCAAATGAGAATTTCTTGCCTGTTCTTCATAAGGTATGGTCCTGTAGTTCTCCTGGCTCCCAATGGCTTCATTGTTCAATAAATTGAAGCTATTGAAGTAGGGATTCAAAGCTTTCTCAGAGCAAGACAAGGAGACTACTCAAAGAACCTCTGAGATAAAGCGCAAGTTAAAAGCAATACAAAGTTTGGTGATGTTTGGGGCATTGAATAGGAATATTCTTACTGAGGAGAAAGAGCTAAGAAATGAGTTATATCTCACATCTCACGCTGAAGAAGCTGTTTTGCGACAAAAATCTAGGGTGCAGTGGCTAAAATTAGGTGACTAGAATTCTACCTACTTCCATAGATATACCAAGACAAGGCAAGCTCAAAATTTGATTCATTCTCTGGTCATGAATGCTAGTGTTTGGGTACACTCAATCCACAAGATCAAAGAGGTTGCAGTTGACTATTTCCATACTCTTCTAGGAGTGAAAGACGCTTAGGTTCACTCTTCCCCTACTCTTCTCTCCGCCATTATGCAAAAGTCTCTGCCATCACATGCTGTTGATCTTCTTCAGGCTAATATAACAAGAGCGAAGATCCAAAATACTTTCTTGTCACTCAAAGGTAACAAAGCTCCTGGATCAGATGATTTTAACTCCAATTTTTTCAAGGATGCATGACCTATCATTGGAGATTCTATCATGGATGTTGTCTTGCATTTCTTTCATTATGGCTTTATGAGTAGACAAGTTAATGTCACGATATTAGCCTTGATTCCTAAGAAGGAGAACACATCGATCATGAAGGATTGTAGATCTATATCTTGTTGTACCACCATTTACAAATGCAATGCAAAACTGCTTGCTAATTGCATGAAACAGGTTCTTCCTCATTTTGTAAGTTCCAATTGGGCTGCATTCTTTCATGGTCACTCTATCTCAGATAATATCCTCCTTGCCTATGAGCTGGTGCATAACTATCATAGGGCAACTACATCCTCCAGAAGTGTGATCAAAATTGATCTATTCAAGGCCTTTGATTGCCTGAATTGGGATTTCATAGTTCTTCTCATGCATGCTACTGGCTTTCCTACGTCTTATATCAAGTGGATAAGGGCTTGCATCACTTTGCCTTGGTATTCTGTTTCGATCAATGGCTCACTAGCAGGTTTTTTTTAGGACAAAAAGGCATTCGTCCAGGGGATGCTCTCTCCCTATATATCTTTGTCCTAGCAATGGAGGTCTTAACACAGTTATTGGACTATTGAGCCAAAGAAGGAAGTCTAGGATATCATCCCAAATGCAAAGGATTGGGTCTCACTCACCTAAGCTTCGCAGCTGATGTCCTCATCTTTATAGTTTGTTCTATAGGCTCTTGCAGGACTATTATTGAGGTTTTTGAGGAATTTTACAACCTTTCAGGTCTCAAGCAAAGCTCGGAAAAATCAAAATTCTTTGTTTCCTGTATATCTGATGACCATGCCACCCAATTATCCTTGTTCTCAGGTTTCTCACATGGCTCCCTCCTGGTCCGTTACTTGGGAATACCTATGATCACATCTCAATTGAGAGCCCAGGATTGTCAACGACTGGTGGACAAAATACAACCAGAGTGCAAAGCTGGATATCCCTCTCACTCTCTTATGCTTGATGTTTACAACTTATCGCTTTAGTCATGCAGAGCATTTCCCTATTTTGGGGTTCGCATTTTATCCTTCCAAAGTTATCAAGAAAAATGAGCAAGTTTGTGTAGCCTTTATATGGAAAGGAAAGGAGGGTTCTATCCAAGGTGCAAGGGTCAAGTGGGAGGCTCTATGCACTCCACGCAATGAGGTGGCCTAGGTTTGAGGGACTTTGCCATATGGAACTCGGCTTGTATTTTAAAGAACCTTTGGCAGCTTCTTACTAAATCTCGATCTCTTTGGGGAGCCTGGACACAAAGGTACCTTTTGAAATTTAGAAGTAATTGGGCTGTTAAAGTTCCTCTATCTTGCTCTTGGAATTGGCATAAGCTTTTAAAATTTAGAGATGTGGCTCTCTCACATATTACCTGCAAGGTTCAAAATGGCCATTAACTCTCCTTTTGGTATGATGAGTGCTCCTCATTAGGTCCTCTTTATGTTATTCTCCCAGAGAGTTTTAATACTTTCCCTTCCACTCGAGAGAACGTGGCTTTATTAGCAATTTACAAGCGTTCTTGTTGGTGTTGGCCGAGGTCTACCTATCCTCACTTGACCCATTTACTCCGAAGGTTTCAAAACTCAGTGGAAACATCTATATTTGATTCCTATATATGGGATGGTAAGTCACAATTCTCAATTGCAATTGTTTATGATACTCTACGACCTAGGTAATCTCGAGTTCTATGGCACAACTTTATTTGGTTCCCTAGACATATTCCACATGCTTCCTTTGTTTGTTGGATGGCTTTACTAGACAGATTGCCAACGAAGACCAAAATGCGCTCATGGTTCCCTTTGTTGGGATTAATGCTCTAAACCCAATCACAATTGATGTAAGTTTATTCATGAAATAAAATTAAGACATTTTTATTCATTATATGCTGCTATATTCTATGATGAAACTCATAAACTATGATAATGATTTTAAGGTCATGATGAGATCATGCCAGTGAGACTTAAAATCCACAAGTTTTAGTTTAAAATGTTCCTAGTTATAGGATCACTGAACAGGGGATTAGTGATCTGGTAAGACTAGTACACTTGTTACATACTCTAAAGTAGAAGGTAACTGATCTCACAGTTACTTGTGAAGAGTCACAATGTAAGAGTGTAGGTACTCATTATGGAATGAGTTTACTGAACTGATCCGCTTAAAGGATTAACCTAATGGATCTTTAAATAAATGTCAATAGGTTATTCCTTAGGTTATAGTAGGTGTAAATGATCCTTAGACTTGAGATTACCATAGCATCTTGTAAGAGTTAAGTTGTGTTTTGGTTTATTCCTTTACATAGTTCTCTGAACCATGAGTAGGATATTCTGGACTCAACCAGACTCTTATGGAGATGGTGTGTAATCAATAAAAGATCAGTTACTTCTCATGAGAGGAGAGAATGTCCTATGTATTCTATTAAGTATTGACTTAGAAAATCTCTGGCTAGAGTAGGATGAAATATCAGAAAGCAGTTTCCGATATTTCATTGTTGAGTTAATTACTAGAGAATTGAGATGCATATGGATAAAAATTAGGGTTTGACATTTTATCCATACCTTAATTTATCCGGGACATTGTATAACTGAAGGATTGAATTACACGAAAACTAATCACCAAAGGGTGTTCGATTCTTTGATTGAAATCTTCACTATTCGGGTGGTCATGATATGTTGTTAGACGTTAATCTTGACTTGTGAACTTAATTGATTAAGAGTTAATCGATGATCTTATTAAAAGGTTTAATAAGATAAATTAATTCACTACCGGCTTAGTGTGGAGACTAATGGGTCACACATAATACAAGTCATTTCTCATTGATTAAATTTTGTGTTGGGCAGTTAATTCCGCTAGCACGGAATTGCCCATATCGGTTACGCGCCTTATTAGATAAGATTGTTTCGGAATTAATTGTAAAATTAAATTTATAGAAATTTAATTATACTCTCGGTTATATATGCATGCTAAATTATCGAATGAGATTCGATTAAATAAATACATGTACATGAGTAGTACATGTCATGTAGACCAGTGGTTGGTCCATTCTCAACGGCATAATATTGAAAATGGCATAACGTATGCCAATAGTGAAAAAGCACATCTTGAGCCGATTCGGTGAAAGAAGGGCGCATCTCTTCCGTGAAAGAAGGGCGCATCTCTTTTGTGAAAGAGGGGTGCGTCTCTTCGGTGAAAGAGGGGCGCATCTCTTCGGTGAAAGAGGGGCGCGTCTCTTCGGTGAAAGCAGGGCGCGTCTCTTCGATGAAGGAGGGGCGCATCTCTTCGGTGAAGGAGGGACACCTCTCTTCGGTGAAGGAGGGACACCTCTCTTCGGTAAAAGAATTCTGAAAGGTGAAAACGTTTCACCCACCAAAGGGGACAAAAGTCCCCTTTCGTGTTCTATATATAGAAAAACTGAAGGGCATCATGTGTGTGAGTTTGAGGAGAAAAAAAAAAGAATTTTGCCGTTTGAGAGAAGAAAAGAGTGCTACCCAAAATACTATATCCGAGAGTGATTGAAGAAGATATGTTCTACTAAGTGCTATATACAAGCCTTTTATTCCGAAACTAAAAAGGCGATCGATTGTTGGGAACAATTCCCAACGCTTACGAGAAATACTTGGTGTGGATACCGTGGAGGGCGTACACGTGTGCGTCTAGTCAAAGGATCGACTCTTGAAGTCATTCGTGAAGGCGTTGTGGGACATCGCCGAATTGAGGATTCAAATACAAGGACCGATTCGAAGTCTTTGTAGGTATGTATATTATCTACTTGTTTCTTCGTATTTGAATTTCAAATTGCATCAAAGGGATACTGGGCTCGGGAATATAATTTAATTGAAATTGAAATGCACGCTTCCGCCGCATATCGATTCCCAACACCCTTCCCTCTCATTACATCGTGAATTTTGTAGCGATGAAATGGAACCTTGAGGCCACATGTTCTTTTCTTGCTTTGCTACTAGAAGCATCTGGAAAAGAATTATAGCCTATCTGCACATTCCGTGAATTTTTAGAGATTACACCTCTAAGCTTGCCTAGGCAATTGCTAATCAAAGAGGTCGAAATTCCTGATGCCTTTTGTTAAAAGTTAGCTTTCATGATCTATATATACTTTATATGTCAGGAGCATAACTAGAGGATATATCAGCATCATGCTTCCTCATTTCAGGCTATTGTGGGATTGATATTATACCTCATGAAATTATGCATTAATACTCTTCCCTACGTGGCAACTCGTCTAGCTATTACAAATATTAGCTTACAATAGAATCTATGCTAATTGACCATGTTCGATCCTCTTGTAGTCTTTTTAATATCTATATGAATATTTTGTGTATAATTTATATTTGATGAATGAAATTACAATTCTAAAATAAAAAGTATATAAGTTTTAGAGGATCTTACCTGCTAGAATTGAGTTGATGAGGGGAGTTATCCCAATAATAATCATACTCAACAATAGAGGTGCACAATCAATATCAGCCATCTTTTTCACTGAAATTTTCATATGTCCAACATTTTTTTATTGATACATGCACATGAGGCTAAAAATGCAAAGCATATTACTATTTCTAGATAAGTTTATCAAAATGGAAAAATACCAGCTCATCTTTGAGCCCATGAAATCTGGGCATCTAAGATCACATCTAAACTGATAACTAATAATATAATGACATAGACACAAGGATTTATGATACATACACTTCAATAGCTAGTAGTTAGATGAACAAAATCTAAAATTAAAAGGGGGAAAGAATAAATCTCTAGGTAGCAATTCATAAAGTGTCGAGAGTTGTTTGGCCATTTGAAATCTAACAAATTTAAATGGGGGCAATTTTGGTAATTTCTTCAAAATAAGGATTTGCAATAGATGAGAATAGTACCTATTGGCACAATTATTAGTTGTCTACCAACCGTTTCCCAACCTCTTGGAGCGCCGGCCATAGTTCAAGCACCTTAGTGTCCCTTCCTCGGCCAGGTAGCTCTTTGATTCCCTTGGGAATTTGCCATCTACATTTGGCTTCACAATGTGGTAGTGAATTGGTACACCCTGGTGCACGTAGTAATCTCGTCGAGCTCAGTGGAATCTACATAGTGAGTGCAGAAGAAGATGAAGAGGCAATCCTTGAGAGGCAGATAGCATACAAGAGCGTGGCTCAATGGCCACAGTCAATGTAGATCCTTCCAATAAATGATGATCTCAACTTATTTTCTAATTTTTAGATACTTCAGATGTGATAGGTCTGGCTGGTTCAACGATTTGCAGCCAGATACACATAATAGTTTGAGATTATACAATGTCTTGATTTTGTGAACCTCTCTAATATTCTTGCAATCACCCATCTCTAACCTTATTAACCTTTGAAGTTTTGAGAAATTCGGCAACATTTCAAGCGCTCTGCATCCACTTATATTCAATTCCTCCATCAATTTGAATTTCTCAACCCCCACAAGTTGGAGCAATTGCTTGCACGCTTGAATGTCCAAATGCCACAATTCTTGCAGCTTTGACAGATTATGTAATTTTTCTATTCTATTGCAACCACTTATTCTCAATGCTTGCAATGATCTCAATTCTTCAAGCCTGATTCCTTCAAGTTGGAGCAGCTTCTCCCATCCTCTCATTATTAGACTCCCTAAATGCTGTAGCTGCAACAGATCTGGAAGCTTTTCAATGGCTTTACACCCACTTATGTCCAATTCCTCCAGCTGGTACAATCCTTCAAGCCACTTAAGTGGGCACAACTTCCTGCACACTCTCACTTTTAAACAACATTGCAGCAACCAATGTCCAATTCTTCTAGTGAAATCAATTCTCCAAGCCCATCAAGATGTCATGTATAGAATCAATAAGTTGTAATGCTTTGACAATTTTGGCAGCTTTTCAATTGCTTTGGACCTGCTTATGTCCAATGTCCTTAGTGACTCAAACTCTTCAAGCATGTCCAGCTAGTGCAAATTCTCGCATGCTTTCACTTGCAGACTATCTAATGTTTGCAACTTTGAGAGGTTTGGTAGCTTTTTGATGGCTTTGCACCTACTTATTTCTACATGTTCTAGTGATTCCAGAGTTTCAAGTGCAAGTTTATGCAACTCCTTGCATGCTTCCACTCACAACCACCTTAATCTCTTCAACTTTGATATATCCAAAAGGCTTTCAATTGATTTGGACCTATTCGAGCCAATTCTTCAATATAATCCAATTCCTCAATTTCATCCACCAAGCTTAGCTTCTTGCACTTTCTCATATTGAAGTGCCATAAGCTCCACAATTTTGATGGATCAAGGAACTTCTCAATTGCCATGCACTCACTTATGTTTAGTTGCTTTAGTGATCCCAATTCAAGTATCTTGTCAACTTGGTCCAGCTTCTTATGACCTCTCATGTTTAGATATTGCAACTTCGATAGTCTTGACAACTTTGGAAGTTTTTCAAGTGCTTTGCAGTAATTTATGTCCAAATGCTCCTGCGACTCCAATTCTCCTATTTCATCAACTACATTCATCTTCTCACAACTTCTCATGTTAGACAATGTAACTTTGATAGTCTTGGCAATCTTGGGAGCTTTTCAATTGCTTTGTTGTAACTTATATCCATATGCTCTAGCAACTCCAATTCTTCTATCCCACCAAGTTCATTCAACTTCTTGTAGCCTCTTATGTTCATATGTTCTAAGCTCTTCGATTTTGACAATGTTGGAAGCTTTTTGATCAACTTTCACTCACTAATATCCAATTGCTTTAGTAATGCCAATTCTACTATTCCATCAAGTTGGACTAGCCTCTCACAATTGCACATGTTCAAATGCCCAAGTGTTTTAATTTTGACAGTTTTGGAAGCTTATCAATTGCTCTACACCCACTTATATCTAGTTTCTCCAATGATGATAGTTCTCCTATCCTGTCAAGCTAGCTTAACTTCTTGCAACCTGTCATGTTGAGCTCCTGTAAAATCTGCAATTTTGATAGGCCCCCTAGCTTTTCAATTGCTTCACACTGACTTATGTCCAACTTTCGTAGTGATCTCAATTCTTCCAACATGTCAAGCTGGCGTAATTGTTTACAAAGATCTCATCCTCAAAACAGCTAGTCTTGGCAACAACAGCTTTGGCAACTTTTCAATTGATCTACTCATACTTAAATCCTACTCCTCTAGGGACTCCAATCCCCCAAGTGCTTCAATTTGATTAGGCTGCTCCCGCTCTTCCTTATTTAGTTTCCTTAACTTCTGCAACTTCGACAGTCCAAACAGCTTTTCAATTTTGTTGCAACCACTTATATCTAATTCTTTGAGGTATTTAAATTCTTCAATATTGCTAAGTTGGCACGAATTCTTAAGATTGCCCATTTGCAAGGAAGATAGGTTTTTTAGCTTTGATAGATAAGGAACATTTTCCATTCCAATGCATCCACTTATATCCAGTATCTCCAATGACGTCAATTCTCCTAGCTGCTTCACTTGTCCAAATTTCTCACATCCTTGAATGTCTAGGTTATATAAGTTCTGTAGCAGTGCTAGATTCGGTAGCTTTTCCATTTCTTTGCACCCTCTTATACGCAAATGGTAACCTTCCTAACTTTGACAAATCAGGTAGCTTCTCCAATAACGTGCACTTGGATAAATCTATATGTTCCAACTGCGACAAATTGTTGATGCCTTGAGCATCAAGTAGCAGTCTGTTGTCAGAAGCATCTAACCAGTGTAGCCTCTGTGAGTTGGATAATTCAAGCAGCCTTTCAAGATTACAGGATGTAATGGACAATTGGACTAAAGACTCCATACTTTCAACACCATCGAGCATAGTTGAAGGTCAATCATGTATGAACAGATGTCAAAAGGAGATTAGATCCCCAAGAACATCGATTTTCTCAAGCCTAGTATGGCGTAGACATAGATTTGACAATTTGCTCAAGTTTGAAAGACTAGGCAACTTTTGAAGACAACCACAATCATAGAATTCTAGCGAACATAGATTTGAGGGAAGTACCGGAAGCCATTTGAGTTTTGTGCAGTGAGAAATTTCAAATTCTTTTAGATGAGTGAAGGTACTGATTTCTTCGGGTAACACTTTGACGTTCACTGCCCTCAAAACCAATTTCTCCAATTTGCAAAGATGAGGCAAGGAACCCTTCTTTAGCAACTTATGATCTCCACAAAAATCCAGTTGTTCTTGGTTCAAATTCCTCTGTCCATTCAAGTATTCCCTGAATCTTTGTGCTAAAACAACCTTCGATGAGGACCCTTCCACTATCAGACTAATCAAGCTGGAAGGAAGAACAGGAAGAGTTTGCCGATTCCAGCATCTTCCTAAATAAAGATGAACTTCCTAGAGATGAGAGAGACTGCTGATACCTAATGGTGCTCTATCACCTCTCCTGAGATGTAATGTCAAGCCTCTTAAGAAGGAAAGTTGTCCAATGTCAACAAGAACTTCTCCCTTCAGCGAGTAGCATCCAGCAACATCCATCACTTGAAGCTGCGTCAAATTTCCAAGTGTCTTTGGTAAGCAGGTTAATCCAGACCATTGCAACCGCAACTCGGTTAATGATGTTAGTTGGCTAGCAGTTTCAGGGAGTTGCCTTAGAGAAGAACATCCTTCTAATGACAGCCGCCTAAGGTTTGTGAGAGATCCAATCGACTCAAGAACATGATTAAGATGACGGCAATGGTTGGCAAATAGAAATTCAAGCTTCTTCATCCGTTATGATATAGGCATTTCTTTAACCTCTGCGTAGTCAACAAGAAGCACAGCCAACTCCTCCAAATTGCCCAACTGCTTTGGCAACATTCTTAAACTGGAACAATTCCCAAAGTCTAAAAAGTTCAAATTTTTTAGAAGCTCGACTGATGGGTCGATTAAAACCAAGTTGCAACACCTGCTGAAGTCCAATCTCTCTATTTTGTGAAATGTTGAAAATTAGAGTTCTTCTTAGTCCTTTACACTATGATAGAAAAAGGACTTTGAGCCTCACCATTTGAAGAACATAAGAATGAAAAAAATAGGCAAGCTAACAAATCACAGTGAAAGTGACCTACACATAATTCCAACTTTGTGCAGTCACTCATTAAATGATTGATTGTGTAACTACTACCTTCCCCATGTGGTTAGATATCCAAGGGCAGTAATGGTCAAACTGTTCCAAACGGAGATTGCATGCAGAGAGGTGCCTAGAGCAAACAGGTCTAATTATCCGAGAAAGAACAATAGGCCAAATGGCATGTAAGTGAAAACAGTACTTACCTATCATTTTAGATAATATTTTACTAATAAATTTGATCAATCTAATGATAATTAAGCAGATATTGCATGCAAGGCAAAGTTGAGGCCAGCTTGCCATCCATCCAGAAGAGTTAATCATATTGACAGAAGAAAATAAGAAAAAGTCTATCAAGCTCTTGGGAGAAACGAATAATATACTAAATTTTAAACCTAAAACGTCATTTTTTGGGGCCAATCAGAGTGATGGCAAACTGTATTGGCTTCTATACCACAATATCTAGATGACTGCATACTTTGCCTAAGCTTTTTTGTACCCTGGATCTTTCCTACTGTAGAAGCCAAAAAATTTGTAGCCAATCACAACTTGCCACCTCATCATTTGTTAAATATTTGTGCAATTAAAAAAAATAATAGTAACAATATATTGGGTTATTAGATATTCTATTTTCTTGATATATCAATAAAAAAGAATATATATAGAAAAAAGAAATGAAGGAAATTACACAATATTTTCTTCATTGAATATTACCTAAAAGCAAAATAGGTAACTATATATTACAATTAAGATGGACAGTCAAGATCAATTCTTACCGACCAATCAAATACCAAAACAATGATTGCCACATCATCCTTTCTTCTCTATAAATAGAAGACTCTCCTTCGAGGAGAAGAAAAGGAGCGAAAGGGAGGAAAAGAGGAAGAAGGTGCCAAGACCTGAGAAATCTCTGTCCAACTCAAAACTCTCCAAAAACCCTTTTGAAGTTCTATTACATCAGAGACTTGGAGAAACTCCACACCAATTCATCGGATCAAGCTCGTAGAGCCCCGGTGTTCCACCTCGACTGAGATCAAGCTGCCGTAGCCCTCGCTTGAGACTCCAGGAGGATTCGATGGATCAAGCTCAAAAGCCCAGCGACTCCATCACCAGCTCCGATCGAGAACAAGCTGTGAAGCGTTGCTTGAAGCAACATTCGGATTCATCAGATCAAGCTCACAAGCCCCGGTGGTTCCAACCACAATTGAAAATACATTGCTCAAGTCTCATTTGGAATCTATCACAAAAGAGAATTAGAGGATTTATTTTTCTATAATTTTCTTAGAGATTCGTACCCACTAAAAAAAAGAAGCACTTGTATTAAAGATAATTTTGTCGTAACTTTTGTCACGTCTTCACTTATCGAGACTCGAAATTTGTTGTGTACAAATATCTAGCACGCCCGGTGGGACCATCTCTACCTCTCATCTCTCTTTGAAGATTTCACTCTAGAAGCTACAATGGGACCAAGGAAACTTGTCATCATCGACCCAAGGCTGAAGAGTCATGATGATGCTGTTATTGCTGATACAGATACTCAGCAAAAAGTCTACACAAGAAGCATGGCCAAAGATGTTGCGGCTCGTAGTAGCACAACAATGAAGTCTGATGCTATCTTTGGGCATGCTCCCGTGGGTGTCACATTTGACCTGATAAGTCATGATCACAATACTATCGCTGAAGACATGTCAGCTCATCACTTTCCTCAAAAGGAGCTAGACGCTATGGAGAAAGATGAATCTTACAACAAGGGAAGACTTGAAGATAGTGATGGCTTCATTCCTACTACCTCTGATGGGCTCATGATGGAAGGAGAAGGCTTGGGAAACATAGGAGTTCTACCGGCCATGATGACAAACACATCATCCTTGGGGGAGCAAGTATCTGTTATGGCAAAAACTCTAGAAGGTCTCATGAAAACCATCCAGGAGCGTGACTCACAAGTTGCTCATTTGATGAACAAGCTTGAAGTTATCGATAAGTCAAGGCGAGTTGATGACAGTGCTTTGAAGAAGGTGCTTGCACCAAAGACCATTGTTGCTGCCACACAACCATTAATGTCAAATGAGACTACATAGGTTGTTGCTGCCTGAGGACAGGTATTTGGCACTACTACCATTGACGAAGTAGCGCCGGCATCGACAAAAACCATATGTGTTGCTGCTGATGGATTTATTCCCACCGACCAATGACAAGAATTCATCAAAGAAGCATTAAAAGGCCAAGTGCAACCAAGCAACTCAACGTCGTCTACATACATCAAGCCATATACGTGAAGGTTCGACATGTTAAGAATGCATGTAAATTATCAACCACCCAAGTTTCAACCATTCGATGGAAAGGGTAATCCAAGACAACACATCGCGCATTTTGTTGAGACTTGCAACAATGCAGGGACCGAAGGTGACTTGCTAGTAAAACAATTTGTGCGTTCGCTAAAAGGCAATGCGTTTGACTGGTACACAGACCTTGCCCCTAGCTCAATCGATAGTTGGGGACAATTAGAGCAAGATTTCCTTAATAGGTTTATAGTACTAAACGTACTGTGAGCATGATTGAGCTTGCCAGTGCATGTCAATTGAAAGATGAACCTATCACAGACTATATCCATAGATGGAGAAATATGAGCCTTAATTGTAGAGATTGTCTCTCCAAAGCCTCTGCAATTGACATGTGCATTCAAGGAATGCACTGGGGTTTGCGCTATATCTTGCAGGGAATCAAACCCCACACCTTTGAGGAGTTAGCTACGTGAGCGCATGACATGGAGCTTAGCATTAAGTCAAGTGTCGCGCAAGGACTGCCTATCCAAGAGCTTGGGAAGGTAAAAGACTGTCAAGATACAAGGAAAGAGGGCAAGTCCTTCAAGACTGATACCAAGCAAGCCTTGGCTATAAATACTACCCCTATTAGAATCTCAGGTAATAAGGAGACGGAAGTGAAGGTACCTCCTGTGGAATGTAAACTAATGCTCAAGCCTACACTTGAGGAGTTGCAAAACAAGGTCTACCCATTCCCTGATTCCGATGTCTCAGGCATGCTTGATCACTTATTTGAACTAAAGCTTATTGAGTTACCAGAAATGAAGCGACCACAACAAGTTGGATGCACAAGCGACCCAAACTATTGTAGATACCATCGATTAGTGAGCCACCCAGTGGAGAAGTGCTTTGTCCTCAAAGATAAAATCATGGGTTTAGCACGTCAAGGAAAAATTACATTTGAAGATGAAGTGACTACAAGCAATGTTGCCTTTGTAAAGGAAGAAGACACTGCAAGGCGCCCATGGATGACTAGCATGGCATCGGCAGTCTTGAAACTTTCGACACCTCCTGTCGTAGATCATCATGATAGCAATGAAGAGGAGTGGGTTCCCGTCACACAACAACAATTGATTCTAGGACAAACCTCTCTTGGGTCGCAAAAGCCGGTATCTCATGAATTACCAGAGACTCCACAAGCTCATATGGATGTCTTTCGTAAAACCTATGAAGGAACACAAGTGATGTTTAAGGTGGCAATGAGGCCAAGGAAGACGATATCCAAGAGGAGGGCTCATAGACCCATGGAGATCAAGAGACATTACCTACAAGGGGCAGGAGTTCCCATTTCACTATGGGACTCTCTCCCTGACAAGTTGCCAGATGCCATAACTTCATCTTCGTTGTGCAATCAAATTGTTGATGAGGGGAGTCAAGAGAAAGATGGGAATGTTATCCCTTATTCACGTGCCAATTGTTTGGAGACCATAACCTTCACTGATGAAGACCTTTTCTTAGGGGGCTGAACCCCACAATCGGCCACTATTTGTCACAGGCTATGCTCGTGGATATTGGCTAAACTGAATATTGATAGATGGTGGCTTTGCAGTAAATATCCTTCCCATTCAAGTTATGAGAAATCTAGATGTGACTCCTAATGAGCTCTTAGAAAGCCGTTTGATGATACAAGGTTTCAATCAAGGGGGGCAAAGAGCTATTGGCAAGATGAAGGTAGATTTGTTGATAGATGGCATGGAGTCAAGTTCATTGTTCCATGTCATTGATGCAAAGACAACTTATAATATGCTCCTTGGTCGGCCCTGGATACACGAACATGGTGTGGTGCCTTCCACCCTTCACCAGTGCTTCAAATATACAAAAAATGGTTGTTAGAAGACGGTAGTAGCAGATGATAAGCCATTCATAGAGTCTGAGGCTCATTTTGCTGATGCTAAGTTCTACATCAAGGGCCAGATGTTAGGATGGACACAACACACATCGCCATCAAAGGACCGGGGTAAGCTACTCCAATCTGAAGGCACTAAGGATTTGGAACAAGCCATCACTGCAAATGAGAAACCAATTGCCATTGATGACTTCAAAAACACTAGAAAGAATAGTGAGCCTAATAATGGGCCAAGTGAGATAGTGCCAGTCCTGCGATACATCCTAAAGGCTAAGAGGAAGGAAGGACAACCACCGTTCACATATAGCAAGGGAATAAAAGATGTGGACTTAAAAGGGTTAAACTTACCAATCACGAGAATTGAGGCTGTTAAGTCCTCTAGTCAGCCGTTAATAAGCTTTAGGCAGCTCTCTTAGAACTCACCCATACAAGAGGTGATACGTACAACACGTTGAGGCAGGTATGACCCTATTGCCTATAGACTGTTGGCAAAAGCTGGACATGATCAGGGCATGCAGTCTTTGACGGGGCCTTCTTCCATGTTGCACACTTTAAATGAGCAAGGTTTGACCAAGATGCAATCTGCATTAAAGGAGCAAGGCATGCTGTTGCAAACTCGAAAGCTGGCTTGGGATATACTCCACCTAAATCTATTCGATTCCCGTTAAAGAATGTCTCTACAAGGTATATTTCTGTAGAAGGTGATGATGACAAAGAACCCCCACCATCTTCAAGACCCTTTGTATTTGATCGCTTGGGAAAGCAACTTAAACAATCTTCAGTCTTTGATAGGTTGGGAAATGTCACTAGGGAGACTAAAAGCCAAAGGACTAAAGGAGCAATCAAACGAAGATTGGGATTCATACATCCGACCGGTCTTAATGAGTGGAAAATCAATACGCAAAGTGAAATTGCGACC
This sequence comes from Sonneratia alba, assembly GCA_900174645.1. Lineage (NCBI taxonomy): Eukaryota > Viridiplantae > Streptophyta > Magnoliopsida > Myrtales > Lythraceae > Sonneratia > Sonneratia alba. The sequence continues at coordinate 184,811 of FWPY01000075.1, forward strand.
CCTTTGTTTGTCAAAATGAGGGACTTTTGAAGCATTGTTCCATCACGAATGAGACGTCGTCTAACACTTGAAGTGAAGCTTGACAAAACATTAAGGGCAAATACTCGAATGGTGATAATAACTAAGCCAGATGAAGGGTTCAACAAAGCTAATGACAACCAAACAATGTCATCTTGTCATGTCACCATTCAAGAAATTGATGACAGTTGGCTTGAAGAGGTAGAGGTAGAAGTAGAAGTAGAAGAGGCTCTAGAGACTTTGGAGGAAGGAGGGCAATCTACAGTTGATGGGTTAAAGGAAGTCAACTTGGGCTTGAAAGAAGAACACCACCCTATTTTCCTTAGCACAAACTTAAGCTCTGATGAAGAAGAAGCTGATGTTAAACTGTTGATTGAATATAGAGACATATTCACATAGTCTTACCAAGAAATGCTTGGACTAGATCCGAAGGTTGCAATACATCAATTGTCTATCAAGCGTGGAGTACGACCAATTAAACAAGCCCAGAGATGATTTCCATCCTGATCCATTGCCCCAAATAACGACTGAGGTGGATAAGTTGATTGGTGTTGGGTTCATTCGAGAAGTCCCTTACCCCACCTGGATCTTGAACATTGTGCCGGTAAAGAAGAAGAATGGCCAAATATGTATTTGCGTAGACTTTCGAGACCTCAATAACGCATGTCCAAAGGATGATTTTCCATTGCCCATAATAGAACTTATGGTCGATGTGACAATTGGTCATGAAGCTCTTTCCTTCATGGATGGAATGTTTGGATACAATCAAATTCGCATGGATCCTAAAGATGAAGAATTGACAGCTTTTCGTACTCCAAAAGGGATTTATTGCTATAAAGTTACACCTTTTGGATTGAAGAATGCAAGGGCAACGTATCAAAGGGCCATGCAGAGAATCTTCAATGACATGCTGCACAAATAGGTGAATGTTATGTTGATGATTTGGTGGTAAAGTCAAAGGAAAGACAAGCACATTTGGTAGACCTTCACAATGTGTTTGAACGCTTACGTCGCTACCAGCTAAGGATGAATCCCTTGAAGTGTGCATTTGGTTTCACATCTGGCAAGTTCCTTGGCTTCATTATATGACATTGAGGCATCGAAATTGACCCTTCTAAAATCGATGCAATCTTGAAAATGCCGGAGCCAAAGAACCTTCATGAGCTGAAAAGTCTACAAGGGAAATTGGCATACATTCGTCGCTTCATTTCTAATCTTGCAGGTTGATGTCAGCCATTCAATCGGCTCATGAAGAAGGATGCAGTATACTTCTGGGATCAAGCTTGCAAGAAGGCTTTTGAGAGTATAAAGGTGTATTTACTCAAGCCACCTGTTTTGCAAGCTCCTATACCTGGCCAACCTTTAATACTCCATCTATCAGTGCAAGAATGCTCTATAGGTGTTCTCCTTGCTCAGGAGAATGAAGAAAAGAAAGAAAATGCTCTTTACTACCTAAGTCGAACATTGATAGTAGCTGAGAATAATTACTCTCCCATTGAAAAGATTTGTTTGGCCTTGGTTTTTTCTGTCCAAAAGCTGCGACATTACTTCCAGGCACATATAGTACACCTCATTTCAAGAGCTAACCCTCTCAAGTACATCATGTCATGATCTGACTTCTCTGGGCGAGTAGGGAGATGGGCGATGTTACTCCAAAGGCTTGAGATCTCCTACGTCCCTCAAAAGGCTATTAAAGGGTAAGCTCTCGCAGATTTCCTTGCAAATCATCCAATTCCAGGGTCCTGGGAACTTTCAGATGATTTGCTTGATGAGGATGTCATGCTAATTGAACCAATACCACCATGGAAGATGTATTTTGATGGGGCAGCTAGCCAACATGGTGCCGGGGCAGGAGTCATCTTTGTCATCCCAGAAGGAGATGTGTTGCCATACGCATTTGCCCTTGGTGAGAAATGCTCAAACAATGTTGCGGAGTACCAAGCACTTATTCTTGGACTCGAAATGGCAATAGAAAGAGAAGTAGTAGACCTCAAAATATTTGGTGATTCCAAGCTAGTGGTGAATCAACTCTTGACTACTTATGAAGTTAAAAAGCCAGAATTGGTTCCCCTTGCTCAATATGCTAGGGGCCTTCTTCAGCGATTTAAGTGTTTCACCTTAACACATGTGCCTAGAGAATCAAAAAGGCAAGCAGATGCACTAGCTAGCCTAGCATCCACTCTAACAATGGCAAAAGCAGAGTTGAAAGTTCCCATTTGCCAAAGGTGGGTGGTTCCTCAAATTGATGTCACACAAAATGAAGAAGAATGTTGCGCATTATCTACTTACAAAATCAACAAAGAAGATTGGAGACAACCTCTAATTGATTACTTAGAATATGGGAAACTACCAGATGACTCAAGACGTAGAACTGACATAAGACGTCGAGTGCCTCGATTTATTCATTTCAAGGGTGTCCTTTATCGATGGTCATTTGATGGAGTCTTCTTGAGGTGCCTTAATGATTGTGAGGCGTTTAAAGCATTGGAAGATGCTCATTCGAGGGTATGTGGTGCCCACCAATCAGGCCCTAAGCTCCACTTTCAACTTAAGAGAATGGGCTACTATTGGCCAACTATGGTGAGGGACTGCATGGATTATTCGAAGAAGTGTCAAGCCTACCAAGTTCATGCAAACTTCATCCACCAACCTCCAGAACCACTCCATCCTACAGTTGCCTCTTGGCCCTTCGATGCATGGGGATTGGATGTTATTGGACCATTAACCCCTAAGTCTTCTGGTGGACATGCATATATCCTTGCGGCTACTGATTACTTTTCTAAGTGGGCAGAAGCTGCTCATTTCGTGAAGTGAAGAAAGAGATAGTGACCAACTTCATCCATGGAAACATCATCTTTAGATATGGTGTACCTCGCTACATCGTCACAGACAATGGAAAGCCATTCTCAAATAAGGCCATGGACAAGTTGTGCAAGAAATTAGGCTTTAAGCAATATAACTCTTTTGCCTACAATATTGTAGCAAACGGGCTTGCAGAAGCTTTCAACAAAACATTATGTAACCTCCTTAAGAAGATTGTTGACAAATCAAAGTTAAAGATTGGCACGAGAAGATTGGTGAAGCCTTGTGGGCATACCGAACAACATTTCCAACTCCAACCCAAGCCACACCATATTCTTTAGTATATGGGGTTGAAGCCGTCTTACCACTAGAGTAGCAAATCCTGTCATTAAGGATCGCACTTCAGGAAGGGCTCACTAGTGAAGAAAATGCAAAGTTGTGACTAGAAGAGCTAGAAGCACTGGATGAAAGAAGACTAAAAGCTCAACAACGTCTAGAATGTTACCAAGCCCGAACATTGAAATCCTTCAATAAGCGCCTTCGACTACGCTCATTCCAAGTAGGAGACCTAGTTCTAGCTAGAAGAAGGCCAATTGTTGTCACCCACCGAACTAGGAACAAGTTTCTTCCTAAGTGGGATGGACCCTATGTCGTTAAAGAAGCATACACTGATGGTGCCTACAAGTTGGTAGATCAAGACGGCTTGAGAATCGGTCCTATCAATGGGAAATTATTGAAGCAATATTATGCATAAATAAGAAAAAATTTTGAACTAAGTTATGACTTGATCCCTCACAAGGGTATGTAGGCAACCTTGACCACATTGGTTAAGGTTCAGTCATAGTAAAAAAAAAAAAAAGGGAGCTGCATTATGACTTGATTCCCACAAGGGTATTATACTAGTTAAGGCTTGGTCATATATATATATATATGTAATGAGGTGATAGGATGATCTCACGACAAAGCTAGATGTTGATACAAATCCAATTAGAGGGCAGAGAGCAAGGTATTACAAGGTAGCTCATCGAAAATAGAGGGAAGAATAAGAGTAAATGACTCTAAGGTTTTGCCTAGCTATTTACAATTTCCATTCGAAGTTCCTCAAGGCAGCCCTCATTTCTTCCATAATATCATGCAACTCTCTCAAAGAGTGAGCCTCCACGTCAGTTAAGTAGGTGCATGACAAGCATTGCCTAGTTGGGCGCTAGTAGCATCAATGGCAGATTTTCTTGATTCTAATGCTTGGGATGTCTCTTGGATTAATATATCAGCCCCTTCTATTTCCTCCGACAACTTGTCTAATTCGCTTGAAGTGCTATACATTTGGAAAGCATACTATCCCACTCGGTAGTGAGAGTCTTCAAGTGGTTGGCATCTTCTTCTCCCATTGCCTTTTGTTGAGAAAGATGGATCTCTGCCACTCTTACTTGCTCTGCATGCTCAACGCCAGATGGCTTGGATCCTGTTGAAGCCTCCAAAGTTGCGAAATGACTCGAGTGATCTAGGAATTCCTGAATGATCATACTCATCGAGGATGAATCTACAATAGAAAGTGATTGGATGCATGCCAAAATCTTCATGACCTCGCCATGGATTGAGTGCACATCATTCGGAGACGCATTGACTAGTTTTTCATAGATGTTGCTCCACCATGATGAGGCTAAGGACCAGTGTCCTACTACTATTACATCATCTGCATAGAAGATAGAAGGAGGAGGGATACCACATGACTTGAGAGGAGCAGCTTGCTGTGAGTCCTTGCTCACATTGGCACTTTGTGTGTCAACATGAATTGGGTGATGTGCATCATCATTGGATCTAGGCATAGTGATCGATAGTGGCATTGCTATCATGTCCTCATCGCTTTCTTCGCTCTCCATCAAATTTGGAGGATAAGGCTTAGAAACTGATAATTCGATACCTTCCAGCATGTCCTCCACATCAAGATCTAGATTGATCTGTTAGGCATAAATAACAAAGATATATATAGTAAAAAAAAAAAGAGAGAGAGAATGGTTGGGTAAGGAAAAGGCTTGAAGAATGAAAGGGGATGATAGAGATTGAAGTGCATACCAAGCTTTCAGGTGTCGAATGGAACAGGTGGCCCTTGTCTTGATTATCCTGATAAAAATTTTGGGATCCCCGCTTTAGCCTCTTGAAGTGGCAATCTTCATTTGTAATAGTAGATCCACATTCCCCTTGTGAAGCACCTAAAAACAGTAGGAGAATAGAGGATCAATGGAGCTCGTCATGGGATGCACAACTATGACAAGAATGGATAGTATAATTGCCTTACTGGATGGTCGCTTAGAAGTTTGGACTTTGTCTATAAAGTTTCCACTTGACTTGTGGCCTACGGCTGGAGAAGCTATAACACTATTAACTTCGGCGATAGTAACCTCCTTATCCATAACCACAGTTGTGTTTTGCCCACCAATCGATACTCGAGTACTGGCACTTGTAATCAATGCGTCTATTCCATCCAAATTGTGCAAATTATGGCGGTGTTTCCAACTCTTGTACTTCACATAAGTGTAATCCTTAATATCATCAAGAAGTTCTGGAAAATACACCTCAGAACATGTCTCAAGTTTGGTAGAAACTCTCCACAAGTGAAACCCATCCTTGAGTGAAGCAGAGCGAATATCCTCCTTCAGGGTCCCCAGAATATTTTGGCAAAGCCCAAATTGGCGTGTGAAGTAACATGGGCTATAAGGTTCCACAATGAACCGATCTCCACTCCTCAAGGTTAAGTAACACTAGTTAATGCCTACGAAAAGATGGTGGTAACGTGACGACGGCTCTCTATCATCCACAAGATGAAGAGGCTTCTTTAACTTATAAGGAAACTAGTGTATGGCAATCCCTTCACGGATAAGCTTTCGCGCATTGTGTTCGGAATATAGCTTTGCGCTGCCTTCGCAGGAGTATTGAAACATTAATGGACACGGCACCTCATTGGGGAGGGGGAAGTGCATCGAGAAGTAATGTGCTAACCATCCATAAATATAATGAATGGGGAGACACACTTCAGCTTTTCTTGCGACTGGGGCTTGTGCTATGGTGTTTAGCCCTCAATAAATATGTGCTAGCACGGGGATGGCGAGGCAAAAGGGCCGCCCACGGGCAAGTAAGCTGGCAACCTTGAAGGTGCCTAGACGAACGATTCCAACTGGTCTTTGAGGAAAGACGAAGATAGAAAGCCAACATGCAAGGAAAGCCGCAAGATAGATCTCTGTGCGCATGTGTGGCCTGACGCTTAACTCATGAAAAATGGCTTCTTCCTCATGAGACCAGACTTCTACCAATGGGGGGATGCTAGGAGGATTATGTGTCTCTTCAGGTCGGGACTTGTGTGCTCACCTAGCTGGGGGTTTTGCATAACGCATTCTTCCTCGATACCAAAAACTTATCCATTTTGTGGTGGAAACATGAAGGCTTTTCCCTTTGTTTCCACAAAGACCATAGAAGGCCCCAAACAAATGTTCACAAGTCTCTGGGAGGAATCTACCTCTTTCAACGCCATTTAGTTCGCGATGCCCCGGGATGACTTCCTCGTACATTTCTCCGATTATGGGATGTTTTCTAGGCTTGCCAATATAACAGAGAGATATTGAAATTGACCCATGTGCAGCCTCCAAGGTATTAGTATCTGGACACCATACTTTGCAAAATGCACGAATTATATCAATGTTACGGTCGTACGTGTATAATGAGCACATGATTGCATGCTAGAGCTTTGTTCCATCTAGATGCTTGTTGCAACGGAGTAAGACACATTCATGCCACTCCCAGAAATTGGGGGTATATGTGAACTCACCCATAGGTTTGGAATATGCCCCCCATGAAGCCTCGCTAGAAATGATACACTGTCCTAAAGTGACTCACAAACCTGATTCAAAAGCTAACTTGTGCAAATGTGAACGTAAAAACCAACCTCTGGAGGACTTCGCAAGGCCTTTCGTTGCTTCATAGCTCCATTGTGAAGGGTCACCAATCTCTCCAAGGCTAGAGGATCCCTGAGAAGCAATACCTCTAAGTGCTCGGTCAACAGGAAGAATGAGGCCATCCTCTGGTTTATCATCGAGCAATCTACGATGACAAGATATTGGCCTTTGAGTCTCTTTAAATTCTTGAAAATCACCATCTTTGGATTACAATTGTAACGGCGAATGCAAATTCTGTTGGTAGCCTAATGTAGGGAGCCAGAGGATGCCCAGTCAAAGTGTCTGGCAAATTGGAAGCACGTGCATAAGATAGTCATAAAAAGAAAAAAAGAAAAAAAGAGAGGCATACGTACAAGTTCATGCATCGACCAAAATGAAGTGATGTCTCAAGCTAAAAAAGTGGAAAAAAGGGGGGTGGGGGCAAGTAAGTAAATAAAAGGTGTGGCGACAAATTATGGTAGGAGTAGATTTTGGGAATTAGAATAATTACAGCAAGTTGAATAAAAATAGGCAAGTGAGCTATGGTGCCAAAGATCATGAAGAGAGCTCTTTAGATATGTTGAGTGAGATATTGTTCCCAACACCAAGCAATTCACAGTAAATTACTTAGTTGCGAGAAAAGAAATGCGTCGTGTGGAAATTGGGAGTGGTCTTTCACCTATTGACAAATCACAGGAAAGACTTCACTCAAGATGCTGGAGGAATTGTAACTTCAAGATAAGCTGAGCCGAGGTAGCATGATAAATTTGGACCTAGAGATATGGTTGATAACAGCATTAGTATGGCTTTATGGCCTACTTCAATGGGAAGATTGAACTTGAAGTCCTTCCTCAAGAAAAGTCCTACGATTAGAAGTATGGGATCAAAGGAATTGGACGTATCCTGCAAAAAGAGAGAGAGAGAGAAATTAGTCCCCAACAGAAATTTTGCCAACTTGACGGATGCTTGCACATTGACAGAGTGAAGGGGGAACATGATTCAAAAAAGAGGGGTAAAAAAGTTTTGAAAGAAGAGAAAAGAAAAGAGAGAGAAACGGCGAGCGACGCAAGATGCTTCACAAGGAAGGTATGTGCATGCCTTTCTTCAAATTGTGATCCTCTTCAATTGATGTCTGGTGATGGACAGTGCTGAATGTCGCAGCGAAGGAAGAAGATAGAAGGAAGGCAGCTTCAATATGAGTGTCTCTTGTTACAACTGATCAATCTTGGTAGATCAATTGCTATACATATTTATAAGTGAAGTCTAGCTAATTTGGTTTGGAAATATTTTCCTAAGGAGATTACACTTAAAAGGCAATTTGGGATGAAGTAGCTTTAGACCTCTTCAGGTGAATCCTCGCAGTTGTTTTCCGTTGGAGAAAAAAATAGCTTGCTTAATATAACTGGTTTAATTATTATGCTGCCAGAAGTTACCTTATTGCACACAGAAGAGGAAAGTCAAATGCAAGAAAAGACAATATTCATGATGGTCGGCATAAAGAGCTGGAGATTCCATGATAGTTGGAGCAAGAGGGAACCAAGATATGTAAAATATTTCAGCAAGGGAAACCAAGCAACACATACACGTCAGCTTATGCGTATTTGAAAAAAAAAATTGAGACATGCTCACTCTATACTCAGCCAATCCGACCTGTGCGCAAGTCTTGATGGGGCATTTGTAGAAGCTGAAAAATTTGTGGCCAATCACAACTTGCCACCTCATCATTTGTTAAATATTTGCGCAATTAAAATAAATAAATAATAATAGTAACAATATATCGGGTTATTAGATATTCTATTTTCTAGATATATCAATAAAAAATATATATATCAAAAAAAAGAAATGAAGGAAATTACACAATATTTCCTTCATTGAATATTACCTAAAAGCAAAATAGGTAACTATATATTACAATTAAGATGGACAATCATGATCAATTCTTACTGACCAATCAAATACCAGAACAAGGATTGCCACATCATCCTTTCTTCTCTATAAATAGAAGACACTCCTTCGGGGAGAAGAAAAGGAGAGAAAGGGAGGAAAAGAGGAAGAAGAAGGTGCCAAGACCTGAGAAATCTCTGTCCAACTCAAAACTCTCCAAAAACCCTTTCGAAGTTTTGTTACATCAGAGACTCAGAGAAACTCCACACCAATTCATCGGATCAAGCTCATAGAGCCCCGGTGTTCCACCTCGACCGAAATCAAGTTGCCGTAGCCCTCACTCAAGACTCCAGGAGGATTCGACGGATCAAGCTCAAAGCCCTGGCAACTCCATCACCAGCTTTGATCGAGAAGAAGGTGTGAAGCCCTCGCTCGAAGCAATGTTCAGATTCATCAGATCAAGCTCACAAGCCCCGGTGGTTCCAACCACAATTGAAAGTACACTGCTCAAGTCTCATTTGGAATCTAGCACAAAAGAGAATTAGAGGATTTATTTTTCTATAATTTTCTTAGAGATTCGTACCAACTAAAAAAAAGAAGTACTTGTATTAAAGATAATTTTGTCGTAACTTTTATCGCGTCTTTACTTATCGAGACTCTAAATTTGTTGCGTACACCTACAGACACACAACATAAGCCAATAAAAATAGCATCCATTGTATTGTGTGCTTAAAAGGAACTGCAGATTTACAAAATTGTTTGCTTTTGTATGACTTTATTTGTCAAAACTCTCCATGTTTTGGACTCTTGCAAATTGGCATTTGTTAAGTTATCAAAAGATGCTTCATTGCCAACATATTTATGTATAACATTGTGAATCAACAAAGAAATGGGAGGACCACATATTATTGCATTTGAAATCAATTATATAGGAAAGGAGAGGGTTCGGCAAATAAAACTCTAGAGAGCAATGAAGTGCGTACTTCAGCGGTAAAATATGAACTGTGAAGCAACTGCATCCCCATATGCCCATAGCAATAGACCTTGAAGATCTGGAGTTGACATGAGGATCAACAATGAACACTAGATAAATGGAAAATAGATGTAGTTCTATGGTAGCAAAAGAATATAAGTTATAGAAGATCTCACTAGCAAGAACTGAGTTAATGAAGAGAATTATCTAAATAATAATCATACTCAACAACAGAGGTGCACAACCAATATCAACCATCTTCCTCGCTGAAATTTTCATCTATCCAACATTTTCTCATTGATATCTGCACATGAGACTGAAAATGCAAAGCAAATTACTATTTGCAGATAAGTTTAACAAAATGGAAAAATATCTACCCATCTTTGAGCTTATGAATCTAGATGTTTAAGATCACATCTAGAGTGATAACTAGTAATACAATTACATTAACACAAAGATTTATGATATATAAACACCAATAGCTAGTAGTCAATTGAACAAAATCTAAAATTAGAAGGGGGAAAAGAAATCTCTTGGGAACAAATCATAAAGTATAGAGAGTTGTCTGGCAGTTTGAAATCTAACAAATTTAAACTGTGGTAATTTTGGTGATTTCTTCAAAATATGAATTTGCAATTGATGAGAACAGTGCCCATTGGCACACTTATTAGGTGCCATCCCAACCATTTCCTAGCCTCTTCGAGCGCCAGACACCATTTAGTTGCCTTAGCCTCCCTTGCTCAGCCCCTTGGCTAGGTAGCTCTTTAATTCCCTCAAGAATCTATCATCTGCCTCCGGCTCCACATTGTGGTCATGATCTGGTATGCCCTAGCACACATAGTAATCTCGTTGAGCTCACTGGAGTCTATGTAGTGAGTGTACAAGAAGACGAAGAGCTAATCCTCGAGAAGCAGACAACATACAAGAGTGTGGCCCACTGGTCCCAGTCGATGTTCAACAGATGTCAAACTTCCAATCTAGAGAGGAGAAAGCGGGGGAGGTGGGATCAAGCTTCCTCTCACACTAACAAGCCGAGTTGTGAAAGAAAATTTTAGCAATCCTTCCAATAAATAATGTTGTCTACTCATTTTCTAATTTTTAGATCATTCAAATGTGATAGCTCTGGTAAATTAAGTGATTTGCAGCCAAAAACACATAATAGTTGCAAATTATGCAATTTCTCAATTCCCTGAATTTCTTTGATATTCTTGCAATCATCCATCTCTAAACTTTTTAACTTTCGAAGTTGTGATGTATTTGGCAACTTTTTGAGCGCTTTGCATCCACTTATATTTAATGTCCAAAGTAGTTTCAATTTCTCAAGCCCCTTGAGTTGGCACAATCGCTTGCATGCTTGAATGTCCAAATGCCATAATGTCTGCAGCTTTGATAGATTAGGTAATTTTTCTATTCTCTTACACCACTTATTATCAACAGTTGCAATGCTTTCAATTCTTCAAGCCCGATTCCTTGAAGTTGGAGCAACTTCTCACATCCTCTCATTCTTAGACACCTTAACTTTTGTAGCTGCAACAGATCTGGAAGCATTACAATGGCTTTACACCCACTTATGTCCAATTCCTCCAGTTGGTACAATCCTTCAAGCCCCTCAAGTTGGCACAACTTCTTGCATGATCTCACTTTCAACATCCTTAGCCTCTGAAGCTTTCTTAGATTAGGTAGATTTTGGACATTGCCGCAATAACTGATGTCCAATTCTTCTAGTGATATCAATTCTCCAAGCCCATCAAGTTGTTGTAACTTACTACAACCTCTCATGTATAGAATTGACAAGTTGTAATGCTTTGACAATTTTGGCAACCTTTCGATTGCTTTTGACCCACTTATGTCCAATGTCCTTAGTGACTCGAACTCTTCAAGCATGTCCATCTGGTGCAAACTCTTGCATGCCTTCACTTGCAGACTATATAATGTTTGTAGCTTCGAGAGGTCTGGTAGCTTTTCAATGAAGTTGCACCTACTTATTTCTAGATGTTCAAGTGATTCTAGAGTTTCAAGTCCAAGTTTATGCAACTCCTCACATGCTTCCAGTTGCAACCACCTTAATCTCTTCAACTTTGATATATCGGGAAGGTGTTAGACTGATTTGAAACTATTCAAAGCCAATTCTTCAATCGATTCTAATGCGTCAATTTCATCCACCCAGCTAAGCTTCTCACACTTTCTCATACTCAGGTGCCATAAGCTCTGCAATTTTGATAGATCAGGCAACTTCTCAATTGCCTTGCACTCACCTATGTCCAACTGCTTTAGTGATCCCAATTCAACTATCTCATCAACTTGGTTCAGCTTCTCACAACCTCTCATGTTTAAATATTGTAACTTCGATAGTCTTGCCAAACTTGGGAGCTTTTCGATTGCTTTGCAATAACTGATGTCCAAATGCTCTAGTGACTCCAATTCTTCTATACCATCAAGTTGGTTCAACTTCTTACAACCTCTCATGTTCATATGTTTTAAGCTATGTTGTTTCGACCATTCTGGTAGCTTTTTGATTGACTTGCACTCACTAATGTCTAATTGCATTAGTAATGCCAATTCTCCTATTCCATCAAGTTGGATTAGCCTCTCACAACCACTCATGTTCAAATGCCATAAATACTGCAATTTTGACAAGTTTGGAAGCTTATCAATTGCTTTACACCCACTTAAGTCTAGTTCCTTCAATGATATCAATTCTCCAATCTTGTCAAGTTGGCCCAGCTTCTTGCATCCTGTTATCTTCAGATGTCGTAAACACAGCAGTTTTGACAAACCATCTAGCTTTTCAATTGCTTCACACTGACTTATGTCCAACTCTTGTAGTGATCTCAATTCTTCTAGCATGTCAAGCTGGCGCAATTGCTTACAAGATCTCATCCTCAAAATAGCTAGTCTTGGCAACAATAGCTTTGGGAGCTTCTCAATTGATTTGCTAATACTTAAATCCAATTCCTTCAAAGACTCCAATCCCCCAAGTGCTTCAATTTGATCAAGCTGCTCCCACTGTTCCATCTTTAGCTTCCTTAACTTCTGTAGCTTTGGCAGTTCAGACAACTTTTCAATTTTGTTGCAACCACTTATATCTAATTCTTTGAGGTTTTTCAATTCAACAAGTTTGTCAATTTGGCTCAAGTTCACGCAATCTCTCACGTTTAGTCGTCATAATCTCTCAAGTTTTGACAATTCTGACAAGTTCTCAATTGCATTGCACCCACTTATGTCCAAGTAGTGCAGAAATCCCAATTCTCCAATATTGCTAAGTTGGCATGACTTCTCAAGATTGCCCATCCTCAAAAAAGATAGTTTCTGTAGCTTTGATAGACAAGGAACATTTTCCATTCCAATGCATCCACTTATATTCAGTGTCCACAATGACGTCAATTCTTCTAGCTGCTTCACCTGTCCCAATTTCTCACATCCTTCTACATCTAGATGATATAGGTTCTGAAGCAGTGATAGATTCGGTAGCTTCTCCATCTCTTTACACCCTCTTATGCACAAAAAGTGTAACCTTCCAAACTTTGACAAGTCAGGTAGCCTCTCCAATAATGTGCAATTGGATAAATCTATATGTTCCAACTGAGGCAAATTGTTGATGCCTTGAGCATCAACTAGTAGTCTATTGTCAGAAGCATCTAACCAGCGCAACCTCTGTGAGTTGGATAATTCAGGCAAGCTTTGAAGATCGCAGGATGTAATGGACAATTCGACTAAAGACTCAATCCTTTCAACACCATCAAGCATAGTTGAAGGGCAATCATGTATGGACAGATATTGGAGGGAGATTAGATCCCTGAGGCCATCAATTTTCTTCAGCCTAGTATGGTGTACACTTAATGTCGACAATTTGCTCAAGTTTGAAAGAGTAGGTAACTTTTGAAGACTGCCACAATCATAGAATTCTAGTGAACATAGATTTGAGGGAAGTACTGGAAGCCATTCGAGTTTTGTGCAGTGAGAAATTTCAAATTCTTTTAGACGAGAAAAGGCACTGATTTCTTCGGGTAACATAGTGAGGTTCACTGCCCTCAAAACCAATTTCTCCAATTTGCAAAGCTGAGGCAAGCAACATTTCTTTAGCATCATATGATCTCCACAAAAATCCAGTTGTTCTTTTTCTTGGTTCAGATTCCTCCGTCCATTCAAGCTTTCCCAAACTCTGTGTGCTGGGACAATCCTTGATGAAGAACCTTCTATTGCCAGACTAATGAAGTTGGAAGGAAGATCAGGAAGAGTTTGTTGATTCCAGCATCTCCCTAAATTAAGGTGAAGTGTCTGGAGATTAGATAGACCACCCATACTTAATGGGACTTTATCACCTTTCATGAGATTTAATGTCAAAACTCTTAAAAAGGAAAGGCTTCCAATGTCACCAAGAGCTTCTCCCTTCATCAAGGAGCACCCCCTGACATCCATCACTTGAAGCTGCGTCAAATTTCCAAGTGTCTTCGGTAAGCAGGTTAATCTAGAACTTTGCAACTGCAGCTCAGTTAAAGATGTTAGCTGGCCAACAGTTTCTGGGAGTTGCCTCAGAGAAGAACATTCCTCTAATGACAGCTGCCTAAGGTTTGTGAGAGATCCAACTGACTGTGGAATACGATTAAGATGATGGCAACCATTGGCAGACAGAAATTCAAGCTTCTTCATCTGTGACGATATAGGTATTTCTTCAACCTTTGTTTCATCAACAACAAGCACAGCCAACTCCTCCAAATGACCCAATTGATCTGGCAACTTTCTTAAACTAAAGCAATTCCCCAAGTCTAAAAAGTTCAGATTTTTGAGAAGCCCTATTGATGCGTCAATTGAGACCAACTCGTCACACCATCTGAAATTCAATCGCTCTAAGTTGGGAAATGTCGAAAAATCAGGACTTCTTCTCAGTCCGTTACACCCTGACAGAGAAAGAACTTTGAGCTGCACCATCTGAAGAACATAAGAATGAAAACATAATGTAAGAAACTATACTTAGTTTCTATTCATGATCAAATAATACAGTTACAATTAAATGTTGGGACCTTGATTGAGTTCCGACCAATCCAGTCCTCGTCAACGATGCTATAAGATAAATCAAGAAAAACAAGATTATTTAGAGGTAAGTTGGGCTGGTGCATTCTCCCATACCGCCAACTCAACAATCTTAGATGTGGCATAAGATGCTGATAGTCTCCAGTGAGTTCAACATTCCCGCGTAGGATAAGAATCCTCAGCTTCAATAGATTTTGAAAACATTCATCAGAGAAAAAAGCTCCCTTCTCTTTTGTCAAAATTTCAGCACCTTCAATCTTCGATGTTCCCTGAACCAAGGAGTGATTTAAAATTACCAAACATGCCTTCTTCTACTTGACTATACAAAACCAAAAAAGAAAATGAAGTAACCATAATAAATTGAAACCTATTCTAATATGACAAGAAGGTTTAAATTGTACTGCAAGAAAAAAAAATCCTACCTGCTATCTACTTATCACATCAATTGATTCTTCACTCCGCCAAAGCCGACTTCGTAGCTCTAGTTCTGTGCTGCTTTCATGCTCCACAATATGCCTCCCTAGATCTCTAAGTTGATCATGCATTCGTAACTTATTCTTATCATCTATTTTTATTAAAGATTTGAGTTGAAGCACTTCAATTCCAAGTCTCGGAGAAAACTTGCAATCATCCCACACAGGAATTATGTCTCTGTAATCCCAGCCGATAAAAAAGCATGCGATATCCAGAAAGATTTCCCTTTGCTCATCCTCTAGAGCATCGTAACTGATCCTCAGCTTCTCTTGTACATCCTTATGTGGTCTTCTTTTCAACTGTTCTATTGTATCTTTCCATACACCCTTCTTTCCACGATTAGCATAGAGAAATGAACCTGTGAGCACAAGAGCTAGCGGAAGTCCCCCAGTTATGCGCACAACATCCCAGGATAGATCAACAAACTCCGATGAATGCAATTCATCTCGAAATGTGTACTTGCAAAAGAGCTCGAGGGCTAGATCTTCTTTTAATTGCTTAAGTTCATATACCTTAAACCAAGGAAACTGACTGAGGACTTCTTTTTCTCTTGTGGTGACTATGATTCTACTTCCCGAACCAAACCAATGAGGATCCGCTGCCAGATCTTTAAGCTGTTTGGTATGATCAATGTCATCAAGGAGAACAAGGGATTTCTTAACACGAAGCCTACTCTTAAGGACATTGGTTGCATCATCAGTGCCTGTGAGATTATTTTTAATCTGCAAGCCCAAGATGTCAGAGGCAAGTTTACTTTGCAGTTCCAGAGGACCTCCAGGTTTTCTATAGGTTTCTCGGACGTCACTAAGGAAGGAACAGCATTCAAAATGCTGTGCAACTTTGTTGTAAACGTGCTTGGCAAGTGTAGTTTTTCCAATGCCACCAGTTCCCCATATTCCAATCATCTGAATGTCATTTAAGTCGAGCTCCAACATCTGCTTGACTTCTTCCACAGGATCATCAAGTCCGACTAAGATCTCACTCACATCCAACCACGCTTGCCTCAGTTCTTTAAGTACCTCTGCAACCACCAGCTTGGTGAATTCTCCCTCATTTCTACAAAAATACCAAAATGCAAATTTTGGTTAGTTAACCAAATTTAAGCCAGGCAACATCAGACGTTCAGATATATCTTCACTTCAGAAATCCTCTCATTATTGATTAATAAACTAACAACAAATTAAGGAAATTGAAACAGAGAATGAATAGAGGGTATCTAAGAAAGGGGAGCAGGACAAGAAAGTCAGAGTAAATTGAGTACCGTAATTCCTTTCTTGAATTTACTATTTTATCATCCAACACAATTATGACAAACTCAATCATAATCAAAATGAATAATTAATATTCTTCTTGAACAAGAATCTTTTAAGAGGAGGAAATAAATTGGAATATCAAATGGAGTGTACATACTGGGGGAAGGGGTGGAAAAAGTTATCATCTTTTTATGCTCGATTTGCTATCCTAGGGGATCCCTAGCCTCACATGGCCTGGTCATCTTTTTCTTCGAGAAATAACCCCTTTTGTCAGCAGTTGGGACCTGCCAAAGGAACGCCGTTCGTCTTTCCTAGGGGGAAAATGGCTTAGAAGTCGCATTGGTATCAGATCTCACCCGTTTGTAGCTTTACTGAGTTCTAGGCCCTTCAATTTCACAACTTCTTCTAGAGCATTCCTCCACTCTTTGACCGTCTCAGGGTCGAATTTCTTCTCGTGCTGAGCAAAGGCTGCCGCATAGGTTCCAGTTTGGTGCTGAACCACGTCGGGGGTCACATCAAAGAAGATGGGCATGATCACTTGCTTACCACTGGCATCCTTCATCCGCTTCACCATCTCGGCCACCTCCATGAGGCACCACTTGCTCGAAGCATAGTCTTTGGTGAAGATCGGTATGGAGATCTTGGACCGCTCGATCGCTCTCATGAGCCCACGGCCAATCTTCTCCCCGACATGGAGCTCCTCATTGTCTCTGAATGTGCGAACCCCCAAATTGGTCAGGTAGTGGTAGAGATAATCGGCAAATGTTTTGCGAATTTCAATTCCCCTGAAGCTTAGGAAGACTTCAAACTCGTGTCCTGTTTGAGCCGAGACCGAGCTGGAAGAGGTTAATCGGCCCGTGTCGTCACGGCCATGGGCTGCCAGCTCAGCTGTGGCTGAGGTGCCATTTTCTCCGTTTGTTTTCTGCTAGGGTGTGAATTGAATATCAACAGACAGCTATTTCAAAACTCACACCGACTACATCGACTTTTTCCGATAAGCTATGAGGAATTCTTGGAAGATTTACGATGAGCTACAACAAATCAATCGAGCGAAAAAGATCTCGACCACTTGGCCACGTACCTGCAAACTGGCACCATCTTCATGACTAGGATCTACAGCACCCGACCATCTGTTCCTGCCGAGGAAAGGAATGCCAAGACCGGCTAAGATGATCACTGCTTCCACGGCAAAACGGGCTATCCGCAAAGGATCCATTTGGGGGCGGGGGGGTGGGGGTGTGAGCTTGCAGGCGTAATGAATACCTAATGGAAGCATAGCACGGAATCAGATGCGCAATCCTTTCTTTTAACTGCAACTTGCCCCTTGTCTGAGGAAGTTTCTATATTCTGGCGGTGTTTGTTTAATGGTTTGAGGTGTTTTTTTTTTAATTATATAGTATATTTATAAATTTAAAATAAGTAAAAAAAAATTATATAATAAAAATTAAATTTATAATCTTTTAATTATTAAACTGAATATAATATTATTTACCATATCTTTCTCTCTTATTTATTTGTTTTAGTCTTTCTTTTTTTAAGTCAACCAGCGTTGTATTTATAATCATTTAATTAATTAAGTACTTAAAAGTTAATGAAAAGTTTATTACAGGAGAGTAAGCTTTATCATAATAATGCTTGCATTAAGTGCTTAAGTACTTAAATATTTCAAGTTTAATTATTTTCATGAACTTAATTTTTCGTATGTTTATAGTTTTATTATATTCCCATTATTTTTATTAAACTATCTAATGTGAATTTTGCATTTTTCTTAATTTTTCTGAGTCTTCTTTTCCAGTTTTAAATTTTTTAAATTTTTGCTGGGTGGCATCTTATTCATCTTTTTTTTTTTGTTGGGGGTGCATAATTTATCCTTTGAGCTAGGATATCAATAATCAGTTCGAAGTAAATTTCCAGGCCACAATTAAGTGATTATATTCACATAAGGTCCTCCGAATCTGCAAATGTAGTACATGCTATGTGTTCATTACAACTTATGGACATCCATTCCAACTTGTCTATGATGATATCATGCGAAAGTTGACTTCATATATGCACACAACTTGCAGCGAGGGTTCCTGCACGCAAGCGGGGAAGTGGGTGAAGACACAGCTACAAGCTAGCTGTGACTTGGGTATTGTAAAAGACCAAGTTGTTGATTTATTATATATACTTCTGTGCCCCCCAAGTTGTTCATCTGCAAATAATGCAATGTTGTCTCCATTAAAATTCAAAAAGTTGAGCAATATTGCTCCATTAATGGTAAATAGCTGGAAGGTTTTGGATTTGTAACAATGTCAAGCAAGTAGTCAATCTCGCAGAAAGGGGGCCGTAGAACGTGAGATGCTCACTGAGGCCAGTCTGGAGCCAGAGCCTCTCTCATTTGCTAAAATCTCAATGTGCGTCCTCACCGTTGCAGGTTTCGTCCTCATTCCGACATACCCTCCAAGAGCACATGTCCTTCATTCAGCTTCATATCCATGAGTAGTTTGAAGGGGCTTTCGTCATTTGCCATGGGCAGTGGCTTCCTCAGAAGATGGAACATGCAACATGCAAGAAGGGCTCAAGTGCTTTAGAAGACAAAGGGAGAGGGAGAGCTCCTCATGGCCTGGTTCGGGGCACTTGCCCTAAATCCTGCACGCCATCAGCTTCAAACTTGAGCACCATCTCCTCCATCTTCCAAAGAGGGATCCAAATAACCATTTGAGACTATTAGATTTTAAAAAAAAAATTGATATAACTTGTACAAGACTCCAAAGTTTAAGCACCCCTATACTGTTGTTCCAGGGACCTCTTTCTCATATTTCAACCGGACAGTAAACGGCTAGCTAACTAAATTTACATGTTAATAACTTCTCCAATGGAACAACCCTTGCATTGCAGGGGGAAGAATTTTTAAGGCAAAACCAGTCGGACAAACTAGAGTTCAGGCTATCTATATATCTCAAATAAGTCCAAAAGCAGGACAAATACGAGATCTAAATAATAGGACCATAAAAAGGGAAATAAAAGCTCCTGATAACGATGATGGATCAGCAACTCACAGGGAGGGAGAGCCTCATCAGATTGCCACTTCTGGACCAATCGGCTTTCCTCGACTGCCTGAACTAGATCTTCACCTGAAAAATGGGCAGATCTACATATTCCCACTGTGGATGCCCTCCAGTAGCTTGAACAAACCTTGTTATTGATTTCTATCTTGATGTGACACACAACCACAGTGCATCCCTCATATCAAACCTTGATATCTTGAAATTATCGCTTGGAAATATACACATTTGACAATTGCTTCCTTCAAATCCTGCATGGAGATGCAAAAACTCTTCAATAAAATTTGCAACTTCCAGCTTAATTTTCCTTGACCTGATTCTATTCATCCTTTCCATTAAATTGTTGGGTGCCAAGTACACTTGAAAATTTGTAAATGAGACAAATGTTATTCCCTATTGGCTCCACATATATGATTAATTTGAAGAACTTCTAAGGACCTTCCACTAAGATGAAAATATGGGACTATGGTGGCTGTAGATCAACAATAATTCAATGTCATTTATATTTAGTTTCCCATTGTATTATGATGATAGGCTATAGGACACCTGAAGCAGTAAATTGATTAACTCTCTGTTGTTTAGCTAAAATAAATAGCTTCCACGACTAACAAAATACCACTATTCTAAAAAAGCATTTTGCGGATAGAAAACCAAGAGAAACTACGGTTTTCACAATCTTGCTGACATATAGGGATGCCGTCACCTCTATGGACTGCTAGTACTTGTGGATGATGAGTTACGGGTTGAACCAAGTTGCTTGGGAAGGTTGGCTTCTTGTAGAAAATGTAGCATGATCATAATCATAAAGTCCATGAACATAAATGCAGCCAAGTCCAGATTGCGAAACATTTCCTGACATTACTGGTGCTATCATTGTCCCTACCAAAATTTGGTGCATTATGTAATGAAAATGAAAGCTTCAGGGTACCCACGCAAATGAAAGCCAAGAAATCATGCATGTTTCTCTACCGTTTTGTAAAGAGTGATGCTAAAATAGATAAGTTACAAATCAAAGTGAAAGCGACCAACATTTATTTCCAACTTTATAAAGTTAGTCATTAAATAACTAATCGTGCAATTACTACCTTCCCCATAGAGTTAGATAGTCAAGGGCAATAGTGGTCAAGCTGTTCCAAACAGAGATTGCATGCAAGGTAGTGCCTAGAACGAATAGGTCTAATTATCCAAGAAAGAAGAATAGGCCAAGCGGCATGTAACTAAAAATAGTTCCTTACCCATCATTTTGGGTAAGATTTTACTAATAAATTTGATCAATCTAATGATAATTTAGCATATCTTGCATGTCAAGCAAAGTTGAGACCAATTTCCTGTCCATCCAGAAGAGTTACTTAGACCAAAATTGAGCAAGGATCCTGTAGAAGAAAATTAGAAAAATTCTATCAAGCTCCAGGGACAAACCAGTAGTAAAGCAAATCAGAGTGATAACATACTATATTGGCTTCTAAACCTCTACACTTTGATGACTGTGTACTATGCTTAAGCTTTGTCTCGTGATCTTTCTTGCAGACAAACTACAGAAGCCATTACAAAGGGCACTAACTGTGTGCTAAAGGGAACTGTAGATTTACAAACACTTTTTGATTATGTAAAACTTTATTTATTGAAACAGTTCAAACAATTCATAATTCAGCCTTGGGAAGTTTTGGAGTCTTGCAAATTGCCACAAGTTGGTTTATCAAAAGAGACATTATTACAACATATTTGTTCATAAGACAATGAATCAACTGAGAAATGAAAGGATCACATATTGTAATTGAAATCAATTATACAGTAAAGGAACGAATTATGAAATATAACTATGAAGAGCAGTGAAGTACCTACTATAGTGGTAAACTATGAACTCTAAAGCAACTATGAGAGATGTAGTTGTCCATTCCCGTAGGCCCATAATAGTAGTCACCTTGAAGATTCAAAGCTAACCTAAGGATAGACCAGATGATAGGCACTAGATAAATGGAAAATAGAAATAGTCCTTTGGTAGCAAAAGTATATAAGTTTTAGAAGATCTCACTTGCAAGAATTGAGTTGATGTGGAGAATTATACCAATAACAATCATACTCAACAACAGAGGTGCACAACCAATATCAGCCATCCTCCTCACTGAAATTTCATATGTCCAACATTTGCCCATTGATATTTGCACATAAGACTGATAATGCAAAGCATCTTACTATTGGCAAACAAGTTTATCAAAATGGAAAAATATCTGCCCATCTTCAAACCTTATAAATCTAGATGTTTAAGATCACATCTAAAGTGATAACTAGTAATACAATTACATAGACACAAGGATTTAAGGCATACACGCTTAGATAACTAGTAGTCAATTGAAGAAAATCTAAAATTAAAAGGGGGGAAAATAAATCTCTTATGGGTAATTTGTAATGTATAGAGAATTGTTTGGCCATTTGAAATCTGACAATTTTGGTGATTTCTTCAAAATATGGATTTGCAATGATGAGAACTGTACTAGTTGGCGCAATTATTAGTTGTCGTCTTGATGATTTCCCAGCCTCTTTGAGCACTGGCTACCATTCAGCAGCCTTAGCTTCCCTTCCTCGGCCAAGTAGCTCTTTGATTCCCTTAGGAATCTGCCATTTGCCATCTGCCTTCAGCTCCACAATGTGGCCATGATCTAGTACGCCTTGGTGCACTTATAATCTCATTGAGCTCATTGGAGTATGCGTACCAAGTGCAGAAGAAGAGAAAGAGGCAATTGTCAAGAAGCAAACAACATATAGGAGCATGGCTCAATGGCCACTGTCAATGTAGAGCGGACTTCAAATTTCCAATCCGAAGAGGACAAAGTGGGCAGAAGTGGGATTGACCTTCCACTCACACTGATGAGCCGAGTTGTGAAAGAAAATTTTATCAATCCTTCCGATAAATGACGTCCTCTACTCATTTTCTGATTTTCAAATCCTTTAGATGTGAGAGCTTTGGTAGCTACAGCAATTTCAACAGAAACCCATAATAGTTGCAGATTTTGCAATTTCTCGATTCCCTAAACCTCTTTGATATTCTTGCAACCATCCATCTTCAGCCTTCCTAACCATCAAAGTTTTGAAATATCCAGCAACTTTTCAAGCACTCTACATCCACTTATATTCAATTCCTTCAATAATTTCAATTTCTTAAGCCCCTCGAGTCGCAACAATCACTTGAATGTCCAAATGCCATAACAACTACAGTTTTGACAAATTAGGTAACTTTTCTATTCCCTTGCATCAACTTGTTATCAATAGTTGCAATAATCTCAATTTTTCAAGCTCGATTCCTTCAAATTGGAGCAACTTCTCACATCCTCTCATTCTCAGACACCTTAAATTTTGCAACTGCGACAAATCTAGAAGCTTTACAATGGCTTTATAATGGCTTTACACCCAGTTATGTCCAATACCCCAAGCTAGTATAATCCTTCAAGCCACTTGAGTTGGCACAACTTCTTGCACGCTCTCACTTTAAGTATCCATAACCTCTGGAGCCTTTTCAAACTAGGTAGATTTTTGACAGTACTGCAACAACTGATGTCCAATTTTTCTAGCAATATCAATTCTCCAAGCCCGTCAAGTTGTCATAACTTACTGCAACTTCTCATGTATAGAATCAATAAGTTGTAATGCTTTGAGAATTTCGGCAGCTTTTCAATTGCTCTGGATCTGCTTATGTCCAATGTCCTTAGTGACTCAAACTCTTCAAATCTGTCCAGCTAGTGCAAATTCTCAAATGCTTTCACTTGTAGACTATGTAATGTCTGTAGTTTCAAGAGGTCTAGTAGCTTTGCGAGGGCTTTGCACCTACTTATTTCTAGATGTTCAAGTGATTCCAAAGTTTCAAGTCCAAGTTTATCCAAGTCCCCACATGCTTCCACTCGCAACCACCTTAATTTCTTCAACTTTGATATATCTAGAAGGTTTTCAATTGATTTGGACCTATTTAGAGCCAATTCTTCAATAGACACCAATTCCTCAATTTCATCAACCTTGCTCAACTCCTCACACTTTCTCATATTCAAGTGCCATAAGCTCCACAACTTTGACAGATTAGGCAACTTCTTAATTGCCTTGCACTCACTTATGTCCAATTACTTTAGTGATCCCAATCCAACTATCTCGTCAACTCGGTTAGGCTTGTCACCACCTTTCATGTTTAGATATTGTAACTTCAATAGTCTTGACAACTTTGGAAGCTTTTCAGTTACTTTGCAATAACTTATGTCCAAATGCTCGAGTGACTCCAATTGTCCTATTTCATCCACTACATTCATCTTCTCACAACCTCTCATGTTCAAAAGTCATAATTTCAACAACCTCAATAGTTCTAGGAGCTTTTCAATTGCTTTGCAATTACTTATATCTAGATGCTCCAATTCTTCTATTCCATCAAGTTGGTTCAACTTGCTTTAGCCACTCATGTTCATATGTTCTAAGCTTTGCAGTTTCAACAATTCTAGAAGCTTTTTGATTGACTTGCCCCCACTAATGTCCAATTGCTTTAGTAATGCCAATTCTACTATTCCATCAAGTTGGATTAGCCTCTCACAACTACGCATGTTCAGATGCCATAAGTCTTGTAATTTTGACAGTTTTGGAAGCTTATCAATTCCTTTGCACCAACTTATATCCAGTTTCTCCAATGATGACAGTTCTCCTATCCCGTCAAGCTAGCTCAACTTCTTGCAACTTTTCATGTTGAGCTTTTGTAAACTTTGCAATTTTGATAGGTCCCCCAACTTTTCAATTGCTTGGCATTTACTTATTTCCAACTCTTTTAGGGATCTCAGTTCCTCTAGCAAGTTAAGTTAGCATAATTTTTCACAAGAAGTCATCTTCAGAACAGCTAGTCTTAGTAGTGATAGCTCTGGTAGCTTTGCAATTGATCTACTTATACTTAAATCCAGTTTCTCTAAGGACTCGAACCCCCTAAGTGCTTCAATTTGATCAGGCTGTTCCCACTCTTCCATCTGTAGCTTCCTTAACTTCTACAACTTTGACAGTTCACACAGCTTTTCAATTTTGTTGCGACCACTTATATCTAATTCTTCGAGGTTTTTAAATTCTGCTACTTTGTCAATCTGGCTCAACTTCATGCAATCTCTCATTTTTTGTCATTGTAATCTCTCGAGTTTTGAGAGTTCTAACAAGTCCTCAATTGCATTGCACACACTTATGCCCAGGTCCTCCAATAATCCCAATTCTTGGTCATTGATATTTGCACATGAAGCTGAAAATGCAAAGCAAGTTTCTATTTGCAAATAAGTTTAACAAAATGGAAAAATATCTGCCCATCTTTGAACTTATGAATCCAGACGTTTAAGATCACATCTAAAGTGATAACTAGTAATACAATTACATAGATACAAGGATTTATAGTATATAAACAACAATAGCTAGTACTATTACATAGACACACGCTTGCCTGAGTTTTATAAGTACCTTTGCAACCACCAGCTTTGTGAATTCTCCCTCATTCCTACAAAAATACCAAAATGCAAATTTTGGTTAGTTAACCAAATTTAAGCCAGGCAACATTAGATGCTAAGATATATCTAACTTTTGTATCTTAACTTTAGAAATCCACTTACTATTCAATAATAAACTAACAAAAATTGAAGCAAATTGAAACAGAGAATGAGTAGAGTGTTGGGAATCATAATGCGGTGGAAACGTGAATTTAAAAAATTATATTCCCAAACCCATTATCCCCTTGATGTAATCCAAAATTTAAATACAAAGAAACAAGTAGAGAATATACCTACAAAGACTCCAAATTGGTCATTGTATTTGAATTCTTAGTTTGGTGATGTCCTACAACGCCTACTCGAACAACACCAAGAGTCAATCCTTTGACTAATGCACATGTGTACGCTATCCATGGTATCCACATCAAGTTTTTCTCATAGGTGTTGGAAACTGTTCCCAACAATTGGTTACCTTTTAAGTTTCGAATTCAAAAAACTTGTTTACAGTACTTAGTTGAAAGAATTTTCTTCAATTACTCTTGGATATGGTATTTTTGGGTGGCACTATTTTCTTTTCTCAATCAACAAAATTCTTCTGCTCCTCATTAGACTCACACCAAAAAAGAGAGGGCCTTCAATTTTTTCTATATATAACGAAATGGCCTGAGTTGCAAGAGATATTTCCGTTGATCACCACTCATGGTAATTCAATTTAGTTGGCAGATAACTCCAACGCTATAAAATGGTCAATCAATTTGAAAATCGTCAATCAACAAATTTAAAGACCACCATTAATTGGTATATGTTATACCATTTTTACTAGTCTGTTGTTGAGAATAGACCAACCGTTGGTCTACATGACATGGCCACATTAATTTGGCTAAATTAATTATTGTACAACAATTGTACTACACGTGTACATACATACAAATATATATATATTTAATCAAATCACATTCGATAATTTAGTACACATATATAATCAAGAGATTTATATAAATCTAATTTTACATTTAATTCCAAAACAACCTTATCTAATAAGGCGTGTGATCGATATGGACAACTCTGTACTAGTGGAATCTAATTATCCAACACAAAATTTCAACCATTATATTTTGGTTACGAGAAATGACTTGTATTGTGTGTGACCCATCGAGCTCCACACTAAGCCGATAGTGAATTAATTTATCTTATTAAATCTTTTAATAAGATTATCGATTAACTCTTAATCAATTAAGTTCACAAGTTAATATTGATGTTTAGCAACGTATCATAACTACCCGGATAGTGAAGATTTTAATCAAAGGATCGAACACCCTTTGGTGATAAGTTTTCATGTAATTAAATCATTTGGTTATACAATGTCCCGAATATATTAAGGTATGGATAAAATGTCAAACCCTAATTCTTATCCATATGTATCTCAATTATCTAGTAATTGACTCAATAATGAAATACCGAAAACTATTTTATGATATTGCAACCTACTCTAGTAAGAGATTTTCCGAATCAATACTAAGTAGAATACATAGAACATTCTTACCTCTCATGAGAAGTAACCGATTTATTGATTACAAACCATCTCCATAAGAGTCTTATTGGATCTAAAATACCCTACACATGGTTTAGAGAACCATGTTAAGCAATAAACCAAAAACACAACTTAACTCTCACAAGATATTTTGATAATATCAAGTCTGAGGGTCATTTACACATACTATCACCTAAAGAATAACTTATTGACATTTATTTAAAGATCCATTAGGTTAATCCATAAGTGAATCAATTCAGTAAACTTATTTCATAATGAGACCTACACTTTTACATTAGTGACCATTTACAAGTAACTGTGAGATAAGTTACCCTCTACCTTAGAGTATGTAATAAATGTACTAGTCTTACTAGATTACTGATCCTCTATTCAGTGATCCTATGACTAGGAATAATTTAAACTAAGATTTGTGGATTTTAGGTCTCATTGGTATGATCTCATCATGACCCTAAAATCATTATAATAATTTATGGGTTTCATCATAGAATACAACAACATGTGATGAATAATAATAATGCCTCAATTTTATTTCATGAATAAAATTACATCAATTGTGATTGAGTTTAGAGCACTAACCCCAACAATCTCCCACTTGCATTAAATCTAATCACCTTGGTATCTTACACCCATACAATCTAAGTGGTGATCAAATTGTTGTTGTGATAATGGCTTAGTCAGTGGATCTGCAATATTGTTCTTTGTATCGACTCGTTCAATATTGATATCACCCTTTCCAACGATTTCTCTCACTAGGTGATATCGCCTTAGGATGTGCTTTGACTTGTGATGGGATCTTGATTCTTTAGCTTGTGCTACTGCCCTAGTATTGTCACAATATAGGGGCATAGGATTCTTAATTTGAGGAAGAACTTCCAGCTCACTAATAAACTTCTTTATCCACACCCCTTCCTTCGCAGCTTCACTTGTAGCGATATAATCTACCTCATCACTGAATCAGCTATAATGGACTATTTGGAACTCTTCCAACTTATACCACCACCATTCAGGGTAAACACATATCCTAATACTGATTTACTATCATTATGATCAGTTTGAAAACTAGAGTCTATGTACCCTTCTAGCAACAAATTTGATCCACCAAATATGAGAAAAATATATCTAGTCCTTCTCAAATACTTGAGAATGTTTTTCACAACTTTCCAATGTTCCTCTCCTAGATTAGCCTGAAACTTGCTTATAACCCTTAGGGCATAAGCCACATTAGGCCTAGTACAAATCATGGCATACATGATGGATCCTAATGCGGATGCATACGGAATTCCATTCATTATTTGTGTTTCCTCATGTATCTTTGGTGACATCTTGTTAGAAAGATGAATGCCACGACTCATGGGCAAGTAACCACATTTACTGCCTTCCATGTTAAACCTTTTTTTACACAATATCTATTTACCTAGATTGGGATAAACCAAGTATCTTTTAGATCTATCTCTATGGATTTTTATTCCCAATATATAGGATGCTTCTCCTAGATCCTTCATGGAGAAGTTATTGGAGAGCCAAACCTTAACCGATGACATCATTGATACGTCATTATCAATAAGTAATATGTCATCTACATATAACACAAGAAAGACGATAGCGCTCCAACTAACCTTCTTGTAGATGCAAGGTTCTTCCTCATTTTTGAGGAAGTCAAACTTTTTGATTGCCTCATCAAAACACATGTTCCAACTCCTTGAAGCTTGTTTTAATCCATAAATGGATTTTTGCAACCTACATACCTTGTTTGGACCAACAGATGAGACAAACCCGTCCGGTTGTGTCATGTATACATCTTCCTCAAGGTTTCTATTAAGGAAAGTTGTCTTCACATCCATCTACTATATATCATAATCATAGTATGCAGCAATAACAAGCAATATCTTGATAAACTTGAGCATTGCTATTGGCGAAAAAGTTTCATCATAGTCAATACCATGTTATTGTTTGAATCCTTTTACAACCAGTCTAGCCTTGTATATCTCAACATTGCCATATGCTCTAATCTTTTTCTTAAAGACCCATTTACACCTAATGGGAGTAATTCCCTCAGGTGCATCCACCAAAGTCCATATTTTGTTGGAATACATTGAGTCCATCTCAGACTCCATAGCTTCTTGCCATTTGTTACTGTCAAAACTATTGATAGCTTCATCATAGGTTTGTGGATTATCCACATCCATGACATTTGAACCTAGATCATTTTTAATTGCTAAATTCAACTTTTGAGGTACCTTACGCACTCTCATGGATCTACAAGGAGGTTCGGAAGGTTGTGGTAAATGGATTGGTTTTGGAGCAACTTGTTGTTCTTCTATAAGTTGATGTGAGACTAATGGTGATTTAAGAACTTCATCAAGTTCAACATCCCTTCAACTCCCACTATCTTAGACAAACTCTTTCTCCAAGAAAGTGGCATGTTTGCTAACAAACACCTTTTGTTCAACAAAAGAATAAGAGTAATATCCTAAACTCTCTTTAAGATAACCCACAAATCTTCATTTTTCAAATCTCATACCAAGTTTGTCTGAATCTTGCGTTTTCACATAAGCTGGGCAACCTCAAATTTTAAGGTGTTTAAGACTTGGTTTCTTGCCCTTTCATATCTCATATGGCATGCTTGACACAAACTTAGTGGGAACCTTATTTAAAAGGTATACGGTAGTTTCTAAAGCATATCCCCATAAAGAAATTGGAAGACAATGAAGCTCAACATGGATCACATCACATCTAATAGAGTACAATTTCTCCTTTTAGCTACCCCATTATGTTGTGGAGTACCAGGAGGAGTCCATTCGGAAACTATTCCGTTTTCATTAAGATAATCCAAAAACTCCCTAGATAGGTATTCACCCCCTCAATCTTATCAAAGTGTTTTGATACTCTTTCTAGTTAGTTTCTCAACTTCAGCTTGATATTCCTTAAATTTGTCAAATGCCTCATATTTGTATTTCATTAAATACATATATCCGAACCTAGACAAATCATCAATCAATGTTATAAAGTAGAAATATCCACCTCTGACTTGAGTTGCCATTGGTCCATAGACATCAGTGTGGACTAGCTCTAACAATTTCATTGCCCTTTCTTCATATCTTGTAAATGAAGTCTTAGTCATCTTTCCTTTGAGACAAGATTCACAAGTCAAAAGTGATTCATAATTGTATGGGTCCAAGTACCCATCCTTGTATAACTTGTTAGTTCGATTCTCATTAATATGACCAAGCCTTAAATGTCAGAGATATGTGAAGTTTAGATCATCGCTTTTCCTTTTGTTAGTTTGTTCAACATGAAGTATATTATCATTAACATCCAAGACTATCAAGCCATTGGTGACCTTTCTAGTTCCATAAGATTCATTGAAGTGATAAATAGAGCCACCATTACCCTTCAATTTTATTTCATATCCTTGTTCAAGTAACAAAGAAACATAAATAATATTTCTTATTAAAACTAGAACATAATAACAATTATTAAGTTCGATAGTTTTGCTTGAAGGCAAATATAAACAAAAGGTTTCTACTACTACGACTACAACTCTTGCTTCATTGCTGACTCATAAATAATATTCACCTTTGTCCAGGTGTCTAGTTCTTCTCAATCCCTACAACAAATTGCAGATATGAGAACCACATCCGGTATCTAATACCCATGAAGTAGAATTTGCTAATGATAAGTTAACTTCAATAACAAATGCACTTGAAGAAATGGCTTTTGAAGCCTTCTTTTGCTTCAACTCTACAAGTTATATCTTGTAGTTCCTCTTCTAGTGGCCATCTTTCCCACAATGGAAGCAAGTGCCCTTTTCAAAGATTTTCTCCTTCCCCTTCTTCTTGATTTGCTTTTTTGGCTTCACAAATTTATCACTAGGCTTCCCTTTCTTGGGGCCCTTCTTTGCCTTCTTCTTTGAGGCACCTTCCACTAACAAGACTTTACCCTTATCCTTCACATAGTGGGTTTCAACAATTTTCAACATATTGAGGAGCTCAGGTAATGAGATATCCAACTTGTTCATATGGAAGTTTATGATAATTGTGAAAACGACTCTAGCAAAGATTGCATAATTAATTCTTGACATAATTCTCCATCCATTGTGAAGCCCAATTTCCCTAACTCTTCAATCAAATTGATTAGTTTGAGAACATGGGTTTCAACAAAGGTACTACTTGTCATTCTAGCTTGGAAGAGCTGCTTCGATATTTCATATCTAACAGTCCTACTCTATTTACCACACAAATCTTTGAAGTGAATCAGGATAGATTTGGCATTCATTTTCTCATGTTGTCTCTGCAACTCGTTACTCATAGATACCAACATGATGCACTGCACAAGAGTGCTGTCATTTTGCCACTTCTGATAAGTGGCTTTTTCTTCCTCAGTGGCATCCTCTATTGGAGAAGCAAATTTAGGAGAGTCGAGGACGTAAGAGACTTTCTCCTAAATGAGGACAATCCTCAAATTTCTCAACTAGTCCACATTGTTTGGCCCAATGAGTTTGTTTACATCTAATATGCTTCAAAGCGACAACGATGTAGACATGATGACAAATTAATCTACAAATAAAGAACAACATGCATGAGGAATTACTCATGAAATGTGATGCACGATTGTCAAGGACTTTTGATCTAATCACGTCTCCCACTAAATTTGGCAAATTTCGTTGCCCTCCCATATGAAAAACAGGAGACCCCATTGGAAGGCCTCCTTGTGGACATTATGGAATCCCGCTTATCTTACCTAAATCTCACATGTAACATGACAAATCTTAAGTAAGTCCACCGGTAGATAACTCTTACCAATTACATCTCATGTAACTTCCATTAATTTTGCCTCTAAAATTACTATAGTCTTATGTGTGCACAACAAACCCTAAAATCTTACTTAAGTTAAATCCATCATTTATATACCACATATGAAAAGAAAACTACTCTTGAGTGTAGCTCAACAAGGTAGAATCGTTTAGGCATGTAATATAATATATATATCATATAATTTAATGAGGGAGCATCGTGCCAACTCATGTGATGAGCCTTGTGTGTGCACAGCAAACCCACCATACTTGTTAACACACTCCACATATCATAATAATGGAAAGCATGACTAATATTCTTAATACCTTAGTCATTTCAACTTAATATTATTGGAGGGTCTTTATGCAGTTATCATAAACATCACACATGCATAATAATAAAAGCATATAAAAATAAGGATAATTATAGACGTCCCTAACATAAAACACCCAACACCCAAGCCACAGGATGTCACGAAAATCATCCTATACTAAAGCCCATAAACATAGGCCCGTATCCGGAAGTCTTCAAGTCTCCATCTGCATGGGCTTGATCCAGCACCTCCAACATGGTTGTCCTTAGCCATAATTATTCTCCCACTAAATCTATGCTAATATAGAACTATTCTATATCACATAAAAATTATTAAGAAACCCCAATCAACAGTTGGGGGAGGTACATTCAAAGGGAGAAAAGAAATACAACAATGATTTGAAATTAGACAAGGTAGGGATACGCATGCCCTATTTATAAATTACAAACAATTAATCCATCACATGAATTTAGTCCATAATCATCCTCACATATATATCATAAAGCATAAGGAAATTAGAATTGTGTTATTGAATTGCAATATGTCCCAATAAGTGTCATGATTGAAACTAAAATAAAATAATAAATTTAATTAAAAAACAATTTCTCAGTTAAATTTAATATATATCCCATATATATTTATTTAGGATTTTATCTACAATCAACTCTTGATTGAATATCAAATCAATTAACAATTAATTAATTTGATATCTAGAAGAAACAATTTTCTTCCTAACAGTATATAATAGGATCAGTAAATTTCCTATAGCATTTAACTATTAAGCTCATTGTCGGTCAAACTGGCCTTTTGCGCATTTCAATTTCAAAATGCCTAAGATAACAGAGGTTCAAACATAGTTTTAAAAATCATACTAGGCCGGCCAGTTCAATCGGTTTGACCTGGAACCGGCCACTCACCCGATCAAGTTTCCATAAATAACCCAATTGTACTTTAAATTAGGTAAAATCTAGTTGAACCGGCCAGTTTCCCGTCGGACCGGTAAATCCAATTGAACCGGTAAAAAAACCAACCAACTTAAAATTAAAAAACATTATTATAATGTACTTATTTTATTTTATTAAACTATATTTATATTTTATGTTAAATTTGGAGTTAATATAATAACAATTTAATAATTTTTATTATAAATTATAGTTAAATTCTAATATTATGTCTATTTATTTGTAATATCATATTATTAATATTATTTATTAAATATGTGGTTCGACCCATTAAACCCCTGGTTGGACCCATAAACCCATGAACCCATATCTTGACCGGTTCCCTGTCTGGTCCAGTTTTAAAAACTATGTGTTCAAAACCTCGCGGATGCATGCATTTATAAATCAATCTGATTTGTATAGTAGAGAAGTCTGACACATTGTTTTGCTACACTAGCTGGTTTTCCCCAATGCAAACATGGTAGAGGTCTAGAGATCGAATCTCCTTGTGCCCAAAAACATTTCCTTTTTACAATCTACCAATTTTGTCAAAACATGCATTCATGTAATACATTACTACAAGAATCAAATTCACCATTTCCTTTTTTTTTTAATTATTCTTTACCAAATGAACAACATACGTATATATTTCATGCATGCATGTCGAATGTAAAATACAACACAACAATTGTACTACAATATGATAAATATTCAACCCGTAATTAGTTTGCAGGTATTTTCTCTATTTTCTAATTTATCTTTAATCTCATTAAAAATAAAATATATATGCACATATATATATATACATAATAACCAAAACTCCTGCGGTAATCTACGAAATCAAAATCTTAAATAATGATCATAACAACAAATTGGGACATCGAACAATTTGTTATTACAATAACTAACACTCGGATTTCGAACTACTATCAAAGATGGCTGTAATACCACTATTGGGAATTGTAATGTGACGAAAGCGTGAATTTCAAAAATTATATTTCTGAACCTAGTATCCCCTTGATACAATCCAAAATTCAAGTACGAAGAAACAAGTAGAGAATATACCTACAAAGATTTCGAATTGGTCATTGTGTTTGAATTCTCAATTTGGTGATGTCCCATAGCGCGTACTCAAATAGCTCCGAGAGTCAATCCTCTCACTAGATGCACACGTGTACGCCCTCTAAAGGTATTCACACTAAGTTTTTCTTATAAGTGTTGGGAACTGTTTCCAACAATCGGTCACCTTTTTAGTTTGGGATTCAAAAGGCTTATTTACAATACTTAGTTGAAAGAATTTTCTTCAATCACTCTCGGCTATAAGTTGAAAGAATTTTCTTCAATCACTCTCGGCTATAGTATTTTTGGGTGGCATTATTTTTTTTCTCAATCAGCAAAATTCTTCTCCTCCTAGTCAGACTCCACCAAAAAAAGAGAGGGGCTTCAGTTTTTCATATATAACGAAATGACCTAAGTTGCAAGAGGTATTTTCTGGTAATTCAATTTAATCTGCAGATAACTTCAATGCTATAAAACGGTCAATCAATTTGAAAATTGCCAATCAACAAATTTAAAAACCACCATTAATTGCCATACATTATTCCATTTTCACTATTTTACCGTTGACCACATTAATTTGGCTAAATTAATTATTGTACAACAACGTGTACATACATACAAACATATATATATTTAATTGAATTACATTCAATAATTTAGTACACGTATATAACCGACAGTATTATTAGATTTATATAAATTTAATTTTATATTTAATTATTAAACAACATTATCTAATAAAGTATGTAACCAGTATGGACAACTCCATACTAGCAGAATTTAACTATCCAATACAAAATTTAAATAATTAAATTTTAGTTATGATAAATGACTTGTATTGTGTGTGATTCATTGGCCTCCACATTAAGCCGACAGTGAATTAATTTATCTTATTAAATTTTTTAATAAAATTATCAATTAAGTTCACAAGCCAATATTGGCATCTAAAAATATATCATGACTACCCGGATAGTGAATATTTCAATCAAAGGATCAAACACCTTGTAGTGATAAATTTTTGTGTAACTAAATTATTCTGTTATACAATGTTTTAGATAAATTAAGGTATTGATAAAATGTCAAACTCTAATTCTTATCCATATATATCTCAATTCTTTAGTTGAGAGGGGCGTGGGTTGGGGGAAATGGTGTAGAAGTCGTATTGGTAGCAGCGTTTGTAGCTTTACTGAGTTCCAGGCCCATCAATTTCACAACTTCTTCGAGAGCATCCCTCCGGTCTTTGACTGTCTCGGTGTTGAATTTCTTCTCGTGCTGAGCAAAGGCTTCCGCATAGCTTCCAGTTTGGCGCTGAACCCCGTCGGGGGTCACATCGAAGAAGATGGGCATGATCACTGGCTTACCACTGGCATCCTTCATCCACTTCACCACCTCGGTCACCTCCATGAGGCACCACTTGCTCGAGGCATAGCCTTTGGTGAAGATCGGTATGGAGATCTTGGACCGCTCAATTGCTCTCATGAGCCCGGGGCGAACCTTCTCCCCGACATGGAGCTCCTCATTGTCTCTGAACGTGCAAACCCCCAAATTGGTCAGGTGGTAGAGATAATCGGCAAATGTTTGGCGAATTTCAGCACCCCTGAAGCTTAGGAAGACTTCAAACTCGTGTCCTGTTAGACCCGAGACTGAGCTAGAAGAGGTTAATTGTCCTCTATCGTCACGGCCATGGGCTGCCAGCTCAGCTGTGGCCGAGGTACCGTTTTCTCCATTTGTTTCCTGCTAGGGTGTGAATTGAATATCAACAGACAGCCATTTCAAAACTCACACCGACTACATCGATTTTTTCTGGTTAGCTATGAGGAATTCTTGAAAGATTTACGATGAGCTACAACAAATCAATCAAGTGAAGCAGACGTTGACCACTTGGTCACGTACCTGCAAACTAGCACCATGTTCATGACTAGGATCTGCAGCATCTGACTGTCTCTTCCTCTTGAGGTACCGAATGCCAAGAGCAGCAATCACGGGCAGCATTACCATCGCTGAATGAGCTATCCATGACGGATCCATGTACAAAGCTTGAAGGCGAAACAAAGGTCTAATCGAAGATATAGAAGCGGATTTGATATTTCTACGAGGAATTGAGGACGAAGCTCTCTCTCTCACTAATTTAGAATCTTCCTGTCCTCCTGCAATGCGAGCATTTATTTTGAGGAGTTCCAAGGCAAGCATATCTTCCCGCATTTATGACAATGCTTCCTTTTCACGGTGAAGCCATCATTAATAGCCAACCTAAATTCAAAGCATCAACATATTCCGTTTCTTTTTCTGCAGTCATTCATCGTCCTCCTCCCTCATACTTTCCCAGAAAATTCTAAGTCCTTGTCCATCGCTCTGCTGATGGAGAAAGTCCCCACTCCCCAGTGAATCTGTGATACCAGCTGGTGAGCTGAGGTAGTGTATCTAACCAATAAACATGTGACACTTGTCCAATTAAATCCTCACGTCTTCTCCCTATGAATAATGGTAGAGTCTACTTACCGTCTCTCATTTGAGATTATCAATTAAAAAAAAAAAAAACAGCCTATCAGTTCCTCCAAAAAATTGAAATCCTGCCGATCATTCTATCCGTTACTATCTTCTCTTTTATGATAAACCATAACCTCTTCTCATTGAAAAAAAAAATCAAAACTCACCTTCAGCAATAAGGGAGCTTCAATAGTTGGAAGGAAGGAGAACAAGAAGACAATGCTGTTAAATGATGATTAGGAAGGAGATGGCTCTCCTCTACCGCTACAGCCCCACTAGCAGCTCTTCCTTTGGCTTCCTTGCTTCCATCGTCTTCTCTAGCCATGGCTGCAACCTCACGTAAGCTCCTGATGCCAAATTCCTTCTACTTATTATATATCAATTTCTCCTTTCTCGGTGCGAAATGTTGGAGGACTATGGTTATTACATTTGTCTTTTAAAGCTCTGACATACCTTTTCCTAGCATTTTCTACGGCCCATTTTCCTGCCAGCCTTTTTGAGCTACGATAATGTCGACCAAAATGACTCTCTTTGAGGCATTTCATCGAACAGCCACTAGGTGACATCGTTGCTTCTGTAAATTTTTATCCATGGTATAATTGATGTTACACTGGGTATTGAG
Organism: Sonneratia alba; assembly: GCA_900174645.1. Taxonomy (NCBI): domain Eukaryota; kingdom Viridiplantae; phylum Streptophyta; class Magnoliopsida; order Myrtales; family Lythraceae; genus Sonneratia; species Sonneratia alba. The sequence continues at coordinate 221,469 of FWPY01000075.1, forward strand.
TAATGGAGTGGGTGGTCCAGTTTGCTCCGATTGATAGGAACTATAATTATTGCCAATGGCCATATATGTAATTCCACTAAAATTAGAGGACATGTGTATAAATTTTTTTTAATGGAAATTCAAGGAAGAAGCTTATTAAATAAACTATGTAGCTCAATTTTCATGCAGGCCTTCGAGCAAATATTAATGACATCTGTGGACGAGATTGGATAGTTGGTGACAGGGATCACGGTGACCATTATGTTCATGATGGGAGCCTAGAAGAAGCATCTCCAAATGGCTATCTAAGATTCTTAAAGGATTTATTGACTTCCTGTAGTGTTGCTTTTCTTTCACAAAATTAATTTTGTCAAGAAAATGTTTAGCTCTGAATTAAGTTAGCCTTCTTCTTTTACCATTTAGTATGATGTCAATTTGTCTCGATGAAGGCAATGAGCCAAGAATACAGACTCTCATATTATATATTTGAATCATTTACTTAAAGTTAAAATATTTCTAAGAGCCTTTAATCTATACTAATATCTTGGCATTTGGGTTGAGAAGTATAGCACAAGGACCATGTGAAGAGTTCAGATTATATGCATTTCCAAAGCACAAGAGTCAGAAAGAGTGATGCGGCAACTCCCATGAATATAATAACAGCATTTTTAATTACAATTGGCTTTAAATTTCCGAAACCATTGAATTGATTTTAACAAAGAGCATTGTGAACCTTTGGTGATTGATATTAAGATAACTACATGAACAATGATTCATCAATGTGCTAAGGCCAATCCAACTGTTTAATGAACAAGTTGTGCATATGAAGGTGAATTTTGTGCTTTTGACAAGATTGAAAAAAAAAAAATGATGCTCAGTGGTAGTCTATACCCTCTACGTAAAATATGGATCACAACTAAATCCTCACCAACATTTCTTACAGAAGATCGATTTTCACCAATCCTTATATCTAATTACCACAATGGAAAGGAGAAATTGAGCTAGAACCGTCATAGCTAATCTATACCGTCTAATATTGAATCCACATCAGAGGTTAATAAGACACGCTTGGCTTCTCCTACCACACAATGGGGCTTCTCTGTAGCATTGATAGTGACAATGTCCTAAGTATACACACAACTTGACCCCACAAAAATTTTGCATCCATTATTTCATGTTCCTGCTAATAATACTTATTAACAATATTATGAATTAAATGAGTATTGGATGTTCATACCTAACATTGATATGTAAGTTGTGAGAACATTTATTCTCATAAATTTGATAAATCCTACAAACACACAAAAATTAAACTTTAATGATAGTAATCATAATTATAATAACAATAATACTAATCATTATAATAATTATAATACTACCTTAGTTGAACCTCGTATTTACATGATCATGAAAGTCATTATTCTCTTTGTACACAACAAATTTCGAGTCTTGATAAGTGAAGGCATGATAAAAGTTATGACAAATTATCTTTAATAAAGTGCTTTTTTTGTGGGTACGAATCCCTAAGAAAACTACCAAAAAAATAGATCTCTGATTCTCTTTTGTGCTGGATTTCGAATGAGACTTGAGCAGCATGTTTTTAGTTGAGGTTGGAGCCACCGGGCTTGTAAGCTTGTTCCAATGAATCCGAATGTTGCTCCAAGCGAGGGCTTCGTAACTTGTTCTTGGTCGGAGTTGGTGATGGAGTCATCGGGGCTTATGAGCTTGATCCATTGAATCCTCTAGGAGTCTCAAGTGAGAGCTATGAAAGCTTGATCTTGATCAAGGTGGAACACCAAGGCTCTGTGAGCTTGATCCGATAAATCTGAATGTTGTTCCGAGCGAGGGCTTTGCAACTTGTTCTCGGTTGGAGTTGGTGATGGAGTTGCCAGGGCTTTTGAGCTTGATCCATCAAATCCTCCCGGAGTCTCGAGCAAGGGCTATGGCAACTTGATCTCGATCGAGGTGGAACACCAGGGCTCTATGAGCTTGATCCGATGAGTTAGTGTGGAGTTTTCTCCAAGTCTCTGACGTGACCGAACTTCAAGAGGGTTCTAGAGAATTTTGAGTTGGGTAGAAATTTCTTAGGTTTTGGTACCTTCTTTTTTCTTTCTATTTTTCTGCTCCCTCCTTTGAAGGAGAGTCTTCTATTTATGGAGAAGAAAGGGTGATGTGTCAATTCTCGTACTAGTATCTAATTGATCGATAAGAATTGATCATGACTGTCCATTTTGATTATAATATATAGTTATCTATTTTACTTTTAGGTAATATTTAGTGAAGGAAATGTTATATAATTTCCTTCATTTCTTTTTTTTTTATGATATATTCTTTTTTATTGATATATCAAGAGCATAGAATATCTAATTAACCCAACATATTGTTACTGTTATTTTTAATTGCACATAATATTTTAAAAATGATGAGGTGGCAATTTGTGATTAGCCACAAAATTTTCAACTTCTACAAATGCCCCCTCGAGACTTGCGCACAGCTCGGATTGCCCGAGTATGGAGTGAGCATGTCTCAATTTTTTTTTTAAATACACATAAGCTGAAGTGTACGCCTTGCTTGGTTTCCCTTGCTCAAATATTTCATATGTCCTAGTTCCCTCTTGCTCCAATTGTCATGGAACCCTCGGGTCTTTACGCCAACCATCATGAATATTGTCTTTCTTGCATTTGACTTTCCTTTTCTGTGTGCAATAAGGTAACTTTTGGCAACATAATAATTAAGCCAGTTATATTAAGCAAGCTATTTCTTCTTCAATAGAAAGCAACCACAAGGACTTTCCTGAAGAGGTCTAAAGCTACTTCATCCCAAATTGCCTTTTAAGTGTAATTTCCTCAGGAATATTTTCGAACCAACTTGGCTAGACTTTGCTGGGAAATAATGTGCTTCCTATAAATATGTATGGCAATTGAGCCGCCAAGATTGATCACCCGTAACAAGAGACATCTGTATTGAAGCTGCCTCCTTCTATCTCCTTCCTTCTTTGCGACATTCAGCACTGTCTGCCAGACATCAGTTGAAGAGGATCACGATTTGAGGAAAGGCATGCACATGCCTTCTTTGTTACGCTTTGCGTGAAGTGTCTTGTGTCGTTCTTTGTTTCGTTTCTTTTCTACTCCCTTTTCTTTTTGAATCGTGCCCCACCCCCATCCCCCCTTCGCTCTATCAACGTGCAAGCATCCGTTATTGTGACTAATGTCAAATTGGCGAAATTTCTGCCAGGGACTAATTCTCTCTCTCTCTCTCTCTCTCTCGTTTCGGAGGCTACATCCAACTCCTTTGATCCTCTACTTCTAATCACAGGACTTTTCTTGAGGAAGGACTTCAAGTTCAATCTTCCCATTGAAGCAGGCCATAGAGCCGTACAAATGCTATTATCAACCATACCTCTAGGATCGAGTTTATCGTGCTACTTCAGCTCAACTTATCTTGAAGTTGCAATTCCTTTGGCATCTTGAGTGAAGTCTTTCCTATGATTTGTCGGTAGGTGAAAGACCACTCCCAATTTCCACAAGGCGCTTTTCTTTTCTTGCGACTAAGTAACTTACTGTGAATTACTTGATGTTGGGAGTAGTATCTTACTTAACATATCTAAAGAGCCCTCTTTGCGCCGCAGCCACTTGCCTACCTTTTTGTTCAATCTTGCTGTAGTGACCTAGCTCCCACTTTATTCCTATCATAATTTGTCGCCACGCCTTTTATTTACTTACTTGAGCCCACCCTCAACAACCCAAATTTTGGCTTAAGACACAACTTTATTGTGGTCAAGGCATGAACCTGCACGTATGCTTCTCCTTTTTGTTTTTTCTTATGATTGTCCTATGCACGTGCTTCCAATTTGCCAGGCAGCTTTGACTGGACATCCTTTGGCTCTTCACATTTGGCTACCAATAGAAGCTGCATTTGCCATTACAATTGTAATCTAGAGAAGGTGATTTTCAAGAATTTAAAGAGACCCGAAGGCCAATATCTTGTCATCGTGGATTGCTCAAATGATAAACCAGAGGATGGCCTCATTCTTCTTATTGATCAAGCACTTGGAGGTATTGCTTCTCAGGGATCCTCTGGCCTTGGAGAGCTTGGTCACCCTTCGCAGTGGAGCTATGAAGCACCAAAAGGTCTTGAGAAGTCCTCCAAAGGCTGGTTTTTTATGTTCACATTTGCACAAGTTAGCTTCTGAACCAGGTTCGCGAGTCACTTTAAGACTGCATATCATTTTTGAGAGGCTTCATGGGGGGCCTATTTCAAGCCTATGGGTGAGTTCACATATACCCCCAATTTCTGGGAGTGGCTTAAATGCGTCTTACTCCATTGCAACAAGCATCTGGATGGAACAGAGCTCCAGCATGCAATCACATGCTCATTATGCATGTACAACTGCAACATTGACATAATTCGTGCATTTTACAAAGCATGGTGCCCTGATACTAATACCCTAGAGACTGCATGCGGGTCAATTTCAATATCTCTCTATGATATTGGCAAGCTCGAAAAACTTCCCATAGCTAGGGAAATGTACAAGGAAGTTATCCTAGGGCATCGTGAACTGACTAGCATTAAAAGAGGTAGATTCCTTCCAAAGACTTGTGAACATTTGTTTGTAGCCTTCTATGGTCTTTGTGGAAACAAAGGGAAAAGCCTTCATGTTTTTGCCACAAAATGGAAAAGTTCTTGGTATCGACAAAGAATGCATTATGCAAAACCCCCAGCTAGATGAGCACGCAAGTCCCAACCTGAAGAGACACATAATCGTCTTGGCATCCCTCCATCCGTAGAAGTCTGGTCTCACAAGGAAGATGCCATTTTTTGTGACTTAAGTGTCAAGATACACATGCACACAAAGACCTATCTTGCAATTTTCCTTGCGTGTTGGCTGTCCATCTTCATCTTTCCTCAAAAGCCAATTGGAACTGTTTGTCTGGGCACTTTCAAGGTTGCCAACTTACTTGCCCATGGGCAGCCCTTTTGCCTTGCCATCCCTATGCTAGCACAGATTTATCAAGGGTTAAACACCACAGCACAAACCCCAGTTGCAGGAAAACCTGAAGTGTATCTCCTTTTTCATTATATTTACAGATGGCTAGCACGTTACTTTTCAGTGCACTTCCCCTTTCCCAATGAGGTTCCTAGTCTGTTAATGTGTCAATACTCTGGTGAAGGTGGTGCAAAGCCAGATTCTAAACACAATGCATGAAAGCTTATCCATGAAGGGACTGCCATACAGTGGTTTCCTTATAAGTTAAAGAAGCCTCTTCATCTTGTGGATAATAGAGAGCAACCGTCACATCACCGCCACCTTTTTGTAGGCATTTGCTTGTGTTACTTAGCTTTGAGGAGTGGAGATCAGTTCATTGTGGAGCCTTATAGCCCATGTTACTTCACACATTGATTTGGGCTCTGCCAAAATATTTTGGGGACCTTGAAGGAGGATATTCGCTCTCCTTCACTTGTGGAGGGTTTCTATCAAACTTGAGACATGTTCTGAGGTATATTTTCTAGAACTTCTTAATGATATTAAGGACAATACTGATGTGAGGTACAAAAGTTGGAAACACCACCATAATTTGCACAACTTGAATGGGATAGATGCATTGATTGCGAGTGCTACCGCTCAAGTATCAGTTGATGGGTGGAACACAACTGTGGTCCGAGATAAGCAAGTTATTGTCACTGAAGCTAATAGTGTTATCACTTCTCTAGTCGTAGGCCATAAGTCAAGCAGAAACTCTATAGACAAAGTTCAAACTTCTAAGTGAAGTAAGGCATTTATACAATTCATTCTTGTCATAGATGTGCATCCCATGACGAGCTCCATTGATCCTTTATTCTCCTACTGTTTTCAAGCGCCTCACAAGGGGAAAGTGGATCTATTGCTAAGCCTTATCCTCCGAATTTGATGGAGAGGGAAGAAAGTGATGACGACATGATAGCAATGCTACTATCAACCACTATGCATAGATCCAATGATGACGCACATCACCCAATTCATGATGATGCATAAACTACCAATGCAGACAAGGACTAACGGCAAGTTGCTCCTCTCAAGTCATGTGATGTCCCTTCATCTTCTATCTTCTACGTAGATGATGTAATAGTAGTAAGACATCAGTCCTTAGCCTAATCATGGTGGAGCAACATCTATGAAAAGCTAGTCAGCGCTTCTCCAAATGATGTGCACTCAATCCGTGGCGAGGTCATGAAGATTTTGGCATGCATCCAATCACTTTCTTTTGTAGATTCATCCTTGATGAGTATGTTCATTCGGGAATTCCTAGGTCATTCCAGTTGTTTCGCAACTCTGGAGGCTTCAACAAGATCCAAGCCATCAGTCGTTGAGCATGTAAAGCAAGTAAGAGCAGTAGAGATCCTTCTTTCTCAACAAAAGGCATTGGGAGAAGAAGATGCCAACCACTTGAAGACTCTTACTATCGAGTAGGATAGTTGCTTTCCAAACGTATAGCACTTCAAGTGAAGTTAGACAAATTGTTGGAGGAAATAGAAGAGCCTGATATACTAATCTAGGAGACATTCCAAGCATTAGAATCAAAAAAATCTGCCATGGATGCTGCTAGCGCCCAACTAGACAATGCCTATCGTGCACCCTACTTAACTGACTTAGAGGCTTACTCTTTGAGAGAGCTGCACGATATTATGGAAGAAAAGAGGGCTGCCTTGAGGAACTTCAAATTGAAATTGTAAACAATTAGGCAAAACCTTAGAGTCATTTACTCTTATTTCTTCCCTCAACTTTCGATAAGCTACTACTGCCTTGTAATACTTTGCTCTCCACCCTCTAATTGAATTTATATCAATATACGGCTTTGTTGTGAGATCATCATATCACCTCTTTACATATATATATATATATATATATGACCAAGCCTTAACTAATATAGTACCCTTGTGGGAATCAAGTTGTAATGCAGCTCCTTTTTTTATTGTAACTAAACCTTAACTAATGTAGTCAAGGTTGCCTACGTAACCTTGTGAGGGATCAAGGCATAACGTAAATACAACATTCACAATAGAAAAATGTACTCACAATCCTTGAATTGACAAATCATGAAACGGGATTTTCGAAGTGTTTATTCTGAGTCTCCTCAAGATATATTATTTTGTTCACAATAAAAATCAATGTACATAATAAAATTATCAATACTTTCAATATTTAAAGATAATTCGATAATAATGTGTATGATATTAATTAATTCACTTCTATCTACTTGTATTTTTCATAATGAGGTAGATATAATAAATAAATTATATTTTTATGAATTAGGGTTATGATTGTAATGAACGAATCAATTTAATTAATTTTTATGATTTTAAATTCTCATCTCTTATCTTTTCCATCCCACCCTTCTGCCTCTTCCTTCCCGATTTCTTCATTTCCCATTCCCTTTTTTTGTTCCTTCCCCCTCTCTTCCCTTCTTCATTTTCCTTCTGTTTTCTTCTACCGAAATTAATTACTATTCAATCAACCCTATGTATATATTTTTTCATTTTCCTTTTCCTTCTGTTTTATTCCACCGCAATCAATTACTATTCAATCAACCTATATATATATACATATATATATGTTTTCTTCTGTTTTACTATAAATTTAATAAAGAAACATACATATACATATACTATTCAAGTAACCTATGAATTCTAATAGGTATATAACTATCACGACTCTAATTGATTAAAATAAACCTTCAATTACTTCAATTTTACCATCCTGCCCCTTTGTTTAATTCATTCTCTTTGATTCCACTCTCCGAACACTTGCCTTCTCTCCGTCCAAATTCTCTTTCTCACTTTGTGTTCGGTGATGGTGCTTCCAAAAGAAAGAAAAGAAAGAGAAAGAAGAGGAAAAAAAATAAATTGAGACAGGTGCTATAGGGAGGTGTAAGGCGGTGGTGGAACAGAAATGGGAATTAGCCATAGAATAGCAATTGGGCTCTGCTTGGGCCCAAGTCCATGGGCCTAAACCCATGGGCTCACAATTTCTCTCCCTCTATTTAAACTTTTTGTCATCAAAATTTAATTGCCTATGATAGGAAAAAGGTAAGGGTATTTAATTCTCATAGCATCCTCAAGTCCCCAAGTTGCTACTTCTTTCGACTGATTCCTCCATAGAACTTTTACTATTGATATTCGTTTAACCCGTAAAACTTGTTCCTTTCAATCTAATATTTCCATAGGTTCTTCTTCATACATTAGGTGCTTATCCAACTCCACTAGTTGATAAGAAAGGACATGAGAAGGATCCTTAACATATTTGTGTAACATCAAAACATAAAACATATTATGTATGCCGGATAGATCTGGAGGTAAAATCAACCAGTATGCCACTTCGTTCACACGCTCTAGGATCTCATATGTTCTAATGTGTCTAGGACAAAGTTTCCCTTTCTTACCAAACCTCATGATACCCTTCCAAGGAGATACCTTTAGAAAAACAAAATCACCCACTTGAAATTTTAAATCTTTCATTTGTTTGTTTGCATAATTCTTCTGTCAATCTTAAGTTGTCTTTAGTCTTTCTTTGACGATCTTCACTTTTTGAGTAGTCACATCCACAATCTCTGGCTTAGTCAACCGTCGCTCTCCAACCTCACTCCAACACATAGGGGTTCGACATATTCTTCCATAAAGTGATTGATATGGTGCTACATACCAATATTGGATTGATAACTATTATTATAAGCAAATTCTATAAGAGGTAAATAGTTGTTCCAACTACTTAAAAATTCTATGGCACATACCTTCAACATATCCTCTAACATCTGAATAGTTCATTATAATTGTCCATTAGTCTCTGGATGAAATGCAATAGTCAAATTCAATTTCACACCCATTGCCTTCATGAAACTGTCCTAGTATTTTGACGTAAAGTATGAGCTTCTGTCTAACACGATAGATACATGAACTCCATGCAATCTCACTATCTCGTCAATGAATAGCTATGTCAATTTGTCAACCCCAAACATTGATTTCACTAGTGAGAAATGAGCAGATTTCGTCAATCTGTCAACTATCACTTGGTAGAATCATGTCCGTTCTACGTTCGAGGAAGTCCAAACACAAAATCTATGGTAATCCTTTCCCATTTCCACTTAGGAATTGGCCGTGGTTGTAGTGAACCCAAGGGTTGATGCTTTGCTTTAACCTGTTGACAAGTTAGACATTTAGCTACAAATTCAGCTTTATCTTTTTTTATGTCATTCCACCAATAATTCCCTTTCAGACTATGGTACATATTCATACTACTTGGATGCATACCAAAAAGTGAGTTATGAGTCTCTGTGAGAATTTTCTTCTTAAGCTTATCATTGTCTGGAATGCAAATTTGGTTCTTAAACATCAATATACCATCTCTGGTCATCTCGAAATCAAATCTCCTCTTTCTATTATTTCACTTCTCACCCTCATTAGGAATGAATCCACCCATTGAACATCATGAATATGATTAATAAGAATTGATTTTACATTATATATTGCCATCAACGTTCTTGTAACAGTTACTTGCAATTTAACTCTCAAATAACAATGTGCCTCAAATGCTATAAAGACTTGATAATATTGCAAAAGACTTCTCACTCAAAGCATATGCTACTACATTAACTTTCCTCATATGATAATGGCCGTACAATCATAATTTTTAATCAATTCTACCCATCATCTTTATATTAAATTAGGTTTTTTTATGTCAAAAGAAATATTTCAAATTCTTATAATCCCTATAAATTTCATATTTTGCTCTAGATAAATAGTTATTATGAAAAAGTATCAGAAAGTTCTGTGCGAGGCATAGTTTTTAAAACCGGGCCAGGAACCGGTGTAGGCATGGGTTTATGGGTTCATGGGTCAGACCGGGGCTTCAATGGGTTGAACCGCATGTTTAATAAATATTATTAATAATATAATATTATTAATAAATTTAAATAATATCATAATTTGAATATGATTTATAACAAAAATTATTAATATAACCATTATATTAAAAAAATTTAATATAAAATATAAATATAAGTCTAGTAAATAAAATATGTGCATTATAATAGGTTTTTGTTTTTTTTAATTTTAAGTAGACCGGTTTTCTCATGGATTCAATTAGATTCACCGGTCGGACCAGGAATCAGCCGGTTCAATTGGAATTTTTCTCTTTGAATGTGCAATTGGATTTTTTGTAGGAACCGGACCGGGTGAGTGGCCGTTCCCGGTCGAACCGGTCAAACCGGCCGGCCCGGTCCGGTTTTTAAAACTGTGGTGCGAGGGCTTGAGTTGTTGCAACGGGAAGCGGCAAAACCCTAGCCAGCTAAAAAGAGCTCATACTGTTTGAGATTTGAGAGAAACGAGAAGCGATGGTGTGGTTTCAGTGCGAGGACTGTGGGGAGAACCTCAAGAAACCTAAGCTTCCTAATCACTTTCGCATTTGCTCTGCAACCAAGGCACTACAATGATCTATGACCACTTTCTTCTCTGTACCTCTTGCAACAAATTTGTCAGGTTCTTCAGTGTTTCAACTTCTTCTTACTCCTTGATTACGACTGTAACGACCTTTGCAGCTATCGTGCATCGATTGTGGAGAAATATTCGGCCAGCAAAGTGTTCAGGGCCACACTCAATGCATCACTGAAGCGGTAGACGTCTCTTTTACCTTTTTCCTCTTCAGTTTGCTGATTCCCCTTTATGGCCTGCTGAATTCGTCATAACGGGCGTATGTTCTGCTTATTTAAATTTGTTCAAGAAATGTTTGAAGCTCACTACATATTTGAAACTAAATTTCACACCCTATGGCCTTTATTTTGCCAATATAGGGCCAGAAGATGATGAAGGAATGCTTCGGTTTCTTGTCATTTGAAATTAGCTCGGAATTTGTTCATCTGATTGGTTGATGTGGAGCTATTGTTTTCCAACAGGAGAAATACGGTCCAAAGGGCCAAGGTAAAGTGTCAAATGGAACACCTGGTAAGCAGAACAACAAGGATTCAAAGCAGCAACAGCTTGATTTTGACATAAAAATTGGTCTGTCTAAACGACCACCTTGGTTTTGTAGGTACATTATTCTCATGCTTAGTTCTGACCATCACATTCTGTATTTAGAAGCACATTAATATGTAGTTACTGATGCATCTTCTATGAGTGGTTGGAACTAGTTTTATTGGTCTCGGGGGATAAATAGAAACTCATACAGAGGAAGCTTGTAATGTACCCTTCATTGACTTAGGGATATTTGCTTCTAGTGTTATTGGATTGTGAGGAATATTATGATTACAATGTATATTTCCATGATAATAAAATATTCTAAGTTATAGTCACTATGTTGGGATTGTAGTGTTTGATAAGTATATTAGTTTGGGAAAACTCAAATTTGGTTGTTAAGTTTGATAAGCCTAGATAAAATAGTTATGAATTGGTTTTAGTCCAAGAATTCCACATGTTTCATACGTATAGATTTTTGCAACCACACCATAAAGTTTGAACTTATGTAATCTCAGATTATAATAAATGTTGTAATCAAATACTGTAATTCATGGTGTAAAGCTAGGATGGATTGGCTAGGCAAAGTTGTTTGTAGGGTTAGATCTGAGCTGCAGAAGCTATTATGGGTCCCACCATGTTTTGACCTTTTTTGTGTGATTTCATCTGTTCAACAATTCTCTGCTTGTACAGTCTCTGCAACACAAAGGCTACAAGTGAGCAGACGTTACTTCTTCATGCTGATGGGAAGAAGCACAAAGCTAAGGCCCGAGCATTCCATGCTTCCAAGCAGCAACCACTGGAGAAAGAAGGGTCTGTTCAACAAACAACAACTCCTAGTGAAATCCCTTCTTCTGTTAATGGAAAAAGTCTGGAGGAATCCAAAGTGCTACATACTTCTGAAACTACTGTAGTTTTGCATGACAAGTTTGGAGAGGATAATGGAACTGTGCTGGAGAAGAAAAAGAGAAAACATGATGAATGTGAAAACGGAATAGCAGTCCAAGCCACCAGTCAGTCAACAGTGGAGGGAATGAAGAAAATTAAGTGGAAGAAGCTTATCAAATCAACGCTAAAATCGGTATGCATTTTTATCTTCTTATTAAGATGATGAGTATCAAAATTTGCTGAAATTTGGATTTTTAATGCTGAATTATGTTTCCAGGGTTATATAGTCTGATCCAGTAGGCATACTTATGATTACTGTTTTAATGTTATTTTCCATCTGAAGCAAAATTCAGTTAAAGCCATGAAGATGAAAAAATTGAAGAAACTTGTAATTAGAGCAGTTAAAGAGATGGGGATTGAGGATGATGAGAATGTACTTACTGAAAAACTCCAACAGAAGGTAATGGTCCAATGAATTTATGGGTGTCTTTCTCCGTCTGATATATCCGTGATGCCAATTCTAAGCCGCCTTTCTTTTTCCTGCTTCAGCTCAACTCAAGTACGAGATTCACAGTTGAAGGCAAATATGTTCGTCTTGCATGAAAGCAGAGCCCTTTGCAGGGTAGAGGAAGGAAAAAATTGCAGGCAAGGAACTGTTTTGTTATGACAAATTTTTGTGAGCATTTGTCACTGATTTTTGGAGGATTAATTCAGAGTATAAGATTTTCTTTGAAGCAATATCTACTGAAATATATGAATCTTCTTTTATAAAATGTTTCATTGCTTCCTAAAAGGAGGCAGAGTACTGTAGATCTCATCTCTGCAATTCTGAGTGATGTTGCTAGACTCAAGTTAACATGTCAACAACCCAATAATAAGAACGCAAAAGAAATTTATCTCCGCTCCTTAATTTGATAGAATCAATAAAGCTCATAAAGACAGATAAAGTTTGCTGCAGGCCTGCAGATTATATGCTTTGAAATGTTGCTCATCTGGGCAAATCCCAGGTCTGGTCAGCTTAGTCAGCACTTAAACTAGCGGTATGGCTTGATTTTATTCCTTTCAAGGCCCTTTGGAAAAGTATCCGGGATTTCGTTGCCAATGTTTTGGTTTCACCTTTTCCTTATAGTTGATTATCTCAGCATTCTTCACTGGGGATACCATTGAGATGGGTTTGTGATGTGTGCCATCTGGATCCAAAAGGTCGAAGTCAAAAGGCCTTGCTGAACACTTTCAGATTTGACTGTTTTTGAGCATGCTTTTTGGCCCCATTTAGAAGTGCTGTCTGTCGATATTGTCAGTGGCATTCCGTGGTTGGCTTGTGATTGTGTACCAGAAAAGGACTAGAGAGGTGAACGGAATTAAAGCCAGCAACATGTTATGATTTTGATACAACATAGAGTAATGAAGGTTTAGTTTCGTTTTTCATTTTTTTAACCTAATTAGACGTGATAGATAACCATGTTTATTCGTGTTTGATCTGTGTAATCTGAGTAGATGTGATTAAAAGTTCCATGTATACAATGTTTCTTTTTAATTGAAAGTAATAACAATATATTTGTTAGTTAACAAGTATACGAGCAAGAGTTAGGCCAAAATTGTAAAAAAGGATCCTCTGAAATTAACCACGGAGGTAGATATATGCGGAAGGGCACCACATGGAGTAAAATCCATTATTGGTTAATAGTTAGTTTGTAAGCCCTGTTTATAACATAATGCTGGTCTACTTGGGCCTCAGTAAAAATCGACTGGGGAGGGTTTCAAGCCATTGACCTGTAATCTCAGTTTTCTTGTATGGAGATCGGGCTGCGCTCGAGCACCGGCTTTCCCCACATCCAGAACCTTTAATTGTATCGGAATACGCTTTAACTTGGTTGGAGCGGGGAAATCTTGGTCGAATATGAGTGTGAAGTCAGTCGGACCGCCCCAATATTGCCCAAATCATTGCTCGCAGCATTGCCTGCCCACAGTTGGTTGTATTAGCTGGGATGTGACTGGATCTGCTCCGGGTAGGACGATTGTGGTGTGAGATCTTGGCCGGATTCGCCCTGAATGAGTTTATTTACATTTTTATGCACTGGATCTGAGCACAGTCCCGTTAAGTCTTCACGATCCGACTGCTGCTTTCCAGCGTTTGTGGTGTGATAGTGTGGACCTACGTATTTGGAGGGAGAATAATGAAACAATCCACACAAACGAGGCTAGAGAGCATAGCTCTGCTGGAGACTTTGGAGAGCCGGTCGCCTGGGTGAGAGCCATCACCTCGGTCATGGGAGATAGTTATGGTCGTTGATAGAGGAAGGTGGCATCTGCCGGCCGAGACACAAGGAGAGAGCAGCCGCCATTTCCAAATGGGATCAGACGCGCCAAGTTGGGAGATGGATTTCTGGGCGGCCAAGGGGTTGTGGGCAGAGAGTTTAGAGAGTGAGAGAGAAGGAAAGGGGAGAGAGTCATACGTAGAAAATGTTTCTATTCTATTGACATGTTGACCTTTAATACATTTTTATGCACAGTAATTAAAAAGATTGACCTATAATGTGATAGAACTGCAACCCCGTGATTTCTGGAACCCGTTATGCACCATGGCAACCCTCAACCTTTCAGCATTCTCCCATTTATCAGAAGCAGCATAAATATTCGAGAGCAAAACATAGTGGAGCTCATCACTTGATCCAGCCTTGCAATTCAACCTCCTAACCTCATCCACCACACATTCGGCAATTTCCAGATTCAAGTGGATCCTGCATGCTCCAAGCAAAGCCCCCCAAACAGCATCATTTGGCTCCATCGGCATACTCTTTATCAAATTGTAAGCTTCTCTCAACCTCCCTGACCGTCCCAGCAAATCCACCAAGCATCCATAATGCTTTATGTTGGGTACAAGCCCATAATATTCCATTTTAGAGAAAATTGTCATCCCTTCATCTACAAATCCTCCATGAGCACAGGCTGACAACACACTTAAGAAGGTCAGCTCATCTGGCCTCTCACATGAGCCTTCCATTCTTTCAAAGAACTCAATAGCCTCTCTGGACTGCCCATTAACTGCAAATCCTGAAATCATTGCATTCCAACAGGCACAATTTCTACTGTTCATCCCTTCAAAGATATATCTAGCACTTTCCAAATCCCCACATTTTGCATACATGTCAACGAGAGCATTGACAACAAATTGATTGAGATGTATCCTCTTATCCTGTATCATACCATGTACCTTCCTACCATATTCCAGTGACCCCTTCTGAGCACAAGCAGATAAGACACCAACAACAGTTATCTCATCTGGGCTAAACCCCTCTGATTGCATCTGTTCAAAGGCATCCAAAGCTTCATGACAAGACCCATTTTGGGCATACCCCGAAATCAATGAGTTCCAGTTGACCAAATTCTTAACTGGGATTTGATCGAAAATTGCCTTGGCCTGCTCAACATCACCTTTCTTGCAATACCCAGAAATCATTGATGACCACACAAAGAAGTTCCTCTCTAGCATTGCCTCAAACAATTTCCTAGCTGATTCCATATCCCCATTGCTGGTGTACCTAATGAAGTTACAAGAGAAATAAAGCAGATATCAGAATGGGTATCAGTTGTACCAAAGTTACTATGAAAACTTGTTAGCAAAAGGGTATTCATCAAACCAAGACTTTGATCTTTGTGAAATGTGAAAATGTCTAATGGAACATACCCATCAATCATCACAGTCCATGTAACTACAGTTCTCATGTCAACAGGAACCTGATTAAACAGCCTCCTAGCAGCGACAAGATCTCCATTTCTTGCATACCCATCAATCATCTCAATCCAGGTAACTTCACTCCTTATTCCCATCTGCTTAAACAACAATGAAGCAGAATGCACATCTCCACTCCTAAAAAAACCCCCGATCATTGCATTCCAAGTCACAACATTCCTTACTGGCATATCATTAAATATCTTGCATGCATCCACAATCCCACCAATTTTGCCATACATGCCCACCAAAGAAGTTCCTATTACGACATCTGAATCTACCCCAAACTTGATTGACTCAGCATGCAGGGATTTGCCGTAATCATGTAGTGCAAAAGAAGCACAACTTTTCACTAAGAGAGGCACCAAATTGAGGACAAAGGATCTGATGCAGCGGACCTGTTTGTACAGTAGGAATGCTTGTTTAGGTCTTCCCTGTTTGAGGTACTTCCTTACTTGAGTTGTCAAGTTATGAGCACCTTGGGAACTTGACTGAATAAACAGAAGAGGTTGTTGGGACACTTTGCATATTCCTGATCCCATTTCATGGACAGGCTGTACAATTCCAGGGTGGCAATCCTGCAAAAGAGCAAACTTTTGGATCAGTAAGTGGGTCTCAAATTTCTACCTTCATGTCCATTGGACAACAGTTTGATCCGTTGACTTTTCTATAGGAGCAGTTATAATATCACAGGAAAAGATGAAATTTCAGAGCATTCCTTCTTTTGTTTTCCCCCTATGTAAGCCAGAAGTTCTACCGATAGTGCAAAGTAATTCTTTCTCCACTCTGTGGTTCCTGGCTCTTGTGAAGCCAATATGTTTTCCATCTATGATTTCTGTTAATATATCATAAATTTCAATGGTACAGAATTATGTTTAAAGCACACCAAGAAAGTAGCATCGAAATTCCAATATATGATGCTACAAATTAAACTTTCAGTTCAACAAGTCATAATCATGATTGATGTCTGATTCTCAGCATGGAAGGCAGTTATGAGAGCTCAATTTCCATTGACCAAACAAAACATTAAAGATTTTATCCCCAGTCTAACAGATGTATCCTTCAACAGAGCTTCTTAACATTTACATTTTAGTAAACATAGTGCCCTTAATACCCAAAACCTGCACATGTTTCAGACTACACCTGGGACATATACCAGAGCTTCTATTCATCACCTACAAGCAAAATGATACATTTGCAGAGAACTTCAAAAATAAAAAATAAAAAAAAAAGAGGGTGAAATCAGCAGGAACCTTTTGAGCCATGGCAGAGCACTTCTGGACTTCAAGCACCTTCTTCCTACACTCATGCTCAAGGTGATCATGGCAGCCTAAGTGTCACTTCAAGTGAACCTCTATCTGACTTCCCTGTGGCTAACAGAAGTAATCAGAATATGAATAAGCAAATTTTTTGAACTAAATAGAAAGAATTAAACAAGATTAATCAACAAGCATTAAAACTGAAAGAAGACACACCATGGAGGATTCAGTTTAGTGTACAGACAGAGATAAAGGATTGGGAAAATGATGCCAGGTACCCAGTAATCTTCACGATACCTGAACCCAAATCTCTACAGGAATAACAATTCTTTGATTTTGGATCCTACCCTCTCGAGTCATTCAACTGCACTCTGCCAAGTAATTATACAAATTCTGGGCACCCATTTTTTTGTTTACACATATTGCAAGCATTATCCAGTTATTGGCAAAATCCACTGGCCCATTGAGGGACTCATAAAAGTCAAGTACAATCATTTAGATGATTATAATGCATAATAGTGGTCAATGGATATAGCCATAAAGCTCCTCAATCAATCAGGTCATTTTCTCTTTCTCTCTTCTATAACTTAACAACTGGACAAAATCCCTCTAATTAGAAGGTCAATAGAACAAAGGTTACTGCTAATCCAACTGACTAAACAACTAAAAAGTAAATAAAGTGAACCTCAGGTTAAAGCAGAAAATACAAAAAAGTGATCAATCACTACTCTCAAAAGAGGGGGGGAAAATGAAACAAAGATTTCTATATTCCAAATACAACAATAAGATTAGGGACAAAATGCAGGACCCAAAATTTTCCAACAATTTCGATTTGGTATGCATAACTTTTTGGAAATGGGTACCTTCGCTTCAGCATTCAACACCTCGACGAGATTGATAACAACTTTGGTGCAGCTTTCGTTTCCCACACTTTCCCAGCTTCACATCTGCTTAAGCATGTTTCCTGAAGAAGGGAGGCTGGAAGGAAAATGAACCGCAACGATGGAACCGAAGACAATCGTATAAGGAGCAAGGGATCAACCCAAATACGGGTGTCCGTGGGACTGTGAAGAGAATAGAGTTTCGGACTATGGTTGTCCCATTTATTTCGTTCATCAGAAAGATAGGGAGCAATTCATGCTGATTCGGTATCATCGGCCATAAAGAAGAAAAAGGATCAATAGAATCCAACTGCAGAGAAATATTCTAAGTAACCCAAGTACTCAAGCAATGGGATAACTGAAAAGGGATAAATCAGACGAGGACACTCAGTCACTCCACCGTGGGTCATAGGCTAAGCTTCAGAGGAGGCTGTCTTGTAGCTCTTGAGCACAGAGAGAGAAAATAACCCATTGTGAAAAAGAGCTGAAAGAGAACTGCAATCAGCCAATGCTTACCATGATCGAGATTGAAGCAGGGCACTGTGAGGGAGAGCAACAGACGGCGGACAGATTCGGGCAGAGATGGATAGAACTAAAAGACGCAGCCGGGCTGCGACGGTCAGAGCATCGATTGAAGGCGAATAGGGTAGCAACAGACCAGTAATTTAAAAGACCTTCAGGAGCAAATTGATAGTAATTTATGTATTTCCTGCCTGATAAAAACAAAAAAAGAGAGAGAGAGAAAAGTCTTAAGTGAGCAGAGCTCACCACTACAGCCATGTACTACGCCAGTGAATGCATGACACGTGTCTTAGTTGGACCCATCGGATATTTTCAAAATGACCCCAGGTTTTTTCCAATTTCGTAATCAATCCCACGTACCGGAGAAAGTGTGTAGTTTAAGTATAACAGTATCATCGCACGTCAATATTTATATGATAACTCTGGTCAATAAATTTTGTCTAACTATTATCATAATCCTTCTTTTCTCTGATAGATAATTTTTAGGGATTTTCCACAGTTTTTGGAAAATTTTAGGTTTTTTTATATTTAATAGTTAAAAATTAATATATATTTAATGTTGATTGATTATGAAACCATATGAATAATGTCACCATGTGACAATATTGCGCATAAGCAGCTAATTTCTCAGCCCAGCCCAGTCTTCAGCCATAACATCATACTTGGCCCAAAAGTTATCGGGCCGCCAATCACGGATCGGATCGTGTCAGACTTGGATCTACTAGGGTATTCATGCCTCGATAGGCCGATCAATTTTTGAAAAATTACCTCTCTCTAGGTCTGATAGCTCAATTTATATGAATCCAATAGAAAAGCAAAAAGGCTCATTATAAGTTACAAGAGGGACTCGTGGTCATAAGGCTGAACTAGGCAGCTCGATAGACATTTTGTATTATGCTCAAGCTTGTGCCTTTGCACTATCAATTGCTCCAGTCCGACTGTTAATGCCACCGATTGTGCCCACATGAATTGCCAGGCCTAGTTGCACTTGGTAACGTCTCCACCCTTTAGCCTCATCTTCTGTCTTGGCTAGACACGTCATACGAATCTATCGAGCAGAGCTCGAGCTTTCAACAACCTAGGGATCTGTGGAATTCAAAAGCATTGTTTTTCATCATCAAAATCGTACGGTTCTCTTACACTCTTAGCCTCCAAACTCTCTCCGACACTCTGGGTCTCTCTTCTTAGCAGTCTTTCCCTCCCTACATTCACCAACCTCATTGAAGAGCTCTTATGATTCACGATGAGCTTGGGCTTTTTCCTCATCTTGGTGGTGAGATCGAGCTTCATTGTTCAGGGGTTGGGGATATTGGGATTAATGCCCTAAATCTAATCATGGTTGGACACAATATTTATTTCATAACATAAATAAGTTATTTATTGTTCATTATATGTTGTCTATTTAATATATTATAATGTAATCCATAGATAAAGTAATAATTTTAGGGTTATAATGAGATTGGGACTTCAAATTTCATGTCTCTTCATCTAAAAATGTTCTTAGTTATAAAATATCTTTGTAGTGTATTAGTGATCCGATAACACTTGTATATTTGGTACATGCTTTATAATAAAGGGTAATTTATTTTATAGTTATTTATGATAAGTCATTAATGTAAAAGTATGAGTGCTTATTATAAAATTAGTTCACTAAACTAATTTATTCAAGAAAAATCTAATGAATACTTATATAAATATTAATGGGCAATTCTTTAGGTGATAGCAAATGTTTATTATCCTTGAATCTAATGTTACCACGATTGTTGAGGTGTCATTTTGAGTCTAACATAAGTATAGAGTATTTTAGATCCAATAAAACTTTTATGGAGATAGGTAAACAATCAATACTAAATCGATTACTTATGATAAGGTGAGAGAATATTTTATGTATTCTACTAGATGTTATCTAAGAAAATCTCTACCCATAGTATATTTGATATTTCCTAATTGAGTCTAATATTTAATAATTGTAATACATATGGATACTATTAGGATTTGACATTTATTCATGTTCTAACTTATTTAGGATATTATATAATCAAGTGATATAATTACATGGCAATTAATTACCCAGAGTATTCGATTTTTTGATTGATTTCCATCATCTAGATAGTCATGACACATTACTAGATATCAACAATAACTTGTGAGTTTAACAACTAAGCATTAGTCAGTAATATTATTAAAATGGTTCAATAAAATTCATCAATTAGAATTGTTATAATTGTTAATTGTTAGATTCATTGCCTATGGAGCCCAATAACTCACATACAATATAGGTAATATCTTATAATGAAATTTATATTATTTAAGTTTTGGATCACACAATTAAATTTTTGCTACCAAGAAATTTGCTCTTGGTTGCACACCTCATTAAGATAAGGTCATCACAGAATTAAATTGGATTTATGGAAATATGATTAGTGTATTCTCGGTCATACATGTGCCTAATAAAATTACCAAATTCGTGATTTGTTGCATAGACACACATATATATAAAGATATATATATTTCATGCATGAATTATCCATGTATATAGAATGGGCAATATGATTGTCAATTAACAAGTTTAAATAATTAAAAGGAGGCCACGTGTATAGGGGCATGCATGACTATTACTTGTAAGTTGGTTGATTTCATGAATATAAAAGGCCCACTATTGACCAAATTTTTATTGAAGTAGTGAAAATTGATCACCTCCCTTTATGGCCGACTATCTTCACATAGAAGCAAAGAGAAATTGGCAGAGTGTCGAGAACAAAACCGAGAGGAAACACAAGTTCGTGGGTGCCATTGAATTTTGGGAAAATTGTTTTCCCAATCATACAAGGAGTTGGTATTGATACCACAGAGGACATGCGTATATGCATCTAATTGAAGGATCGATCACATGGAGTTTGTGATTGTTGTATTCATCTTATTTAGATAGGACAATAACTCATTAGGATATAATCACAAAGAATTATGATAATTTTTGTAGTGGTAATATCCAAACTCTTATTTTAGTGAAATTCTTATTTACATTAAAATGATTGCTAATTTTTTGCAATTTATCATGAATTAACACTTAAGAACTTAATGATTTCTTTGCTTAACATTTACATCCGGCAACATTTATTATATTCAATATTTTGATATACTATCTTGTTATTGTGATAGAAAAATAAGACTACAAACTAGAATTTTCAACAAAATCAAAATTGGGGATATAAACGTTTAAAAAATTGTTTAAATTCATGATAAATTCAAATACCCTTTTTTACTTATATTTTTTTGTTACCAAACCATAGTTAATTGATTAATTTTTTTGGTAAATATGATATTCATGAATGATAATAATTTACCTCTGCTTGGAAACTTTTTCAAAGAAAAAGGTATACGAATATGAAAATATTTTATTGTTAAGTATTAGAAATATATATATAAAATAACAAGATTCAATTGTTAAATAAAACATAAAATAGTAGGTGTTAATAAAATAATTTTGCTATGATTTTTAAATAATTATTTAAATATAGAGATATGCACAAATATACTAAAAAATGACCGTAGTTGGTGAAGGGTAAATATTTTCTCATCTAATCTTAGTACTCAACTTAATATGCATTTAAATTGACCATTGCACATTAATATAAATTAATATGTCAGTTAAGGACCATTACACATATTTGTGCTTATTACACACATTAATAATATGTTGGTTATTAATTATCATATATATATACACATATCTTAATGATGTATTTGTCACACTTATTAATAATCCATTATTACTAGCCCTTAAAAATATGTTTCACACATTAATAATGTGTTGATTACTAATGTGTTAGTTACACATACTAATAATATATTGGTTATTGGAGATTACATAAATTAATGACGTGTTTGTTACACATTAGCTATTATGTTCATTAAAGATGTATCCTTTATACACATTAATATTGAGTCAGTTATTGTATATTACTCACATTAATAATGTATCCATTGAATGTATTAATTGTGTTTAATACCAAATTAAGTATTGTTTTGATTATCATTTATTTCATGCTATAAATGTTGAGCTATTTGCTCAAAAAGAGAAATATTTTTTAAACAATCTACTAAAGCTCTCTTTCTATTTTCCTACCTTATTTTCAATCGGTGTTCCACTTCTATTGGAATTCTCTGTTAGTGCTTGAAAACTAACACAAGTTCAACTTATTAAATTATTATATTTTGATAGATAACCGACCACATCATTTTAGCATATTCAGGAGGAATTGGATTTATGTTAAGAACGTTATGATAGCTTCAGATTTCAACCGGTTAACATTATTTGTGTTTCTTTTCATTAAATTGTTCATTTCAATTCCACTACAATACTACTTTTGTGCCATGTAATTTCTTTGTCAATTGTCTCCTATATTTTCAATTACCATCAACATTGATTTATTATTTCTAACAATTCCAAGACAGCTTTTTTGCTATGATCTCAAATGGCTATTAATAGTTACTATTTTCGATGTTGCTACTGTTGTGGCTACTTACCATACTATGCTAGTTAGAGTTTCAGTTTCCACACCTATTTTTGTTCTTATTTCTCCTCTTATTATACTTTTAGGAGACATGAGATTTATCTTAATTATTAGTGGTGTAAATGGTTCAAGCATGTAGGTTTTCATTAAATTATGGGGGCCCGATTATTTTTGAATGATTTTTTAAGGGTAAAAACAATATAAAAAACATTTAAGGGAATGAAAAATTAACTGCCATCTACTCTGTTTTTTCGGTCCTAACATTTTTATTAAACTAAATAATAAACCTTTTTGATATTATATATATATATATACATATATATAAAGAAATTAGAGAGTGATGTGTTAAAAATTTATGATTAAGTCTTTTTTGAAAATGATAATGTAAAAATATATCTAATTACATTAACTTAAGGGATTAAATTTATTTTAAATTTGTAGTGATAAAATAAATAAATTATTAAGTATAAGAATAAAAGTTAAATGGGTTAGGCCCTCTTGGTTTTTTTGGTTTGCTGCATGACTTTCTTGGACCAATTTTCTTAGGACTAAAAAATCACCTAAATTTCAAATAAGGCCTAAAAAATTGATTTTTTTTGAACCAGTTCGGTTTGGTTTTTTGGTTTCTTGATTTTCCAATTTATTTTCTTTTACACTTGCCATTTTGACATAGGAGGTGCTTCTTTTGTTACTATTATTCTACTAAAAAGAATTGGTACTTTTTAGTTGTGATTTTTGTGAATTATAGTGAAGAATTTGAGAAGTTCAATAGGGTAAAATTTAAGAGGTTGAGACTATGGTTTTAAAATCAATGAGTGCAATAAATATATATAAATAAAGAAGACAAAAAATGGTTATATTATTTTATATTTATACATGGACAATATACTCATTATCAATAATGATGAGAGAATCATCAAGTTTATTAACAACATGTTAATTTAAAATTTGACATAAAAGACATTGGTCTTACTGATGTGATTTTATGATTAAAATCACAAGAACATCAAAAAGATTGATTTTAAATTAATCACACTATGTGGATAAAATTCTTAAAAATTTTAACAAGAATGATTCCAATATAACTAGAAAACTATTGGTACTAGTCACTATCTATTGAAGAATAGAGGAGAGAGTGTTTTTTAAGTAGAATACTTGATGGTCATCAATCATTTAAAATCTAATAAGTTTTACTAAACTTTATATTATTTATATTGTAGGAGAATTATTGTTCAACCCATTCCTTTAATAGAAATAATGACATAAGGAAGAAGAGGCTAGCATATAATGGTTTATAAAAGAGTAGACAAAATAATGAAAATTTCTAAAACACCTATCCAAGAGAGAAGTGAAGTAGCTTCAAAGGAGAATTAAGGCTTATTGTTTAGAAAATCTTGCAAAATCAAGCAAATTGTTCATGTTCAAAATGAACATAACTATGGGAATTAAATAGATGCATAGTGGATTATAGTATGAGAAACAAAATTCTTTACACAAAAAAACAAGGTTATGCAAATGTATTGCATAGTGTAGAGAACTAGTAAAATAAATGTATCATATGCATGATTTATGTGTTGAACTCCATCATGTAGTCAACATAAAGGCAATTTTCATTTATGTGCGAGATTGTTGGAAAATGACATTAATTGTTGAATGGGAAATTATTTCTTGTCTAATTTTTGTACTCAGATTAAAGTATAATCAAGTTGACCACAACATATTAAATTGATTAGTATATCGATTGTAGATTATTACACATATTAATAATGTGTATATTACACATTCAAAATATGTTGATTACTACTCATTACACATGTTAATGACATATCTATTCCACACATTAATAATGCATTAGTTATTAACTATTATTGTCATACCATGGCTCATCACTCAAAAGTATTAGTTATGGTAGCTCTTAGGATTATTGGACTTTACATATATATCAAACATCTTTTCCTTATACAACCAATGTGAGATTTGAGATATGACAATTACTTCTCTTTTATAGTTTCAGTATTCTTGCTAGGCTCTAGGGTTCAGTCCCAATCAATATTCATTTATTATGACTAGAGGATAGCTATAATACACTACCTATAATCCCCATCCATTGGCTATCACCAAAAAGTGTTAATTTGAATTACACTTAAGATTTTTAGGCTTTACATATATATTAAACATATTTTTCTTATACAACCTATATGAGATTTAGGATGTGACAATTACATGTATTAGAGAGGCATCCATTATCTATATTAATAATGTATCAACTATTGGTTGTTACACATATTAATGATGTCCCTATTTCATGTTACTGGCCCTACACACATTAAACATATGTTATGCATATTAATATTGAGTCAGTTACAATTCATTACTCACATTCATGTTTGTTCATTTATTAATTGTGTTGGTTACTGGTCGTTAAATATCTTAATATTGAATTGAATGTTATTTCTATTATTCTCTACCTCATACTATTGAATCGTTAGCTTAGAAGGAGATGTAGTTTTCAATCAATTTACAAAGAGCTCTTCCTTTGTGTTCTTCCATTGTTTTGGGTTGGGGTTCTACTTTATTTGAGCTTGTCGTTAAAACTTGGAGAATAAAGCATTTTCAAATCATTGAGTCATTGTATCATGGAGACAATTAACTACATCATCTTAGTTAGGGGTGAAAATAGTTCAAACCATGTGGTTTTCTTAATAAATTACAGAGCTTGATTCTTTCAAGTATAAAAAATCGTACCAAAATCATTTAGGGGAATGGAAAGATACCCATTACTAGTTTGGTTTTCTCAAGTCTTAATATTTATTAAACTAACTAATAGACCTTCTTAATAATGTATTTTCTCCATCATCTCCCTTTTATAATATCATCTTTATTAATTTACTTCTCAATTTAGTTGATATTATACACATTTGTGTTGAGAGATAGGAAAATGGATACCACATTGACCAAGTTGAAAAGATGGGAAAAGATGAGAAAATTATATATAAAAATGGAGAATGAGAGAATGATGTGTTAAAAATATATGATTATGCCAACGTTTGTTGAGGAAATCATGATGCCAAAATATGTTTAAATACATTAACTTATGAGATAAAATTCATTTTACATTTGTAGTGATAGAATAAATAAATAAATAAATATAAAAATAAAAGTTGAGTAGATTGGCCTTCACAATTTTTTTGTTCAAGACCCGACTTACATTGATTTGGTTTTCTGAGGGCTTAAAAATTACCCAAATTTCAAATGGAGGAATCCCTAAGATCAGTTTTCTCAAGCTGGTCAAGTTTAGTTTTGATTTTCTAATTTTCTTGGTTTCTTCTTTCACCCTCTAACTGCATGTTCAATAAGGGTTAAATTTGCCTTTAAAATATTGTAACAGCTATAGATCTTGACTAATTACTTCAATTTGTCTATGTTTCTTATATTATTTATTTCAATTCTATTGCAACATGACTTTGTGTTTGAAAATTTCTTTGCCCATTTGTTCCTTGTATTTTTGGTTGCCATTCAAAATTAATTTATTATTTCTCACAATACATGCATTATTTTAAATTTGAAATGGTTTTAAGGCAGGTAATCATAGGATGAGGTAAAAAATCCATGCTTTCAACAACTTTGGAGATGAGAGTAGAAGTAACAACAAATGGAAGAACTTGTTGTTATATTGGAATTATAATATATTCTCAGCATCACCAAAAGATTGAATGACATTATATTACTATCTTTTAAATCTATTCTACGGAAGACTGAGAGTTTGATATTAGAGTCATTACTTTCACAAGGAGGAAATCCTAGGTTTATAACACATGAACCTAAAGTAAATACCTGCAAAATATGTTATGTGCTTTAAAGTGGAGAAAATAAAGGTCCCTCTTTCATGTGCAACCTATGGGTTTTTATGAAGAATTCACAATGGTTGTCAAGCATGGGTAAGCCACTTGCTACAAACCCAAACTACCATAATAGATTATAGAAGGTGAATGTTATAAATGCCATAAGCATGGCTTTAAAAATGGATGTTCATTGTAAAAGATATATGGGCATTCAAAGAGACATTTCATGGTCTCTTGGTGAGAAATCACATTCACACTAAAGGGTGTGGTCGTTATCCTCAACCTTTCATGTTTCGGACAAAAGATATCTTCAATCTTTTTAGGTACGTGCTTCCCGAGTGTCTAAACAATGGGATCAATACCCTTAACCATTCACATTGCATGAGGAGGTAGCTCTACACTTGCCCCACTTTCCTTAGATCCTCATACTAACAATTGGATATGTACTATAAAACAAAAGTCCACTCCATGGAATGATATAAAATTTTAGCTTACCTAGACTAGGTATTCTTTCAATTATTTTCATATAATAGGTTCAAAAACTCTACTTTTGTCATAGTTCTCCCTAATACCATGGAAGGGTTTTCAGAGAATGAAGGATTATCAATAGAGTCTATTTTGCTTCCTCATACATGGGCTTGGATCTTTGGGCTTGCCCATTAAGGTTAAAAATACATTCATAAGGAGGAGTATCCTTTTCAACCTTACATTAAAGAAATCCCCATATTGTAATGGATTAGAGAATTATATCATGCTTACTTTCATGTGTTCATCATTATTGTTTCTAATAGGGATTTCTTCATTAAGCATGATAAAGTTTCTTGCATGGTCTTTCTCTAAGTGCCTCCCTATAATTGTGGAGTTTGTGATCACCACTCACGATGATGAGATTAAGAAAGCGAAGGTCTATTCTTCCTATAAAGTTACCAAACAATTTGGTATGATCAAGGCATACCGCATGTCATTGCATTAGTTTAGGATTTAAAATCTCATTATGACTAATACCTATGTAGAAAAGGAAGATAGCTAAACTTCAATTTGAGGCAAGTATTTTTCCATTACTGAATTGAAAGGAAGCATGCTATATAGGTTAGATTGTCTATTGGAACAATACTTAAAGATTTTTTTAAAATACATTCTTTTTTGTTATAATATCTCTTCCTTTTCTTCTATTGCATAGATTTGGTGTGCTATTGCACATGCCTTAACAATTCAAAGGTAGGGAGAGTGTTGGAAAATTTTTCATTTTTGTATGTGAATAAGAAATTATTTCTCACAAGATTTGGGAATATTCTCAAATAAGTCTTCCACTATTGTGGTGGTTGGAGAATATTCCAAATAAATGTAATGTTGTAATGAGAATATTTAATTTGATTGAAAATATTATGGAATGGATATAGTTAGATATTAAATATGCAAATAGTTCTTGAATGTATTTTCAATTGATAATTTTGTTATATACATAATCGGATATATATATCAATTATATCGCATTTCTTGAATACATTTAAATATCAATGTAAGTTGCCAATTTGATAGATCCCCATATATTTTATAAGTTGAACTATTTGCTTAATTGTATAAATCATCTAAATATTTTATGAAAAGACAATATAACCACTCCTATTTTTTGAGCAACTTTGGATAGTATGTTGCACTTATTATTCATCAACAGTTAGAAGCTTGTGTGATCCACAGCCTTTAAAGTTATTATATCTTGGAAGATTCACATAGCTTTAGCATGCTTAAAAGGGATTGAATCGATTTTGGGGACATCATGACCATTATAAGCCCTAGCTTTCTTACATTCTATTTTGGTTTCTTCTAAATTATTTGAATTATTGTATTCTTCTTATATGCATATAGATCATGTTATTTTTGTTTGTCTACTTCTTCATCTTTCCTAGTTTTATAAGTGTAATCCTTTTTCCTCTTCTTCTCGCTTGAGACCTAGCTTTTTGTTCAAATAAGAAAGCTATCATTTTTATTGTTTCTTTTATTTTTATTGTACAACCAGATCACTTATTTATTATTTCTAGATAACAATCTTAAAACTGATTGTACTTTATGATCTCAAATAGATTTTGCTAGCAATTGTGTTGATGCTAACACTATTGTTGTGGTTACTGTTCTTGCTACTTGACTAAGAGGCTCAGTCACCACTCCTATTTTGTCTTAGGCATGCTTAAGATGTCCGGTTGATTTTAAATATTTAAGGGAACTTAACCATGCTCATATTTTTGCTAAGCAAACCATATTTTGGGAAAAAAATTACTCTAATTTCGTGTTGTGACAATCAACTCTTGGTGTTGATGAGGGAACCATTTCTTAATTTCAGAATCAAAATCTTCAAATTCTCCAGAAAAAGAGGTGTCCTCAAATTGTGGCTTTGGAGTCATCATCATTGGTCTTTCTGAATTGTTGAATAAAACAAATTCCCTTTTTTAGTATATTAGGGCAATTATTTGCAAAATTTTCTTGTTTGTTATACATATGACAATAATCGAACTTCTTTTTAGGCATTTTTTTCTACAAAAAATCTCTACTTCTTCATGAAAGACTTGCCTCTATAGAGTTTCTTGAAATGCTCATTCCTCATAATCTGACAACTGCACTCCTTTTCTCTATATGAACATTTAATGGGTTATTTTTGTCATGAACATGCTTTATCAATGGCTTTATCTCCCATGATAAAGAGGACAATCTCTCTTTTGTTATAAATATGCTCCAGGACAATGTGGACCTTGTACTGGGTTTCTCCAATAGTATAGTTAATGATTCTCTTTCTTTTGGCATGGATCCAACCTCTTAGTGGTATTGTATCTTGATATGTAAATCAACTTTATAAAAATTGTTGGAGGAAAGAAAGGTAGTCTAATGTAGTATCATGTCATATTTAAATGGTTCGTATAAAAAAATCATCAATGCATAACTAACATGTTTAACCTATATAAAATAAACATGTTCAACCATGTCGATTATGCATATATATAATTAATACGTTTAATATAATAATAATAAAATTTGATCAAAATATTTATACTAAGATTATAATAATGATATTATCACAATATAATATAATAAATAAACTTTAATATATTTATATGACAAATTAAATTAATAATACATTTATTTAAACAAGTTAAATATGTTAATATATTCAATACAAAATTAAATATAATTAATTATATTTTATTAAATTATATAGATTTACAATGAATTGGCCAAATTCATATAATTCCGTGCCATGTAAAAGCTCTCTAATACCTCTATCCACATTAAAAATAAATAAATATTTCAAAGACGATTTGATAATTTCATTTTAAATGAATTAATTACCTTCACTTTGATTCATTTTCCCTGGGTTCAAAAAAATTTTATTTCTATTAGGAATATAAATTCATTTTCATCTCATTTCCCCTTCATTAAATTCAGGGATCCAAATTTACAGTTTCAGCCTTTTGGGTTTTCCAATTTTGTTTTATTAGAACGAACGAGGAGCTATGCTAATTGTTCCAAAGTTAGGATCAATGGCATGGACAGTAATATTAAAGACCTTCACGGGCAAATGGTCGCTAACTATGCTTTTTTTCTTCCCTATATAAAAGGGGAAGCAAATTCGTACTTTGCATTCCCCACACAGGCAGGCACCTCTTCGTTCACTCACTCTCTCTGCCTTTGCACTTTCACGATCAATATCGGTCCTACTCCCCTCTGGACAATGCTACGCTGTTCTCGCTCCTCAACCTCAATCTCTGCTCTTCTCTCCAGCAACCGACGCAGTGGCGCTACTCTTCTTGCCGCTCTCTCGGAGGTTTATTGTCGTCTCGGATTCGGGATTTTAATTTTTGGGTTTTGAATTTCCCATTACATCGGAGAGATCAGTGATTTCATTTTTTACTTCTTGCTTTTGATTTTGAGGGTTTGCATTCTAGGCCGCCATGCCTATTTTATTTCCTTGGATTTGTGATTTTTTTTTTACTGATCGTATAACTGTTGAAGAAGAAGTTGAAATTTGGCGGCTGGGCCTTTGTTACTTCATAGTTTCTCTTTTCTGGGTTAAATATTGTCTCTTTCTTTTTTTGGTTGATTAACTTTTTGTTTGCGCTCTGATGTTTATGTTCTTTATTATTGTTTTGTTTTCAGCTTTTACTTGTTTATCACGGTTCACTTTATACTATCAACCGTAAGGCAGATTTTAGAAGGTTCTTTTTTCTTTCGTTGATTGGATCACGATTCTCAAATGTTTCCTTGCGGAAATTGAGACTGTTGGCAATCACATGCCGAGCCTGTTCTCGTGCCCACGTCTGCCGCTCAATCTTCCTATCCTTTTCCTTGAACACCAAGAAGATAATAACATATGGCCCCTTAAAAGAAGGATAGTTTCTTTCTCACGCCAAGAACAGCACCTGGGTGGATAATGCAGGCCTTCTAATTTTCTTTATGGGTTCATTAATTTTAGTAGCGTGCTCCTTTTAATACTTAGTACTTATTTGCTCTTTGTTTCTGTTAGCGTTATTCAAGTGTAACATGTGCCGCATCAACTAAAAGTTCAACGGACTATCTCCATGGGGGATCGTTCCTTGCAAGAGCATATAGTACTGGGGCAGCTTCGCAGAAAGAAGTATCAACGGATGCAACAAATGGTCAAGGGTATGATTTTCATCTTTTTTTTAATCGCATTTCCAAGGTTCTTTCATCTTTTGACTTAAAATTTTGAATGTACTCATATTTGATGATGGCCTTCAACTGTTTTCAGGTTTAAGGGCCATGATATGCTGGCTCCTTTTACAGCAGGATGGCAGAGCACTGATTTACATCCAATGGTGATAGAAAAATCGGAGGTAAATTTTCTATCCTTCCTCAAGCGGTTCCTGGCCATTTAAATCAATGTAAAATTTGGAAAATTTTTTCCTGACTTTAAACGAGCTAAAGTCCTCTCATCTCATTAATTCTGAATGTGTGGTTGCAGGGTTCCTATGTTTATGATATAAATGGAAAGAAGTATCTCGATTCCCTCGCAGGCCTTTGGTGCACTGCTTTAGGTACTGAAAACATACTCCAGGAAAATTCATTGGCTCCCTCTGGCTAACATGTTAGAAAATAGTAAACAGTTTGAGAAATTATCTCCTTCTACTCACTTTTAAATTTTCTTTTGTACCAAGAAAATTTTGCCAAATTGGAAATTGGAAAATATACATATACATCCATATATCTTTTGTATGAAGCATCTCAGTTTGTTAAGAAAGAATAATTTAAACAGCCTTGATGTCTTTACCTTCAAGAGCATAATTTATTGATAAAAAGTGTGCAATTATGTGCTTTGGTTCAACCTTTCTTATAGCCCTTTCACTTCTAAGTTCTACTTTTTGCAGAGAAGATAAATCCGGAGTGACTTAGCTCTTCTAGTTGTAATTTGACTAGTTCTAAATTTTGCAGGGGGCAATGAACAGCGACTTGTCGATGCTGCTATCGGACAACTGAAAACCCTGCCATTTTATCATTCTTTTTGGAACCGTACAACCAAACCATCACTGGTACTGGGCTTCTGTACGGCTAAAATGAATTTGGCCTTCTTTCCATGCATTTTGCACCAGTCATTTGTTCTTGTTAGATGTTATGGTCTAGGATTTGGTATTTTCATATTAGTCTATTTTGCATGTGGTGAAGAAGTACAAGACTGCTCAATGTTTTGTAAAATCTTGTTGAAGCTCTCTTCTGCTACTCCTAAATATATTTCATTTCTCAGGATCTTGCTAAGGACCTTCTAGATACTTTTACAGCAACAAAAATGGCAAAGGCCTTCTTTACTAATAGCGGATCAGAGGCCAATGACACTCAGGTTTTCTTCGCACGTCTAATTATTTTAATTAGTTACATGTGTTTTAGCTGTCGAGATGCATCTAAATTTTGTTGCTCGCCCTCTATTGAACTAATAGGACAGAATTTAGAAAAATGGGATAGTCCAAAAACTTGATCAATGCATGGGTGCTTAAGTATAGGCTGAAGAATTTTGTAAGCTGTTATCTTTTTGAGTTGCTACATTTATGGATTAACAATCAACTTGAAATTGATGCCCCTGTAAAATTTACTATTACTTAATTCTGATCATATCATTAGTATCTCCTAATTACAATCCCCGTTAAATGTAATTTCTCTCTGTAAATATTTGCTTATAGGTGAAGTTGGTTTGGTACTATAATAATGCCCTTGGAAGACCTGAGAAGAAGAAGTTCATTGCCCGGTCAAAATCGTATGTCGTATCACATAGCTGGCCTGGTTTTCTCTTTCTCAGGACACTAACTTCTTGTGATATCTATGGTTTCTAATAGGTATCATGGATCAACTCTCATTGCTGCTAGTCTCTCTGGGTAGGTTGACTCAGCACTTCTGCAACTTGTATAGAATATACGGAGCTCACTCTATCAAACTAATTGGTGACTTTTATAACAGCCTTCCTGCTTTGCATGAAAAATTTGATCTGCCTGCACCGTTTGTGCTGCACACTGACTGCCCTCACTACTGGCGTTATCATCTTCCAGGTTCTTTTTAAGGCCACCTTGGTACCGGAATCAGTATGTATCTTTTTGTTACTGAACACTACATATGAAATCATGTAATTCAGGTGAGACAGAGGAAGAATTCTCTACTAGGTTAGCTAATAATTTGGAGAATCTTATCCTTAAGGAGGGACCAGAAACGGTAATAATTACGTTATTGATTCCTTTATTTTCTCCTTCCTCCCTGAGTCGCTTCCACCTTATCTCCTTCCCCGTGAAAGAGAATTGCCCCAGTACTGATAATTTTCTGATATGCGATTGGGTTTCCTTTGCTGAAGGTTATTTCCTCTTTCAGATTGCTGCTTTCATTGCGGAGCCTGTGATGGGCGCTGGAGGTGTAATTCCTCCTCCAGCAACTTATTTCGAGAAGGCATTTACTTGGTCTATAATCTGGGTGGTAGTATGTCTTTAATTTGTGATTATGTTTTCATTATCTTTACATCTCTATTCAGAGGACACAACTATGGTGGCAGTATATACTCAATGCTGATGAGTTACCTTGTGATAAACAGTGATTCACTTTTCATAATTGCATCATTTTTCAATGATCCAGATTCAAGCTGTTGTGAAGAAGCATGATATTCTTTTTATTTCTGATGAGGTACTCTTCTTCCTCTTTACATCTTGAGTACTTTTTTGGTCAGTTCAAAGTAAGCCTTTTTACAGGTGATCTGTGCATTTGGACGGCTGGGCACAATGTTTGGATGTGACAAGTACAACATTAAACCAGATCTTGTATCTCTTGCCAAGGTAAAAGCTTGAGACTGTTGATTACTAAAAAGAAAAAAAAATTGTTACCATTTTCAAAATGTTTTGTTCTGTTCAATTCAAAATTTTGGTTTTTCAGGCACTTTCGTCTGGCTATATGCCCATAGGGGCTGTTCTTGTGAGCCCTGAAATATCAGATGTCATATATTCTCAGAGTAACAAACTTGGTAGGTCAATGAAACTTATTGCTTTTCTGTCAATTCTCCATTGACTCAAAGATAAGACCATAAGGAAGAGTATTTTGTTTTGTAACCCCAATACATCTTGTATGCATATAGTATTATTGCCTATTCTAGTAAAACCACCCATCAGAGTCTGACGAGAATAATATTGTACAACTTCTTTGCAATCTTTTCCTTTTCAGGTTCATTCTCTCATGGATTTACCTATTCTGGGCACCCTGTTTCATGTGCAGTTGCAGCAGAAGCCCTAAAAATATACAAGTTTGTTCTTGCATCTCTTGATTAGCATGACATGAAAACTTCAGAATGTTTTGATAGAATAATTTTCTGTATTTAGAGGATCAATCATGAAAATTTCACCACCATTAGCAGACTGGTTTCTTATAATGGAGCTGGCTTGTCAATACAAGTTGACAGATTGTTTAAATTCTTTCAGGGAAAGGAATATTCTTGACCAAGTAAATAGTATCGCTCCAAAATTTCAAGAAGGGGTGAAAGCCTTTGCTGACAGTCCAATAATTGGCGAGGTATGTTAAACTTGTTAAAGGTCAGTCTGTTGGCCAAACATCTTGAAGCGCATTCTTCATAGATCTTGGTTTCTTCCACAGATCCGAGGAACAGGCTTGATTCTTGGTACAGAGTTTACAGACAATAAATCACCTAATGATCCATTTCCATCTGAATGGGGCAAGTTATCTTCCTTCCATCTCATATTTTCATGTCCTCCTTGATTTTTATTCCTCTTATTTTATCTTAGGATATGGTAATGCTCAACAGATAGAATTTATGTCATTGATGTATATATACAGGCTAAAAACTAGTAATTCCTCATAAGAGTGCATGTGAATACAATAAATTGCCGGCTTACTTTTCTTGAAGATAGGACATTAGAAATGGAGATCCATGAATTTGTCAAACAACTTAATAGCTAGGTTTCCATGAAGAGAATGAGCAGATGATAGATGACATGAATTTATTTTTTGGGTTTTTAGTTCTTTACTTTTCCTAATTTGGATTACTTGTTTGACATATAAAGCCCATAGCTCAGGGCATGTGCCAGGCTTTATCTTTAAAATGATTCCCTGTTTCTGAGCCAATCATCTCAAATTTTAACTGATTATTCACTATAGTTTGGAGTTTAGGTGCTCTGCTTCAGTAAAAAGAAACATGTTTGTTTTTGTCAGAATGAACCCAAAATTTCAGAATATTTATGTTTTTCTTTTGAAAGGTTTTGCTTTTTGTTTTTTTGGGATAGGTAGAATATTTATGAAGTATCTACAATAGTTCCTTTCAACTCCTTTCAGGAATAGGAGCGTATTTTGGAGCGCAGTGTGTGAAGCATGGAATGTTAGTACGTGTGGCCGGAGACAACATTATGATGTCTCCACCTTTCATAATGACCCCTGAAGAGGTGGATGAGGTAAAATTTTCGGATAGGATTGCCTATTTTGATTATTTTGGTCCAATCAATTCTAAGCTATCTGTAGTCCATTTGGCTTTGTAAAGTCAGAGAACTTAAATAGTGAAACTCATTCTGTAGAGCTCTGAAGTTTTGCCCATATAAAATATGTTTAGAGAAACCTAGGGAACACAACTGCTTCAGAAAAGATTTAGTAGGTTAAAGTTTCGTCAGACAAGTGATGTTTGCCTGTGTATGGTTTTTTTAGTTGATAAGCATCTATGGGAGGGCACTGAAGGCAACAGAGGAAAGGGTGAAAGAGCTGAAATCTCAGTCCAAATGAACAAGGAAGGATGCGGATGATGTCGAAAAAACTTATGCCGCAGTGAGCTTGATGTAATCAAATTACTTGTTGTTTGGTTAATTTCGGGGACATGTTTGAGACTGATGGCATCATATTGGGGAATGACTGTTTGAGATGAATAATTGGTCTTCTCGCTAAATCCTCTTTGAAGGCCTAATAGAAGCTGAAGGTATGAAATAAATGGGAGATCAGGACAGGAAGAGCGAGGAACATGTAATGTTATGACAAATTGTTACGTGTTTTATGCCTAGCTGCTTGTGCCGTTGGAGAGTCAAGCTGATCCGCGGGTGAAGAAGTCACCCGTTGTGCAGATGTGAAATCAGCTTGACTGGTGGACGATTTGTCCATTATATGATCTGTTTGCTTCTCTTATCTTTAGTAATCTCATTCAACTTCCTTTTGTGCACTCTGACGAGCATATTCCAGATGGAAACGATTAGAAGATCAAGAAATATGGATGATGTTTCTTTTTATAGTGATGTTGTCTAAGGCTCTACGTAATTGTTTCTTTTTTTTTTTTTTGCTGCTAAGTAAACAGGTATATATTGAAGCATCAAGGTCAATGAAAGTACACAATTGGTCAGAGTTGGACTGCATTCCCAACTGTGGGAGATCATGAACACTGGCGTTCCAACTCCTAGGTATCCATTCCATGCTTGAAACATTAGAAAGTGACGGTTGCCTTATAATTTCTGAAGCAATTGGTGCAGTGTCCGAGGGCAGTTCCTAAGGAGTTGTTCAGAAAGGGCCCCAAAATGACTGGTAGGTTTTTTTTTTGGCTGAGTAACATCATAAATTATCATTATATATCCAAAAGAGTACAAGACAGATAGCTAAATACACATCAGCCTTGAAAACCAGTTTGCTCAAGCTGAGAGCTAACAAATTGTTGTCTCTACTAACACACTCCACAGATGAGACCACAAAAGAACTTAGGTTAATCATAATAGCATGAAGATCCTTTTCAGTCTCCGAAGGGGGATCATTTGTACCATGAACATTCTTAGGCAAAGTAAGAGAATCAGTGAGAGAGAGGGTTTGCTTCCATCCTTGAGTCCCTACGACTGTAGTTGCTAAGAATAAGGCCATGGTTTAGGCTGAAAGAGGTGAGGTAGCAACATCCGGTTGGAATCAAGCTAAAGATAGGACGTGATTTATCTATTGCAGTACTGGCCAGACAAGGCTTATCATAAGAAAAAATGTAGCTTAAGTGTAAACGGAAATCCAACCTTCATCGAGCGAATTTCCCACACTTTGTTTATCAAAACAATCTGGTTCATATGGGTTAGCATCTTGGTGCACAACTAGTCTCTTGTGCCCCTCAAAATTTTTGGTCAATTTCCTTATAAAATCC
This sequence comes from Sonneratia alba, assembly GCA_900174645.1. NCBI lineage: Eukaryota > Viridiplantae > Streptophyta > Magnoliopsida > Myrtales > Lythraceae > Sonneratia > Sonneratia alba. The sequence goes on from FWPY01000075.1 coordinate 258,697, forward strand.
TCAAGATTCAATCTAGAATTCCCAAATTTTGCTTGGTTCCTGCAATCCCATAAATAATGTAACTGTAATTATCTATTAACTAAGTAAAGAGAAAGTTATAAACTTATAAGAAAATTGAGTACTATTATTTATCAGTTTAAACTTTTAGATAAAAATGGATTTAATTTTTTATGAGTTCATAATAAATTTAATATGATATTAGAATTAATAGGCTCTCATTTTGCCCAATTTGAGTTCAGCCTAGCTTGTAGTTAATTGATTTAAATTTGAGTACAAAAGAAAATTGTTTGGCTCATGGTCAGTTGTCCCCCATTCGAGATCGGAAAAAGAATATTTAGCTCATAAGCAGTTGTTGAGGGCAAGTGTTTAATAACACATGGTAAAGTAGACCATGTTATCGCTTAAGAACGAGTGTTAATATATACGATCGCGCATTAACTAAATAAAGGAAAAATTATGAACTTATAAGAAGATTGGGTGTTACTACTTATCATATCACGTGACACTATTAAATATGTTAGAAATAAAACTTAAGTACGTTATGGAATTAAATGTATAGAACTAAATGGGTTATTTTAAAAGATATAAAATTTAAATGTAAAAAATGATAAATATATAAGATTTTTATTGTAATTTTATAAAAAAGAAATTACCCTTTGGAATTCGGCAACCAAATAAAATCATCAAATTACCCTTTGGAATTTGGCAACCAAATAAAATAATCAATCTCTCTAATTTAGATTCGAGCTGAGTCGGTCTATTTAAGAGACAAAATTCTTCTAATATAAATTATTTTCATTTATAAAATTTAGACCATAGAATCTTATTTAAGGAAAAGATAAATGAATCATCTCACAATCAACTTATATTGGTAGAGGGACATGTTCTTTTAGGTCTTACAAAGCTCCCATATTTAGAAATTAATATTTTCATGGCTAGACTCTTCGGTCTACGAGTTGGAGATCATGTAGCCTTGGATAAAATAGCTGTGTTTATAGGGTAAATAATCTATTTGACCATGAGCTACGCAGACATCTCATATCTGCCGTGAACTAATTTTCTTGGCAACAAAGAACGCAAATTTTTGTTTTCGTTCCATGTCTACCATATTGGATTTTTTCCTTTAGAATCATTAACGGGATGACTAATAGCCATTTATTAAGATGAAATTGACAAACTTAGCCCTGATTGCAGTATAAATGAAGTGTTTTGAGGTTCAACTGACCACTATAGCTATCAATAAGCATCGCAATTCTGATAAAGCAACCCATCAATTAAACTTCAAGCTCTAGCCTTGAGGGCCACCGAGGTGTTGCGAGGCATTCATGAATTGAATCGCCTATGCAATATGAAGGGTCAATACCTTTTCTACTTCCTTGCAATATGTGGTTGAGCTCCACTTCTTGAATTCGATCACATGGCCTCCTTTGAATAAGAGGTGAAATGCTACAAATGTTCAACTCCATCTTATCTTACTTATTTGGGAAAATTGTGACTTGTGAAGGAGAAAACGCTTTCAACCACCTAAATCCCCCTCCCCATACTTCCACTTTTAGATGTTTTCAACATATCTTCAATTGTAAATAGAAGAAGTTCATGTCTAGCTACGGACCGGTCATCACTAAGCAGAAGCGTGCAGAGGGAGAGCTCACGCTTCATCACGTTGATCTTCATCATCGATTCCTCCAAGCTTGGATGACTTCTCGGTTGGATCAACGGCAACAAAGATGTACTAGGCGGGGTCACCAATTGTCTCAGTGACAAAAGCTAGTCGGTTCTTGAAGTCCAGCTCCAACAGGAGCATATGCCATGGAAGATTGAATCAATCAGTAACACTTCAAGAATCTGCTGGGGGAGATGAAGAAGAGGGGAGAGAGAGGAAGAAGTTTATGTGCACGGACTGGGAGAGACACGCCGTAATTGACTGCAATAACAAGGGGTAAAATTTTCAATTTCATGTTGATAAATGGAAATCCTATAACTAACCGATTTTTTGAACTTGAATTCTAAAACTTTTAAGTGGGTTTTTCATTTCTAAAATTTTATCTCCATGACTAATTTAAGTACTTGTTCTAATGAACAGTTAAATTGCATTAATGTGGATATGATGATCTAGTATTGGTAGTGACATGTCAGATAACATATCGTTATTCTAATGCAAAATAACATGACAAGTTAATGCCATGTTATCATTTTCATACTAGGGTGATTTAACGGTCAATTATAACAAGGATATATGTAAGTTATAGAAATAAAATTTTTAGGACTAAAAGTCATTATGAAAATTTTTGAATTTAGTAAAAAAAAATTGGATAATTTTGGGACTGGTGGTGCATTTTTGTGTAAAGAATAGTGATAATGAGTAAAGTAGTTTCTTCATCAATTTGAACCCAGGCTTCTCTTATAACTCTACCACATCAGTTTCTGTTAAAAAATGTCACACAATTTAGAAAGAAAAATATTTTTGCCAAATTTTACCCGTAATTCACATTTGTCTCCACCACATCATTCCCATCAGAAATGTCATACGATTTAACATCTTACGTTGGATTAATGGATACAAAAACATATAGCATGGTAAACGTTGATAACTAACGGATAGTCTGTACTTAATTGGGATATACAAATTCAAAAAGTAACCGAAGTCCATAATGATATTAGCCATTTTTCCTTCAACATGTAAATGAATCAAAATTGAGAGTACATCAAGTATTCGACCAAGTTATATCTCCCATTGCTTGATAAAGATACCGGAGGGGAGATCTAGAAATGGGTCAATGTCCTTTCAAAACTTTGCCTATTTAACTGTATTATGGGTATGGGCAAGAAAATTATGTCATGTTTCGTATGCATGAATTGTAATAAATGGAAAATACCATGGGTATTTAATCTTTTCATTTTGCTTTTTACTTAGTCGCACTTCTAAAGTTTAGTTATGTGCTTCCACTCGATAAATTTCTTCCTTAACATGTATTGAGGAATGCTCATCCTACTACTTTTTCTTCAATTGCATCCGATCATATTTTGAAGATAATCATTAAAATCACCTATTTATCACCTATTTTTCTCTTAATTTTATATTATTTTTAGTCCATTAGACAATAGGGCATGACCAATAATCCCGTCTACTAGCCAGTCAATGCGGGGCGGAGGATAGCAATTCTTAGGATATGCCTTATTAAGGTCAATGAAGTCCATGTGCTACTTCTTGTTGTACTTCCACACTAGGACAATGTTGGATACCCATTCATGGTAGCATACAGGTTAAATGAAATTAGCCTCTATGAGCTTCGAGGCTTCATCCTTGATAGCTTCTAGCCTTTCACCAGAAAAAGGGCGTCATGTTTGCACTACAAGCTTGGGATGGAGTGAAATACCTGGTTTGTCAGTGATGATGGAGTCTATGCCATGCATATCGAAGGGTCTCTAGGCAAACAAATCATTGTTCTCTTTCAAGAAGGCCAACAATGTCTTTATCAGGTCAGATGGCAGGTTCGACCCTACAAACGCTTGCTCGTTGATTACTATTTCCTCCTCTTGCTCTACCGAATTGGCTTGGTATTCTAGGTCCCTTAGGTTGACTCGTTTTGTTCAACTAGGAATGCCCCTTTAGCGTCAACTTTGCAACTTTCTGATTCTTGTAGTGCTGTCATGAAGCATTGATGGACCATGAAGTGGCTGCCCCTTACTTCTCCCATCCCCAAGGGAGTGGGGAACTTGAGCCTGTGATGGTAAGTGGAGCAGTCGACACAAAAATGATGCAACAATAGTCTGTCAAAGATCATGTTATAGGAAGACAAGAGGTCCATGACAACAAATTCCACTTCCTTAGTGACCTAGGTTTGTTCTTCTCCTAAGGTGACTAGTAGTGTGATGAGGCCCTTCAGTTCGGGGAGTTCTCCAGTGACTCCAACAGTGGGCATAGCATGATGCATGGGAGAGGAACACACTAATGTGGTAGAGAATGCGATGGCTAATGTAATATGATCTCCAACATCCATTGGACACTTAGCAGGAGCAATACAGATTTAATCATAAACTTCACACTTTTCCTTGAATTCATGTAGAATGGGCCTATGGTGATTGCTTCAATATTTCCTATGGATGTATTTTTCCTCCATAATCTTGTTGCCTGTTTATGGGGGTAGGCTGGTTGTCTCATCACACATTCTGTGGGGCCAGCTTGTTGTGGCAATTAGGACCTTGTCCACAAAATTCTTAAGGTATCCACACTAGATCAACTTCTCTATTTCTTGCTTGAAGATCCATCAATCCTCTGTGTCATGGCGCCTTCCCTTTTGTAGTAACAATAATTATTAGACTTCAAGTTGTCCCCATCCTCAAGTTGCTTGGGAAGGACCAAGAGCGACCTTGCCTCATCTCATTGAGAACAGCTATCTGGGAGACATTGAGGGGTGTATTTCTATTGAATTTGGAATTAGGCGAGTAGCTTCGGTTGAAGTGCCCATGGTACTGGCACTTATCATGGTCTTCAAGAGGAGGATCGTTAGCAAAGTGCTTGCCTTTGTTGCTCCTCTTTTGATTCCATATGATGGTGAACTCTTTGGCAACAACGTGCTTTTGCACTAGGGAGATCAATTCCTAATGGAATCAAGGCGGTCAATTTCGAGGCTCATCCCTAGGTATCAATAGCAGATGCCCCTTGAGAAGGCAACTATTGCTTCACTAGAATTGAGATTCTAGGCCTCAACAGCGCATCAATGAAGATATCAACCCAATCTTGCAATAATTCTTTTTCCTGCTAATGTATGGAGTATAAGGTGGTCATGCCTTTTTTTTTTTTAATTTGCATAGAGCCTTTGAACCCTTCCAAGAACTTCTATTGAAGGTCCTTAAAGCAAGAGATGGTCCAAGGGGAGAGTGAATGGAACTAACTAGAGGCAAGACCCATGAGGGAGGTCGAAAAAAGCCTACAAGTGTGGGCATTCATAAGGTTCTGATTGAGGAATAGGTCACAAAAAGAGTTGAGGTGAGTCTTTGGGTCGAACTTGCCATTGTATTGAGGCAAGCTTTGGGATAGTAAGATTGGGCAACACTAGTTCTTGGAGGATGTAATCAATATATGGGGGCTCTTTGGAAGTGGGCTCCAAAGTATTGAGGTAGCAAGTTATATGGCCTTCCCTACATCTTTGGTGGTTAGTGATTCCTTGATGTGGCAATCATCCCCTGCCTTAATATTGTCTTAAATGGTGGCTTGAATCATAGCCACTATGTGAAGAACTCAGACTACTAGGTCGAGGTGTTTTCAAGAAGTTTGGGGGCTTCTGAGGTCCCTGTTTCGAAAAGGAGCTAAGTGGCTTATAGTGGAGGTTTTGACATAACGGAAGTAGTTCCATTTGCTTGTGACTGGAAGAGAGCTTGAGATTGAGTTCACTTGGGCATGGTGATATTTATCTTATTATCAACTAGAGCACCAATTAAAATTCTAGAATTCAGGGGGAGATGGTTTTCTTAAGGGAGCCAGGAAAATTGATATCCTAAAGTCTACAACAAGAGGGCAGGATTGTCTTCCCAAGGGAGTCAGGTGATAGGCTCATGGGTACTTAGCCAGTGGATTGGTTACACTTGCTTCGGTTCAGGTTGCTTGGTCTATGTGGAAAGGGAAGTCAAATCATGGGTAATGGCCCTGTTTGACCCTTGGACACCTTAGGATGTGCGAGCACCAAGAGGAAAGGTTACTAACATGGAAAGTGAAGAGGAGTAAAGGTGAGTGATTATTATCTTTGATTTTACCTTGGGACTTTTATAGTCAAAGGTTGGCGGCAATGTTGTACATATGTTAATGGTAGGTAAATGGTTCCTACATGACATATGATGGAGGATCAAGGTTGGGTTGGTATACATAACATGAAAGGTAAAAATTGAGTTTGCCACAATTGGTAATTTTATTACATTAGAATTAATGATTTAGAAAGGCACGAACATTTCCTATTTTAAATAGTCTAGCACAAACTTTTTGGTATGACCTACATAGCACTGAACTTTTAAAAGTTTGTCCCATTTGACATATAACTCCCTTTTCCATCCAAAATTAACTAATACATGGCATGCTATTGGAGATGGCGTGGCACATACATGCAAAAATGTGGCAATGCCACATGTCAAAAGTTGGTAAGCATGGATTTGCACTCTAATCTAGTAAAAGGTGTGTTTTGCATGTGAAGTGGATGGTACCAATGAAACCGATTGCCCCCAATGTCAAGGACCAAGATTTCGTTGTGAAATCAAACCCTAACTGAAGAGTGAACTTGTTTCTCCTAGGTGACACTACTCTAGTTGAAATTCCGAAGGTACATTATGGATAAGAGGAGGATGAGAGGTTGCTAGGAGGCAAAGATGGGGACCATAAGAAGAATAGGAAGATTAGGATGGAGAAGGACCAAAAGGTCAGTTTGTTGAGGGAGGAATGCCACTTGAGGCGATTTCTCAATCACTAACTTACTTGACATAGAGAGGGTGTCATTGGGAAGGTGGGAGGACAATGATGTGGGGATCTTCGAGAGAAAGGGGAGGAAGCTGGAAGGAGACTAAAGGAGGAGGACAAAGGTTAAAAGTGTAAACTCATTGTGTGGGCCCATCTTTCACATGTGGTAATAACACATTTTTGTAGGTATGTATCACGCGTGCATCCTATTAGACATGTTAGCCCCACTATCATGTCACGTAAGATATTTCATCAAAACATGACAAACATTAGAAAGTTCAGTACTATGCAGGTCATGTCAAAAGGTTTATGTTAGATTGTTTAAAATGAGAAGTTTGTGCCTTTATTTATAAGTCACTAACCTTTACATTAGTTAAAACTTATTTGCTTTCTTTTTTTTATTTCTATTGCAATGGGTGCAAATGACCTATTTGCAATTGTGATAGTTTATCCCTTATCAAAACAAAATGCATAGGATTAACTCTTCAAATTATAATTAACTAAAAACAATGAAATAGAAAGACAAATTACTCTTTGAATTTTATCTCATTCCATTCAACTCATTTCCTTCCTATCAAACATAATACAAGAGTCAATAGTTCCAAACAAAGCATGGGACAAGCTTCATAAAAACTTGGGCAAATTATAGCCTAAAAGGCTCCTTATTCTTTCATGGCTATAAAACTAGTTGGGATATCAAGAAAAGCCAATTGTAAAACATTGTATACATAGCATGAAAGGTAAAGATTGAGTTTGCCACGATTGGTATTTTTATTACATTAGCTAAAAATTATTTGTTTATATTTTTCATTTCTATTGCAATGTGTGGATATGACCAATTTGTAATTACGATAATTTATCACTTATCAAAACGAAATGCATATATTAACTATTCAAAGTATAATTAACTAAAAACAATGAAATAAAAAGACAAGTTACTCTTTGAATTTTATCCGATTCCACTCCACTACCCTTCCTACTAAACATAATACAAGAATCAATAGTTCCGAATAAAGCATGTGATAAGCTTTGTAGAGACTTGGGCAAATTGTAGCCTAAAAGGCTCCTCATTCTTTCATGGTTAAAACACTGGTAGGGATATCAAAGAGAAGACAACTGTGAAACAACCTTTTGTTTTATAATTAGGAAGGAAAATCCCACAAATACCTCACAAGCCTGGATCCAGATAAGTTTATGTGCAAGTATATGTATGAGTGACCACACAAAGGGCTACATGCTCAAGGGAAGTGTTGTGGTGAAGGCTAGTATCAAGACATCGAAATTTGATTGCGATAACATTAGAAAAATATGAGAAGCGAGAGGAGAAATGCAAACACTAAAATTACATAGTAAGACTCTCTTGTGAGGGAAATGCCTACAGCATAGAACAAATAATCCACTAGATCAAACAGGAGATTATAGCTTGTGAAAATGTCCAAATCTCATTTCCAAGCCCTCGTTATAACCCACACAAAAAAGATCCCAAACTTGATCTCTTAAGTTTTCATGCCCTAGCGTTTTAGAGAAGTTAATTAGAAAGATCTCACTAGGTTACTCTCATCCTTCGGTACACCGATACTCGAGTGATCCAATATTATTTATAATCCTAATATATAATCTCACATATTATAATATATAATCTCATATATATATCATTAGAAGGAAATCACTCTTACTAAGGAAACAACTAAATATTAAAAGAAAATTCACAATTTTGATATTTTCATTGAAGGGTCATGGCATTGAGATTAATGCCACAACATTTTGCACTCCTAATGCATCGTGGCAAGCAACGCCATAGTGCTAACTGTGAGTGCCATGGTGTGGCATACTCCAAGAATATTATGCGCTCTAGTGCCATGACACTAAATATGGAGTGTTATGACATTCTTCACACTTGCTTTCCTTTTATCTTGAACTCCATACTACAAGACTGGTAATATATTTCCTTCACCCCCGGGTTTTCTCATAGGCTTCCAACTTGGTATAAGACACACTCAATAGGAATAATCGAGCCCACAACTTCATGAATTACTCACGAATGATATGTACATTCTATTGAGTTGAGCTGACCTTTAGTAATGAAATCTTCTGGGCACGAGCAGGTTAGGGTACATTGTATTTTTTTTGTACTATCTAGATCCTATCCCGTAGAAGATTGTTCCCAAGTCTTAGACCCTGATTTTACTTTGTTGAATATAGGAATTGCGCACTACCTGGAATCTTGATTATACCACATGTTACAAATATTATGTTGGAACTTGTTAATTATTTTCTATATTTAATCGTTAATAAGCAATCAAGTTTAGTACAAGTTTTAAATTTTTTTAAAACAAATTTAGTATAGTTATTTTGTCAAAATTTTAATTTATTATAATTAATTTGAAGTAATGTTTATGTTGATATTTTCATAAATGACCTCTAAATTATTGAACATTTTGGATATTGATAAACTTACATCCTCATAAAGAACAAGGATTAGGGCTCGAACGATCATGTTATCAATGATTAAAATTAATGGGATGATACAATTTTTAAATCTGATTTTCGGATACTCTGTGTTCATGGATCAAAATAGACCATTTTTCAATTTTTCACGTGGGCTCTATCCAAAATTGTACCATAATCTCTGTGTAACCTATATAATGTGATAGGCTTTTGATTCTGTTCATTACGGTTGCGCATGTAGAGAATTTCCCATACGTAGGAGCAATCCAAGATAAAATGCGATGCGTGTATGGGGACTTATGGTTCAGTTTGGTACATAGCAATGGAATTGGATTTGTAATAGATTGCTCCTATGGAATGGAATCATGAGGAATGATCATCGATATTACTTTGTTCGATATCATCTTTAATATTAAGGGAAATGGAACTTGATATTAAAATTATTTTACTAATTATACCCACACTGGTAATTTATCAAAATTTCTACTATGTTTTAAAATATTTTCTAATTTAAAAATTTTGGAATACTTTCAAAGTTTTGGTAATGTTATGATTTTTCCAAAATTTTTGTAGAATTTTCATATTTAAAAAAATATTTTTATATGATTTGCCGAAATTTCTAAAAAAATTTCTAAAATTATAAAATAGCTTAAAACTCTTAACTTTTTTATTTTTTGTTATTATATTAATTTTTGTATAAAATTAATTTTCTGATAAATTTGAAATCAGGATGAGGGTAAAATCCCAACCAATTCTTCAAGAATTCACTAAAAAAGAAAAGGAAAAAAATTGTGAGTTTTATTCCTCGACCATTTTCTCAACATTTTTTGGGACGATTATATCCTCAACCTTCAAAAGAATGTCCACTTTTCGTGATTTTATTATTTTAATATTAAATTTTTGATGAGATTGTAAAAAAAAGGCAATTAATCTGAAAATTGTACAAATTTTGCATTTTTTTCCAATTATATTATAAAATTTCAAATTTAATTAGAATAATTGACAATTTTCAATTTTTTTCCTAATCTTCTGTATTTAACAATCTCCGTAGTAAAAAATCGCCACTTTTTAACAAAAAATCGTTTATTTTGTTCAAAATTTTTTTTACAGTAATTATTGTATATGGTAGAAGTAGAAAAATATTAAGAATTGTTGGCCATTCACTTAACATGCAAAGTTTGCACATTTTCAAATTATTTCCCCTAATAATAGTGATATAATAATAATTAGAAAAGAAAAAGGGACAGATCGCCGGCCAGGCGGCCATCCGCCACTGCCTCCCCTGCAGTGCCCTCGTCCCCTGCACCTTTGTAAATCCTTCATCTTCTCATTACTTCTCCGGTTAAATTACACATATGATACAAAATATTTTGTCAATATAATATTTTGGTACAAAATTTTTAAAATGTAACTTTGTGATATATTTTTTTTTAAACGTGCTACACTTTTCTATTAGTTTTTTATTAATGCCCTCAATTTTTTATAACGTGGACAGTCTACATGGCCCTCATTGATAACGTGACTTCCTATTTTGAATATGTAAATTATCATATAACACATGATTGGACCATTATCTCTTTCTCTCTCCACACCTCTATCTCTCCCTCTCTCTTTCTCTCTCTCTCTCTCTCCCACTCTCTCCCCCTCTCTCATACGCTCTCTCTCTCTGTTTCTCTCTCTCACTCTCTCTTGCACGCTCTTTCTCTCTCCTCCTCTGTCCCTCAACCTACATTCACTTAAAATTTTTTTACCATTTAATAACATGTAATTACCTTTTATTTATAATTTTTTTTACAAAATAATAATAATATAATATAGTAGTATATTAAAAGGTAATAGACACTTGATCTCAAGATTAATTTTATAAAAAAATTATAATAAAAAGTTAACTCAAAAGAAGTTAAAAATTTATAATAAAATAGTAAAATTAATATTAAATATTTTCTTGATCTTTCTCACGTTAAAATTTTGTGACAATTAATTACACATTCACACTATTCTCTTCTTATTTAATTTTAATTCCCACCAAATCATGAAACCCCCACATAAAAATACAAAGTTTTCTTTCCCCTCCCTCATCTCAATAGTTTGATTCCTTAGAAAAAGCAAATTTTAGTTTAAAAAAATTGTTGAAAAAGGAGGGGAAGAGAGCTTTGTATTTTTATGTGGAGGCCTTCACGATTAGGAGAAAATTAAAATTAGATAAGAAGAGAAAAATGAGAAACTTTAATTAATTGTCACAAAATTTTAATACGAGAGAGATCAAAAAAATATTTAGTACTAATTTTATTATATTATTATCATTTTTTATCTTCTTTGAGTTAACTTTTTATTATAAAAAATTTTTAAATATCAATTTTAAAATCGAATTATGTGTCTATTACCTTTTAATATACTACTATATTATATTATCATCATTTTGTAAAAAAAAAAGAAAAAATCACAAATAAAAGACAGTTAAAAAAATTAGATATTATTAAACGGTAAAAAAATTTAATTGAATCTAAGTTGAGAGAATGAGGAAGAGAGAGAGAGGGAGAGAAAGAGAGCATGAGAGAGAGGGAGAGAGAGGGAGAGTCGAGCAAGAGAGAGATGAGAGAAAGAAGGAGAGAGAGCCAAGAGAAAGGAAGAAAGAGATAGTGAGTCTTACTGCTATATGTTACGTATGTTACGTGACAATTCATATATTTTAAATATAAAGTTATATTATCAATGAGTGTCACGTTTTACATTAGTAAAAATTAACGGCGTTAGTAAAAAATTAATAGAATATAGTAAAATTTAGTATATTTCAAAAAAAATGTATCATAAAATTATAATTTAAAAATTTTATACTAAAATATTATATTAATAAAATATTTTATACTAACCATATAATTTACTCTTACTTCTCCCTAGTCTTCTCTATGTACTCCAAAAAGTCCGATCGCCCGATTCTTTTCACGGCTCATTTCCTTCCCCGTGATTTTTGGGGCCACCCGATATTTCGGCGGGCCGTGCTAGTACAATAGGAAAATAAGTCTATTGTGCTAAAAATCATGTCGGATAAAAAATAAGATAATAATTTTTATAATAAAAATAAAATTATAAAAAAATAAAAAAATTGATTGATTATATATTTTTTAGCATTTATTTCAGTATTTTTTAAAATTAATACATCATAAAAACTCATTGTAAATATAAAATTATCTTTTTTTTAAAAATAATTATTTATACATTTTAAGTTAAATTAGAATTTAACTCACTGAAGATACGGTTAACGTAAAGTATTCAACATCTCTCTCCCTCTCACTACACACATGCCTTTTCTTCTCTCTCTCTCTCTCTCTCTCTCTGTCTCTCTTCCTCCTCGTTCTGTGAACTCGACCCTTCTTCCTCCTCTTCTTCCTTCCTTCCTCTCGTTCCCTCTCTCTCTCTCCCTCCTGAGCTCGTCGGAAAACACCCAGTCACAATCTCGAGTTCCCACTAACTCACCGATACACGGGGATACATTTTTGATCTTATATTATCCCCTGTACCCCTCTCCATCCCCCACTACCGAACTCGCTAAGAAAACACTCGGCCACAGTTTCGAGCTCCTCCCAACTCATCGAGTGTACGAGGATTGCATTTTTAATCTTTATCTTCCTCCTGCCCATCCTCCCTCGAGCTCGTCCCTCCACTCATCTTCATCTACTCCCCCCCCTCTCTAGCTCCTCCTCCCTCCAAAACAATCGAGCTGAGTAAGGAGAAAGAAGAAGATTATATGGAATTCGATTTCGTTTAATGGATTAAAGCTGAAGAACGCAAACATCTTCTCCCCTTGCCCCTGCCTACACCCTTATGTCACCTTCAGTGGGAGGCAATGGAAATGAATGGAATTAATACGATAAAATAGTATACCATAGAGAGGAAATTAATGGTTTTTTTTATAATGATCTTGATAAGAGAATGGAATATAGTTAAATGATTCCTTGCTACCAAATATGGTGTTATTCTTCTTTCATATTATAGCGTTACCATATTCTAGGGGCTATACAATCTTGAACTCCATCATATTCTTGAGCTCCTTTTCTTCTTCCGATAAGCTCTTCCCAGACAATCTTTGTAGAATCTTGTGATTATAAACAAATAATATATATATATATAATCATAAGTTAGAGAGAGAAATCTTCATATGGATCATTAATGGTGAATTCTGACACAGAACTATCCTAACTCAATAGTTCTGCACTTTTACATGATCTAAATAAATCACCATAAGGCTCTATAATATTTTATGGAATTATGTTTCATTAAACATATTTAAGTTGTTGAACATCCGAATTCAGTGGAGGACGAGGAAGAGACCCACTGGGTGGAGAGGAAAGGACAGGAGAGGAGAGGAGGAATAGACCAATTAGGATACCTCTCAGTTCATGTTGGTCCAACAATTTTGGGTGGTGTTGACATGGTCTACTATCTCTATCAACCCAAAAATTCTCACATCAACATAAATATTTCATATAGCCTAGCCAGAATTAAATAATAATAATTTTTTAAAAAAATAAATTTAAATAATTTAATATTTTCAAATAAATTTTTATAAAATATAATTAACCTATTAATATAAATATTGTATAAATTTGAATAAAAATTTTAATATAATTAATTATTTTTAAAAATTTCTCATAATATTTTTCTTTAAAATTAGATTATGATTTGACGGAGATACTAAATTTATGTATAGCTAAATTGATGTACAAAATCTTATGATGAAGATGAAAACAATGAAAAATGTATACCGGACGAAATAGTATATTTTCACTCTTTTAATAATTTGCTTTTATATTATTTGTACTAACATTTTCACCATCTCATCAAAACTTGTAATATTGAAAACATCAAATTTATTATTTTCAGTTTTCGTTAGACCATACACAATTCTCTAATCTAAACATTAATTAGTGAACACATTTTTTTTATCCTAGCTAAAAATTAAATTCTAAATATTAGAATAAAAGTAAAGAAAAAGAAAGTAAGAATGATTAATATAAGTTAGTTGAGATTGCTCGATATGTTTTCTTTTAAAATAAATTGTAAGAGTTTTTGACGGGGTTTGATTATGTTTAGATATGATTCATAAGTTTTTTTTTTCTAATTATAAAGAAGGCATATGAGTTTACAAAGTGATAAGAGAAAATGGAAGGAAAGGTGCATGGGAAGTCTTATAATGAAAATCGAACTTGTAACCTCTTAATTATTAAGTCGAAAGTGGTGTCATTATAACAAACTCTTTTTTTAAAATGAGAGGAAGAGAGTTTGTTGACTGTCATATGTGATTGGCGACAGTTATGCATATATTTGCATGTCTCAACGAGATTATATAGATAGAAGCTGCAAGGCGCATAAATAATGAGGATGAAATCAAATTGTATTAAAACCACGTAAGCAAGCCATTTACAACTATATATAGCCCTGCAACGAAACAACTCAGGCCTACTACTAGAAAGAATCAGATCAACGCAGTAAAAAGGAAAATCTGGTAACCATGTCGGGAAACCGACCACGTCCGCTCCGAAAAATAATGTATCTGCCTTGAAACGGCTCCCTACAGGAAGAAACTAGGAGTGACGTGCCCGTGGTGGAACAGGTTGTGGGCAATTTGGTCCCTCGCCTGGGAGGCCCCGGGTGATCCCTGAACGCAGTTCTCAGTGACAACGTGGTGGTCGAAGACCTCGAACCTGCGCTCGGGCTCCATCTCCTCGCCCCTGGTCTCGCACACATTGTGCAGGACACAGCAAGCACCGAGGATCACGGGCAAGTCCTGGAGCTTCACCTCAGTCCTCTTCTGCAGATAAGCCCACCTCCCCTTCAGCCTGCAGAAGGCCTCCCTCCCCACGCTCAGCACCTCCTCGATCCTCTCGTTGAATACGTGCTGCGTCCATGTCAGGTTATTGTGCGAGTACGGCACCAGGACCCAGTCCAGTAACGGGTAGCCCGGATTACCCGCGATGAGAGTGTCCTGTAAGAGCCCTGAGCTCGCCTTCCTGAACAAAGTCGATTTCTCCAGAACTTGGTCGTCTGACAAGGATCCAGGCCACCCAATCGAGATGTCGGTGAAAACCCCCTTGCTGTCAACGACTCCTTGGATCGTTACTGAGTACATGGTCTTCTGGTTCCTCTGGGTGTGCCTCTTGTTGTAGTATGCGGAGACACCGACCTTTGGGGCGATGATCGGGATGTGCGTCGTGTAAATTGATCCACCGATTTTGGGTATCCCTGAGATCGCCTCGAACTCGTTCTTGATCGAACTCAGCTTCTCATCGCTGGGCCACTGGACAAATTTGGGCAGCAATATGTCCCGGATTGCGGTACAGACTTCCAGGATCAGCTTATGGCAAGTCGAGATCCCGAGCCCGAACTTCTTGGACACCATCCTCAGGGCCTCCCCTGAGGACAGCCTCCAGATGCATACAGCAACCCGCTGATTGACGGGGATTGCATCGCGGAGGGTCGTATTCTTCTTTGTGATCGCCGGGTCCAGCTCCTCGCAGATCATGTCGAACGTGGCCCGGCTCATCCGGAAGACCCGCTTGAACTCAGCATCGGGGAAGTCGGGGCTATTCACCCGCTCCCACCAGTCCTTCGATCTGTCCTTGACCCAGAGCCTCCGTGGCGGTGTCCCTGATCTCTCCCTGTCCCTCTTCCGGTTCTCACCCACCGCTGCCACAGCTGACGCAGCCGCCACAGAAACCGAGCCACAGGACCGAGATTCATTCAGCTCACTCAACTGGTCAGTGTAGTGAGAATTCAATTGGGTCTGATAGTAGTCTCTCATCGATTGGGCTCGCTTCAGGTGATTAGACTCGAACATGTCCTTTTCTTCCTGAAAGTCCAATGCCCACTTCTCGTTCTCCTCTCTCGCCTCCTCTTCCATCAGCATGTACGAAGCAAGCATATCCCTCAATGAGCTTCCACTGTTTCCCTTCATCAACCCCTCTGCCTCCTCGCAGCTGTGGTCGCCACCACCTTCCTCTTTTATCTTTTCTTTATCTGTTCTCCGGCGCTGGAATGAACCCGGGTTCTCGCTCTTGCCACCTCGGACATCATCCATTTCCTGGAACAAATTGAGCAGATGGGTGTAGTCAAATTCCTGGTTGAGGAAAGGAAACTCTGTGGTTTCCATGCAGCAGAAGAAGCAAAAGGAAAAAAGGTCCGTTTGGATTTGGAGATGATTGACAATGGGTTGTATTAGGTGGAATCTTTAGCATATAAAGAGGGGCAAGCGTGTGAGGCTGTGTGGACGCTGTTAGATCGGGAGTTTGACGGTGAGTCAAGACCGTAAATGAAGTTCTAAGTTTCCGACCAAAGAAAAAGTACTTTTAATATGACAATTTTCCTTAGAAAATGAAATCGGCGAGACAGTTCACAAAGAAAATATATAGTAAGAAATTACTGATAAATTTTGCATGATTAATCATGACTATGCTGACTTATGTGATGATTAATATTAATTTTTCTATTATTATAATTTGATTTATATTTTCTCCAATCATATAATGAAAATGATATCTTTTGTCATAGTAACATCGCACGGATCAAACAATAAAAATTAAGTATATATATCATATATAAAATAAAATTATAAGAAAAAACCTTTGAAAACATTCAAAATACCAAAAAATGTAGATATTAGACACATAAGAAAAATTAGAATGAGATGGTAACTTATCATTTTATAATTGACAAAATTTTATTCAGCAATATTACTATATAAATACTTCCAGATAATAAAGATATCTTATTTTCTCAACATAATAACATGAGGACTTCCGTTCCTCTAATCTTACTCCATTTTATATTTTTTTGTGAATTCTCATGTCATAAACTAGGAATATGCATCCAATCATTTTATCAAATTTATGTAAAATCGAATCCTCCATATTAGCACAAAAAAATTATTGATAATTTTCAATATTATCACTTGTTACTCTATGAAACCATTTTTGTATTCTTTTTTATTCTATTATATAAAACATAACTAAGTGACTATCATATATATATATATATATATATTTTTTTGGTTAATTATTTAATAAATATTTTATCTGTGGAAAGCTTACGCGGCTGGGGCGGCCCACATGACTGGTAAGCTGATGGTTTTGGAATAGGCGGTGGTTGGGTGCAGCGACAGAGAGAGAGAGAGAGAGAGAGAGGAACTTAGAACATTGGGAAGACCTGAATGGGCAATGAAGGATGTCCGGAAGCTTCCCAAAACAAGCGGAGGCTCAGCCCCCACCGACTATTATTCGGGGGGCAAAGATCCGTCTATCCGACATGCGAATCTGGTTGCGGGAAATTATGTTTTGCTCCCTCGAGTTTTGCATTCAGGCCATTTTGGCCCTTCTGAGGCTTTGCATTTGGCATGCTTCCCTAGGCCGGACCACCTTCGCATCATCTGCCGTACTTCCTAGTCTAGATTATTTTTGAAGGGTTACATCCCAATCAAGTTTATCCCATTTTTCAAATTTGGCGTAAATTTTTTTAGTATCACATTATTAAAAATTTATTTTATTTTAATATAATATTAATTTTTTATTAAATCATCCTAGATATGTATATGTTTTCAGTCACCATATATATATATGTATATATCTATATATGGACATCTTTTTGTTCATCCCACACGAAGACAAAATCCTCGGACCTCACGAGTGACGCAAGATAGAGAAAGCAATCGGAGACCTGAGGAGGAGGGGACGGTTTGACCCGCTTTGCAATCAGATGAATCCTGCGTCTATCCACACCGGCAACGTCGTGGAGCGCGCCGAATCTTCCTGGGGGCCTTTTACGATTTAATGGTTGCGCTATTTGTTAACTTAATCAAATGATTTACAATTAATTATATATGCTTCTTAAATGAATATAATTATTTACTGTACTTATTAAACCATTTAGTTACTGATTATGGCGTAAGATTTTTTTTCACCTTTTCATTTTTATATAATTCGACACGTGGCCGAAGTTTCTTTCCAACGGGCAAGAGGACATAATCGTGTCTTACGTCACTGCTGACATCATAAATGATAGTGATATTAAAAAAATTCTCGGGTCAAGTCGTCCCATGATTCAGGGTTGAGAAATTTTTTTTTATATAAAAACAGTTGAATTCCTTCCTTTGCATGTACTATTGATTGTGAATAAATAATGTATAGGCGATACATAGAATGATGATGCTGATCTATGAATTCAGAAAACATATTCAATACTTGAATTTATTATATAATAGGGAAGTGGAAGGAAAATTGAATGAATAAGATAAGATAATTTAGTAAAAAATGTGAATAAAGTAAATTTATGTAATTTATTATGGATTTTCTGAGTGAAAGGGACACTCGTCCACACGTTCCCCTTGAAGTCATCGCCGCTTGGAGAAACTTTGCAAGCACACAAAAAGATTTAACTATTCGAAACTCATGATAATTGTAGGAAATTAGTCCAATAATGTAATCATACATTATGACGCAATGTGAAATGAAAAGATACCGATCAATATATGGTTAATATCCCAATTAAGTATGAATTCTTGGTTTATCTTTTCGAATTTAACACACATTATTTATATATATATATATATCATGATCATGTATAACTATTTATTATTTGTTGATTTTAGTATAATATGTATTTTTCTGTTAAATTATCTTACGTGGCATATTAAATTTGCTGAAATGACTATGGTAGTTTACGTACAGTGACGTGGCACAATGCCAAGTGGGATGACATACAGAAAAATAAACGCATACTAAATTTAATAAATACCATATAATTTATGTAGATGAAAAGGTTAGTGGTAAACTTGAAAAAAATGGACAAAATTTTGTATTTAGTTGATTTATTACGTCAAATTTTAAAAATTTCTATATTACCATATAATTTATTAATCACTTATAATGACACATAATATATGATTTTTCCTTATAATATTACCAAACCTAACTCCATTAAAAGATCTGCATTAAGTGCTTGAATATGCACATGATGTGGTGTGCTTTTGCTAACTGAACCCAATTAAAAGAGTCAATTGATTAATCACGCTTACCAAAATATAAAATACTTCTCATGTGAATGGGGGAGGGAAATTGGGTAAAGAGGAGAAAATATGAAGGGAATGAATGTTTCACATTGCATTAATTTAGTTATTTCCTTTCCAATTGATCCATGTTAGCAAAAATAAGACACATTACGTGCATAGTCAATACTTGACGAAGATTTTGTAATGAAGTTATTCTTCATGACATTATGATGAAGAATCATATACTATATGCTTTTTTAGGTGAATAAAGAATCATGTGACAATATAGAAAATTTTGAAATTTAATGTGATTTTCTAGGTAATTTCCTAAATATAATATGTAAGAGTATTTATACATATAAGATGACTATTATATTTGTTCGAGAAAATTATCTGAAAGATCATGATGTTTTTTTTTATATAAAATACATATGACATTTAATATTCACCTAAATAGACATGGCATTTACTTGTTTTTTCGTAAAATATCATAAGTAATAACACTTTTGACATGTGGGAGTTTACACAAAACATCACTTATGAAAAATATATTAAATTATCACCACTACATCAGCAATAGATAGAATTTTTAATGGTAGTTAACAAGCGTGTTATTTGTGAAGAAACCATTAAACATCATCATGTATAAGTAGACAAATATTGAATATCATATATATTTTAATAAATTTTGAAAATTTTCATATTTTTCTAAGCAATTTTCCCTATTTGTTCTCACTTTTATTCTCTCATTATACGTAATAAGTCAATTCTAATAACTTTTAAATTGAGGAATAAGAAATGTTATACAGAGTAAGCTTGGCATGTATAACTACCAATTCAATCCTTTCTTTTTTTTGCTCTTTCTTCCTCTTTTATCCGACAAACACAATTTAGGTATCTCAATTTTATTTCTCACGGTCTTCTTTTCTAACCTTTAATTTATACATATTTAAAAATTTAACCTAATTTGAAATTTCCATTAATTATAATTAAATCTAAAATCTCCAATCAGTTTCATTAAGATAATGTATATTTTGTGTAAGACGATTAATGCCTAGTAATCCATTAACACAGGAGATTTTACCATAGGGAAGCCACGGGAGTAAATCTGAGTTTCACTAGGATTATAAAATAATCAATCTAGTAAAAGGTTATATATATATATATACACACCATAGTTTTAAAAACTAGATTGGGCCGGCCGGTTTGATCAGGAACCGACCACTCACCCAATCCGGTTCATATAAAAATCCAATTATACTTTTAATGAGGTTAACTCTAGTTGAATCGGCTGGTTCCTAGTCCAACCGATAAACCCAATTGAACCGGTGAGAATCGACTAACTTAAAATTTTAAAAAAAACTTATTATAATGTACATATTTTATTTTACTAGTCTTATATTTATATTTTATGTTAAACTTTTGTTTAATATAATAGTTATATTAATGATTTTTATTATAAATCATATTTAAATTATTATAAATCATATATAAATTTATTAGTAATATTATTTATTAAATATATGATTTGACCTATTGAATCTCAGTGCAACCCGTAAACCTATAAACCTATATGCCTATACTAGTTCTCAATCTGATCCAGTTTTAAAAATTAGGATATATACACATATATGAAGACACCATAAAATGAGTAACTTTATATAACAAATTCTAAAATAGTTTAGCATTAACCCCACAAAAAAAAAAAGAAGAAGACATGAACTTGGGCTGGTTTTATAATTTTGACATGAACATTTTTTCTTGACCTATGAAGTCATGGGCTTCCTCCGTTATACCACGTATGATACGCTATTTATTTTTCCGTCAAAATCACTAATGTGCCATATTATTTGTGTCGACGAGGCTAACGTGCTGTGGCCGTTAATTTATATAGATTATAATTTATATAGTCGTCAATCGTATATCATAATCTAAAGAATTTTCCTTTCTGCCCGCCCATTTCCATTTTTCTATGTTTTCCCTTATTTCTTTAGCCAGTGATTTCGGATTTGTGTGTATTCAGCTTGCAATATTATCTATGTAGAATGGATCTCACGCCACGCCCTTCTTAGGTTTCTGGTGTGCTTGGTGTAGCTTTGGTACATAAACCTCGTTGGTTTTGCTACCTGATTTAACATTTTTCATGTACTACTCCACTACAAGTTTCCGGTTTGCTTTCCCCTGAGAGAACTACTGTGGATGGCTCATGGTAGTTCTTAAATTGTGAGATAGAGACCGATATGGACTCCCTACTTGGGGCCCATTCCCACCTTACCAACCAAGCCCGATTCGGCTTGGCGGACCTGTCTCACGAGTCGGCCTACCCACTCAGCTGGTCCCCTAGGACCGACCACTCGCAAGTCGGCTCCTCGTGGATAACTTCAAATATTTATTTCACCATTTTCTTAAAATTAACATAAAATTAGATTGATTAGTTAAATATAATATTTGAAAGTTTGATAGCAGGTCCGAAGCACGAATGAACCATGACTGGGTTGAGCTTTTCCGGCTCCTAGGGACGTTAGGCTGTGCTGGCCCGAATTGCCAAGCCTCGATTGCATCAAATTGAGCAAATTATGTCATTGGAAAACTCGTTGAGTTAGGGTTCCAAAACATCAAACGTGTCACACATCGGAGTTCCAACAGCTGCTTTCAGTTATTGGGTCAATAGATCTTCTGATATTTTCAATGACTAGATCATAGATTTAAGCAGCAAATTAGCGTGATTAACAATTTGAATTTATTGATATGTTATGGATAAGAAATCATACATTGTCTATCCTCCATTTATTACAAGCCACTGGTCGCTGAAAAAGCCTAGAGCATGAAATTCCTCTAATTCTTTCAAGTGTAGGGCCCCAAAGTTAGTAAAAACTGCATTGCTGCAAAGGGAATAAATTTTCAGATAATTATGTGTTACATCGATCACAAGAGAAGGGAAGACGACTTCCAGATTTGTCTTCTTCTTCTTCTTATTCTTTTTCTTATCTATGTTGGAGATATTTTTCTTACTAAATTTGAGCGCCTTTAATTTCATCATGTCACACTAATTTTCTTTTCTTGGGAGATCTTTGGATCTTAATCTAATGTCTAAATGGTAGTATCTAACCTTTCTTATTTTTGATCGAACTAATATGTTGTTTATATTTAACTTATTCTCAATGTGTTTCTATGGCTTGAGATCATCTATGAATTGATTAGGGGGAGATATTAAATACGAGAGTAGAATTTATTTGCACTTGAAGTTAGCATAGTCTAGATTTACCGATGTTGAGATGTGAGGTAGTTTGCGAAATGCATTGATAAATAGCCAACCACCCAAGGTTGAAAATTCATATTAGAGTTGGTTGATCAATTTGATTATTAAATGTTAATCACCTAGAGATAGAGTAGGTCAGTATCATCTTAGGCATTCATCATACTTACATGGAGAGGTTGATTTGGTGCATTTAGAACTCTAAGATAGCAATATATTCAATCAATTACTTTAAGAGTAGAGAAAGAAGGTTTAGTACAGTGGCACCGTTTTCAACTTAATAACCAAAAGATTGTGAGTTTGATTCTCATTATGGGACTCATCGTGCCTTTTTATCCTCTCTCCACTTTTGCTATCTCATTTTAGGTTCATGAGTTTTTTTATGTAATCGAAAAAATTAATTTAAGAGTAATATTGGACTTAAGTTAGGATTATATGAAGTTGAAAATTCTAGATCTCCATCATATTGAGTACTTCAAGTTGCTTTCTCGTTCTTATTATTGTTTTCTCTTGCTAATTCTTGAAGTGAATCGGTTCGGCTTGATGTGGTGACTTTTGTTGTAGGATGTAAAGTATATTCCCATAGAAAATAACTTTTCGACCCACGATTTAGCCAAATGGGCTTTAACTACTATTTGCATAGGACCTATCACATCTCCTCTCTACCCTCTAATGTCTTTTGACATGAGAAGATGTAGACGGCCCATGTACCTCTTGTCCATGGATGGAATGAATTACCTATTGGCAAAAAAAAAAAAAAGGCTATCCTAATATCAACGGTTTGAAATTCAATACGTTAAAAATAACTATTTCAGTAATATTAATTCATAGTATTCATCACGAGGAGGGCTAAAGGAGAAAATGACATATACCTAGATGCATTTTCCCATCATTTAGTGCTTTCGAAGGATCATACAGCGACTGATGCATCATCCTGAACTATAGCATTAGGAGCCTGTACAGCAATAATGGGAGGGACATTCTAGGTGGCCTTTAGTTGAGACCACTTGATTTGTCCTTGCACCTTGGTCATGGCACCACCAATCATATTCTGCCATTTATCTTGTTCGAGTAGAAGATGGTAAGAGGGCAGCATTGCAGAGCTAATGGCAAAACGAACATTTGAAAGAATAGCAGAATTCAATCGGGCATGGGGAAAGGATTCGAGGGTTCATATCCATGATTGGACATATACGAACACTTTGTAATTTCATGATTCCCTTTGAAGATAACTTAATGGATTCAGTTTCACCAAATGCGCCATGACCAATAAGCAGAGGGAACCCGACATCAACCAGAGACAAAGAAGATAGCAGAACACGCAACAGCAGATGGGACTTAGAACTTGATGAATATCTCAGTTGAAATAGAAACAGAAGCTGTTTTTAGAACAATTGTTTGCCCCTTCTTGATATGATGTAGTTGCTCGTCCCCTAGGATATATACAATAACTTGGTGAGCAAAAGATAGTATGGACCGACCTTGAGCTTGAGCGACAAACTGGACAGGCTGAACATTGAATGAAAGCGAATGCACGAGAAAGAGAGAGAGCTTCGGCTTTTGCCTAAAAATGCATGCAATTTATCAGCAAAGGGCTCAAAACCCTGTGGAAGAAGAATTGGAGAATGAAGGTCAATGGCACTCAAGGGTTATTAATCTTGTTATTAGCATTACGCAACCCTTGATGCACGTAGTGTTAATTCGAATTAAGTGACCCTTAATGAAACGCCCATTAATCCGATCCTTAATAGGATCTAATTATGCATTTAGGTCCAAATGGTCATTTTTCAATTGAAGAAAAATGTATAAGAAAACGTAAATCCGGCTCCAGAGTCGCATTTGTGCGTGTAGGTGCATCTGGGCACCCAAGTTCGCCTCACCCCTTGCCCCTTGCATTAGAGCGCAAGGCAAGTATACGTCACATAACATATCCATAAATGTTATCTATCTATGGACAACTTTTGCTATAAACTATCAAAAAATATCTATTCTTATCAATTTGTGGTTGAAGTTTTTCGTATAAACCAATTAACTGTATGCAGAGATATAAACTACCAAAAAATCTCCTCTCATCAATGCGAGCTTTTTCCTCCTCCATCATCCAATTCTGCTTCGGAGTCCCCATCGCCTTCTTCCATCCTTTTTTTTTTTTTTACTCTCTATCCCCTCGGCTGCTCATCTCGGCTTCGGTCTCCCTGAGAGTCGCTCACAGCTTCCAACCGTGGCCCTAAAAAATCGTCAAAAGTAACGTCAAAGTGCCATCATTGAGGAGCATCACGTTTGGGCGTGGACATAGCTCAGTTTGGCTAATATCCTTTACTTGATTCTATGAAACAGTAAGGCCAACACCCTGAGGGGCACAGGCGGGAACGCCTCGATCCTGACACTCTGAGAGACATGTGAAATACTTGCCTACTTTCTGTTAAACCCATCTCATTTCACCCCCTCAAACCCATCGCGTTCAATCTTACTAAAAATGACGTACAACTCGTTGCATGAATAGCTCATAACACCATAAACCATAGTTTTTAAAACCGGACCGGGCCAGGAACCGGTTAAGGTATGGGTTCATGGGTTGGGCCGGGGGTTCAATAGGTCGAATCGCATATTTAATAAATAATATTAATAATATAATATTACAAATAAATTGACATAATATTATAATTTAACTATAATTTATAATAATAATTAATATAATCATTATATTAGTCCCAAATTTAACATAAAATATGAATATAAGTATAGCAAAATAAAATAAGTACATTATAATATGTTTTTATTTTTTATTTTTTATTTTAAGTTGGTCGGTTTTCTCACCGGCTCAATTGAATTCACTAGTTCAACTGGGAACCGGCCGATTCAACTGTATTTGACCTCATTTAAAGTGTAATTGGATTATTTATGAAAACCGAATTGGGTGAGTGGTCGGTTCCCAATGGAACCGGTCGAACCGACTGGCCCACTCCAGTTTTTAAAACTATGCCATAAACTAAAACCAAGCATCCCTAGCATAGTTTTTAAAACCAGACCAGATTGAGAACTAGCATGGATTTATGGGTTGGACTATAGTTCAATAGATTGAACTGCATATTTAATAATATAATATTACTAATAAATTTACATAATATTATAATTTGAATATAATTTATAAAAAAATTATTAATATAACCATTATATTAAATAAAAGTTTATCATAAAATATAAATATAATTCTAATAAAATAAAATAAGTGCATTATAATAGATTTTTATTTTTTTAATTTTAAGTCGACTAGTTTTTCCACTGGTTCAATTAGGTTCATTAGTTGGATTAGGAACTGGTTAGTTCAATTAGAATTGACCTATTTGAATATGCAATTGGATGATTTATAGGAACTAGACCCGATGAGTGGCCAGTTCCCGTTGAACCTACTGGCCCGGTCTGATTTTTAAAACTATAATCCATAGTATACAAGAACTACTCTATTCATTCATTCATTTGCTTATTTATTTGTTTTGATAAATGGATGTGTCGAGATATATAATTTTATATCAATCAAATGAAAAGAAAGTTGTAAACTTATAAAATAATTGAGTACCATCCGCTATCAGTTTAGATTTTTAGGTAAAAATAGATATGATCTCTTGTCGACTCACAACAAATTCAATAGAATATTTTAGAAAAAAAAAAGTGGGTTAAGTTTATGAGTGCAAAAGTTCATGGGTTGCCCCTTAATTAAACAATGTACAAGGATACTTGTGCATATTCTTAAAGTTAACTGGCATTCCCTGTTTCCCTATGACTGGGAGCACCTCTGGTCTCGGTTCAGGCTTATCCCTATTCGTCAATCACTGAGAAGAAAAGGAGCCAACGCTTCACAGTGAGTGAACCGTCAGCTCATCCTCGTCCTTCCTTCGTTGTTTAGTTCTAGATGTTGTTGATTGCCGATTGATCGAGTGGCGAGAAATGGAAGCTCTTGTCTTTAATTTTCATCTGTTTGTCTCAACTTCGGTCACCCACAAACCCTTCAATTCACCCAGATTTTCTCTGAACCAGGTACCCCTGAGGCCTACTGGTAGCTGCAAGAAGAAGATTCGTACGAGGAGGTCTCCGACTCTCAGGATGGCCGAGTCTGCTAAAAACCCAGGTGAGATTTCTTGTAATTGCTCCCATTTATTTGCTGATCGTCACCTGTTTACGGTACATACTGCAAACAAAAATGCAACGTTTGTTCAGTCAGCTATTTGATTGTCTGTGTTTTCTGAATAAGAGTGCATCTTTTTTTGAATTAGTTATCTTCCATTGATCAGATAACTTCTGTTATGCGCTTCCCGATCATCGAATTGCCTGATTAGTGCGTGAGTTCTTTCTTTGTTTTTTTTTTTAATCTGGTGTGTAGTTATTAAGCAGCAGAGAGTCGTGATACCCAACAAGCATGGTGAGAAACTCGTGGGCTTATTGCACGAAACTGGATCCAAGGAGATCGTGATCCTGTGCCATGGGTTCCTCTCTAACAAGGTTTCTGAATCTGTGGTTACAATTGAGTTAATGTACCTGTTTTGGCTTTGTTATCCTTCTTACTTTTCAGCCTTTTCAAGTGCTACTTTGAAGCATAGGCTTATGCTTTAACATTTCTGATTAAACTTCCCGAGCTAACTTGTTAGTAACTTTTGATTACTGGGAACCCACTTCTTATTAGTCGAGCTTATTGCTGTTGGATAGGAAAAACTCTCTTTTTTGAGTCCAATTAATAATGTTGACTGCATCCAGGAAAATACAACGATGGAAAACCTTGCTGTTGCACTGGAAAATGAAGGAATCACAGCATTCCGCTTTGACTTTGCTGGGAATGGGTTAGTTGGAAGACTCTGTATCTGAAGATACCATTTGCTGTACATGTTTTGCTTTTGCGGGTTGCCATCTTTCTTTCCCTTCAGTCGTTTCATATTACTTACAGTCATACACAATTGAGTTAATATACTAATTTGCCCATTAGACAACAATGCTGTGCTGATTTAGAAAGATCATACGTGCATTGCAAGATAAATTATGGAAGCCCGATTGAGCTCAGACAACTTGTTCTATGTAGGATTCCCATCTTTTCTGTAGATGAGATGTTAATCTTTTGCTTGCCAGAGAAAGTGGAGGCTCATTTCAATATGGTAACTACTGGAGAGAAGCTGAAGACTTGAGGGCAGTCGTTGAACACTTCAATGCAGCTAATCGTGTTGTACATGCAGTTCTTGGGCACAGCAAAGGTTTGTTTATTCCAATCATGCAAACCTAGAATAAGAAACAGTAAGATAAGTAGACTGAGAAATTAAATGGATGCAAACTGAGACATTGTGACTTTATGTTTTCTAAGTTTAACTTTGTTAACCCAATTTGAAGCTGTGCTACAGCTATATTGCGATAACATTCTATTATAATGTGGTGATGTTTGGGCAGGAGGTGGTGTTGTGCTCCTGTATGCTTCTAAATACAATGATATTAGTGCTGTTGTGAATGTGTCGGGGCGGTATAATTTGGAAAGAGGCATGAAAGAACGTCTTGGAGAAGATTTTATGGAAAGACTAAACAGGGATGGTTTTATTGATGTCAAGAATAAATCAGGTAAACCTGCGACTACTTGCCATGTAATTTTCATGACCCTTCATTGTTTTTTCCATAACTACTGACTGGCTCTGCTGGGCTCTATTGTTGCTTGCACTAGCCTGCTTGGTAAGTACATGATCAGTGATATGGATTGACTTTAGGAACAGCATCTGTCTAGTCTTTCACCTTTCTATCATTGTTTTGATAGATAAACTGGATCATTGGTTAAAACTATTGTGAGAGCTGATGTGTATAAATTTGTTAGAGGGATACAATTTCTTATGGAAAATATATGGAACAAGTCTGTCCTAGCTATGAAATAGAATGCATGACAGATTTGTTAGTTCCTCATGTTTGTGTCTTTCATTCATTGATATCCAATTGAGGTATTTGCAAAAATCATAATAAAGTAACGTTTTTTTTTTCCTGTTTTGTATAGGAAGAACGATTTATCGTGTGACCAAGGAAAGTATGGCGGATCGCTTAGATACAAATATGCATGAAGCATGCCTTAATATTGACAAGAATTGCAGGTAATGTAGTTTTGGATGGGTTGTATCTCACCTTAAAATGTCTACCTTTCATGTCTCCAAGGTAATGCTACCAAGGATTGGTTTATTGAATTTCTGAACAATGGCTCTTCATCAATGTAGGCCAATTAATTAGTTCAAAACAGTACAGTCCCCTTGCCTTCTACAATAGAAGTAAAATTTAGACGTGCATACATGCTAAATGTGGATCTGCATTCCCTGCAATTCAAAATATCTGTACTTGATTTGTGTTCCTATGACTTCTCTTATATTGTCGATGTAATTTCCATTTTCTGTCCATTCATCAATTGTAAACTTGAAAACTTTTATGATTTCAGACTGTTGAGGACTGAGAACTTGCTCCAAATGTCAATATGTGATATCACTGATTTATACATGTAACTTCTAGTATACAATCACCGTAATTGCAATTGCAGGGTCTTGACAGTTCATGGAACCATGGATGAGATAATCCCAGTGGAAGATGCGATAGAGTTCTCCAAAATAATACCAAGTCATGAGCTCCACACTGTAGAAGGGGCCAATCATGGGTATTCTTCACATCAAGCTGAGCTGGCCGCCATTGTTTTAGGATTCATAAAGTCTGCTCTGCAGGAGAACAAAGACGAATAAATTTACAACAGGTGTTTATTTTCTTAAATCATTTTGCGCGCTAGATAAAATCAACATGACTTTAGATTTAGCTATACAATGATTTCTTGCTGAAGTAGATTTGCCTGTGACAGGCACCTGCAGTGTATAAGGAGGAAATTCCAAACGTGGCATGAAGCCTTCATTCAAAGTCAGAAGCCGTTTTAAGGAGTATATTATTCTAGTACTGCTGTCTTCTATCATGAAAGACTCTTAACTCTATTGAAGAATTTACCATTTATTTGGGCTGATGGTGGTCATCTGGTATTTATGTTATGTAACCACGATAGCTGTCCTGAGGCTTGTGGAGTTGGAAGAGAAAAGGACCTATGA
This sequence comes from Sonneratia alba, assembly GCA_900174645.1. Taxonomy (NCBI): domain Eukaryota; kingdom Viridiplantae; phylum Streptophyta; class Magnoliopsida; order Myrtales; family Lythraceae; genus Sonneratia; species Sonneratia alba. The sequence continues at coordinate 287,970 of FWPY01000075.1, forward strand.
TGATCTGGAGAGATGAGGATGTTCAGGGCTATTCATTTTGAGCCAGCTTACTGAACAATTTGGAACGGTGCAGTTGCATCGATCTCTCAAGGCATTAGACTTTCTTGATATTAAAAACGGTGCTAATGGACAGGCAAAATCGAGACTTTGTTACCGCTACCAGAATAGAGTATCCTTACCATCATCACCGACTCGGATTCTCTTCTCCCCGATTTTCTCGAGTGTTACTGCTACCACCCATTTTTCTTTCGAAAAGAAATCGTTTTCTGGACTCCGGTGGAGGTTACCGGAGCGAGAGGAGCTGGCACGGAACCCCAACTGCTCTTACCCTGTCTCTCTCTCGCTGAAAATTAGAAAAGAAAAAGAGTAGGTGAATATCGTCAGTCCCCTCCTTCTAGTGACGACACTGGGCCGGATACTGGTTGATCAATGGTGAGGTGGCCGGAGCGTGGGATGACAGTGAGCAGCGGTCTCCCCCTACTTCTTTTTTTTTTAATAAATTAAAAAAATTAGAGCTGGTAATCGGGCCGGCCCATCACGGCCCAATAAGTTATTGTGGTTGGCTCAATAATGATAAGTACGAGCACAGCCCGAAAACTTATTAGGCCGCCCCGCCTGGCCCACCAAAAACTTTCTTTGCAATTTCTTTTAAAAAAAATAATTTAAAAAAAAATTTTAAAGTTAATTTACACTTTTTTTCTTTTGACACTCTAATCCCATTCATATAACCAAGATACATCAGATGTAGTTTAAGAGTACTACTCTTGTCCTTAATACAAATAGTTTTTTAAAAATAAAAAATTAATGTTCAGGCTATCGGGTTGGATTTTGGCCCGACACTTCCATAAAATAAATGGTGCCAGGCCAGACTGACCCAATATGTGATTGGCCCGATAAGCCTTGACCCTGGCCCGGTCTTATAGTGCTGGGCCGGCCGGGCCAGAAAATTATCGACCCTATTTAAAATCAATCTTGTGCCCCCATCAACAAAAGGACTGATGTGTTGCCGGGTTAGTGACCCCATCACGCTGCCGCATTAGCCATTGTCAAGGGAGTTCATCCTTAATTGATGATTTGTGCATTGAAAATACACTTTTAAAAGATTTGTACTATGGAATTACCTTCTAATTTTTTTTAATTGAAAAGTTGAGATTTCGAATGTTCTCTCTACTTGTGTAATTTTTCCTCTTATTTTCAGCGGTACCTTCACTAAAATTGAAATGTTAAAATGAAACTTCGCAATAGGAGGGCATTTAGACCAAAGTTTAAGATTATCGTACGCAGGAAGTATATTGGATTGCATCGAAATTACTTGTATAGTTAGTTATAATTCAAGGATTGAACGTGTTTTGAATGTATAAACTTTGCCGATCACAGTGTAAAGATTAATTCGTCTAATTTTCTACAAGAAATAGATTTTATAACCAAACAGTATAATTCATAGTGCCATACTCTCAGTTTGTTTATTCCAAATGAAAGGTTCGTGAGAAAATGAACTATGAGGTTTAGGTTAAACAAGAAAACTAATGTTGGCTTGCCACAAATTTGAATTCTCAACCGTTAATTCCCTCGTGCGAAGAAAAAACATCGTCTAAATTTACGTTTCATATATAGGTACAGATCAATAAATTTCTAAAAGGGCATTTGGTTTGAGAATTATTAGATCACATATTATAGTTATTTTATATGAAAAGCTTTTTTTTTCGAGGAATATAAGTTATTATATGAAATTGTTATGTATAATAGGCATTTCAAATTATTAGAAAATGTGGGTGATGGGAAAATTTCGATGTTCTTCAATTGGATGATGCCAACCTTCTAAGTTGCAAAAAGAATGCCCATAAAAATAAGCTGTCAGGTAACATTTTCCGGCCCGAGAGAGAAATATGTAACACATATTTTACGTCCAAAACGGCACGAAAAGAGGATTGGAAAATAGTTTCCACGGGAAATCGGAAGACTACGATTAACCAAAACAAAGAATGAATTTGAGTTGGGAACCACAGTGACAATAGAGGTGGCAAATTGTGCCTGCTCGGTCTTATCGGGCCGTGCCGGCATGGCATGATAAAGGGGAGGGCACGATAAGGATTGACCCAAGCACAGCCCTTTAGAATATAGGGTCGGGCCGGCACAGCACGATTAGACAGGAGCGGCCCTAACCGGGCCTGATAAATCGTGACTTGTTTATAACTACAAATGAGCTCTTAAATGGGATTTCTTTTATCTTTTAATATTGTCTAATAGTTTATTATATATATTTTTAATTTCTCTAATCAAACTATCGTGCCGGCTTTGCCTAGGGATCGTCGGGTCCAGCATGCTCGATAAAATTACTGGGCCATGCTGGCACAATAAGTCTCGACCTAGCACGGTGTTATCTTGCCGGGTCCGTGCCGGGCCGGATTTTGAGAGGTCTAATTGACAAACAACCAAATTGGAGAAAGGAATTGAAAAATGGCAAAATTGCCTAGAAAATTAGGTTGTTTTTAGAATTTTATTTTCAAAAAAACACATCACATATAATATTCGTCTAGTTAAATTGTTTGCTCATGAAGTAGCATCCACGTTAATACCCGTTAAAAATTCCGTCAATTGTTGATGCGAAGTCCACACCAGAGCTACAAATGAAACTTTTAACGAATGTTAAAATGCATGATATTTTATGAAAAAAATGATTAAATGTTATATATAAGTACATGAATATTAAAAATTATGTATATTTTGAAGAAATTAAAAAAAATGTAATGATTTTTTAAAACAATTTACCCGTAAAAAAATGACTGAGTTCGTTCCCCATTCTCTCTATATGCTGAATCCACCGGTAAGAGTTTACATAGATCTCCTCTTAGGTTTCTAAAGAAATTAATTGAAAGAGCTGATGTGTTGGTATTTGACCCTGCCATGTTCATTCAATGGAGAAATGTTTTGATTGATTGATTTATTTTTAATTAAGCGACCGTACGAGAGAAGAAAGATAGGGAGTTAGAGGGAAATAAAAAAAAACATGAAAAATTATATTAATGAAAATAAGAGTATTATTACTATATTAAACTCGCTTTCTTGATAAAAATTTTGTGTTCTAATTTGTTGTTAATTACCATCAATAAACTATATTTCTTTGTTTTTTTTTACAACAAAAAGTTTGTTCTCCCTAAATCCATAAACACCCCTATAGACCAATGGATTCATGTGAATTAATGTGCAAACTTATGTGTAGGTGATTTCATTAAGAGCTACATGCTCAATAGAATAATTCAACTCATAAACTTGTAAACTACTTACAAGTTGTACATACGCTCTATCCACACATATACACACATGTATTCAACTATGTTTATTGGATCGTTACAATAATAGAATGGCATGATGCGATTGCACAGATAAGTTATGTTGTTTAAATGTGGTATCGAATATACTTCATCAAAAAATTTTAGGATTTTCTTACTCGATAGCTACTGGGTGTGTTTTCTGATACCCTTTTATCATCAATTCGGAGGAAGACGCCAGCATCCTTTCATCCACACATGTCGATTTTGCCTATCATTAGGTGTCATCATAATGTAGGAAAATCGTGTAAATTCATGTACTTAGGGTTAATTTACCCTAAATAAATGTACAAAGATGGGCAATATCTTGGTGCTCCGTCAGTTTGGACATTTTGAGATACCGAGTTCATAAATTATATTAGTGTCCTTGACGGTTCTATGTTGATATAAGTAATACTAAATTAATAAATTTACTATTTCAAATTAAACTTTATATAGAATGCCGATTTTTGGACTTCATCTTGAATTAGCTTTTATTTTTGGTAGAATTGTACTATTGTAAAGCAACACAGTAAACGAGTGATGCAAAAGGTTGAATTAGTCCTCTATTATTTGCTTGTCAGATAAGTATTTCTATAGTAGATCTTAAAATTTTGTAATTAATCGATACGAGAGATGAATTGGTCGAACAAGAGGCAGCAGGGTCCCTAGCACTGGTTCTCAACTGCTCCCAATTCGGCCATTTTATCTTTACAATTACAGAGATAAATATATCGAGAGCACAAGGGACCTTTTGGAGTTCTTATTATAGTGGTGCACTGGTTGGGGGTTTGCTGTTATCAATGAGGCAATCAAGAAATAGGGCAAAAGTGAACATAAGGACACAGCAGAGCAAACTTATTAGTAAACTCCACAAATAATAAATTGTTCCATCCTGAACCTTCCCCACTTTGTCCACATGGATTTTGTGGACATAAGGGCAAAATGTATTATACTAGGAAGATTCTGTGTTATCATGGTGCAAATGTACAAAATTATAATCGTTGAATTAGGTAGCAAGATCTAGTTTCTTTTGGTGTGCAAGCAGCGGATTGGATCGATCTATAGTTAGACAATGGGTTGATCATATCGAAAAAGGATTGTGTCACATGGTTCAGGCACCAGAGGGCATGGCCCGTTGACCTTGTCTTGTCTGTCCAACTAGAGTCAACCGTCAAGCGCCAAGAATAAACTTCAACTAAGCCTAAACTTTATTCTATTAGATTTGATCCTCAATATTTTCTATTCTGTTCGGTTTTCATCCTCCTACCATTATTATCTCGTTAAAGTACGTCAACGTCATGGATTGCTCTTCAAATAGCTGGAGGTCTCCACGTGGACATTGTAATGTACATATGAGTCCTACCAATTGAAAAACGAATGTAAACTAGTGGAATTGAGATCTCCATGTGGACAAAGTGGGGAAGGTTTAGGATGGATCAACTTTATGCCAAGATACCAATGAAATTGATCTGGTATAGGGCTTTTGACTTATCATGATGGAAATTCAAGTTCAATCTACTTGTCGTTTCCCACTAATTGTTCGGGTGAATGAGTGGTTGTAGCACCACTCCTTGAGAGCTCTATCAATGGCTCTCCTGTATATAAGATGATCATCTTTCTCCCTGTGGTTTGCGCCTACTATGGAGGTTTTGCCTCAATTGATAAATGAAGCTGTTGCGAAAGGGTAAATTTACTGTAAAATGGCAACTTTTATTTCAAGAAGTAAATTTTTTTTACTTTTATATTTATTCTTCCTAAACTCATAAATATCTCAAATACATAAATTTAGCTAAATCTATATGTAAATACTTGTATAGGTGACCTTACTAGGAAGCACGTATTTAATTGAAGAATCTAACTTATAATCTTATAAATTACTTACGAGTCATATACACCCTCTATTTACTTAAATTAACCCTACTCAAGTCAGCGCTCGGGTTTCCTGCTTGTCGATTCAAATCAGTACTTACAATTCCGTCGTCAAAATTGACGGTCCGGCCCTCAGCAAATTGTTACGGAAATCTAACGTGGACGGCGGCGAGGACGATAGAGGTAAGAGAGTAAATACCATTTTTTAATCCAAAAGTGCATACAGTCGCTCTTTTTCGAGACCCTACTATTTATTGAATTTTCAACTATGACCCTTTTTGGCCCATAAAACCCTCTTATTCGCTAAGGCAATTAAGATCATCAAAAGTCAATTGGACGAGAATTGATAAGAGAGAGAGAGAGAAGCATTTAATTAAGCTTATTTCGATTAAGATATTATGCATCAACGAAGAGAGAAAAACGAGACTAAGTTCTAAATTAGAAATAATGAATTATTTAGTGAATGTATAACATATAGTCATTTTGCTATTGCACGCATAAATGCATTGTAAGCAACAATGACGCAATTGTTGATAAGAACAATTATCGTATTGAATATGGATAATAATTTTCTCCCATTTAATAAATGTGTCGCTTTGTGTGCTTATGCATGCATGTTTACATCTTCTATAATTTTTTAAAATGGAGCTCATCATAGTTGCTTAGGGTTCTTTTGTTTCATCATCCGGTGTGAATTGCAATTTACTCTAATTAATTTAGATCGAAATATGATCAATTTATTAAAATGTAAAATTTTCATAATTATGTATTTTTGTTATTCACAATATTTGAATATGAAATCTTTCTTAACCAAGAGAAAAAGTACTAAACCGCTTCATCTATACTTGTTGGTTGTGCTCATTATTATGTGGAAAATAGCTTGCTTAAATATAATTTGCGGAAATTTCTAAATTTATTTTCTGCTAATTTATTTTAGCAGTGACACCAATTTTCATTATGCCTTTGATTCTATCAATTATTACCATTTCCATTAAAAAAAAAGATGAACAATCGTTAGTTTGGGTCAAATAATTTTATGTTGGGACTTGTGTCCTAAACTCAATTGAATTTGATGTGGATGGTGCAATCTCTTATTGATGATATAAAATTAAGGTATTATTTGTTCATCATATGTTGTGGTATATAATTTAGGGTCACGATAACATCATGCTATTGATAACAAAAAAATACATAACCTTAATCTAAAAGCACTCATAGTCATAAAATCACTGAATAGGGGGAATAATTAATCTGAATAGAGACTAATACACTTGTCATATATTCTAAAATAGATGGTAACCGATCTCAATATTACTAATATAGAAATATAAGCACTCATTATGAAAAAAGTTGACTAAACTGTCATTTGATAAAAGGCATAATGGATTTCAAAAAATATCAATAACCAATGTTTATAGTAGGTGTAAATGATCCTCATATATAAGATTACCGCAATATTTTATAAGAGTTAAATTATAATTTTGATATATTTTTTAACAGGATTCTCTAAATCAAATATATGATTTTTTAGATTCAATGAAACTTATAGAGATAGTGAATAATCAATATAGGATTGGTTACTCCTATGAGATAAGAGAATGATCTAAATCAAATATATGGTTTTTTAGATCCAATGAGACTTACAAAGATAGTGAATAATTAATATATGATTGGTTATTCCTATGAGATAAGAGAATATCTGTGTATTTTATGTAGTATTGACTTGGAAAATATTTTGTGAGAATATGATAAAGAAAAAATCATAAATGAGTTTTTGGTATTTTATTATTGAGTCAAATACTTTGGAAATGAGATACATATAAATAAGTATTAGGGTATAATATTTCATCAATACTGTAATTTATTATAAATATTGTATGACCGAATTTAATTATAAGGAAACTAATAATCAAAGTGTATTCGATCTTTTTAATTGAAATCCTCACTATCTTGGTTGTTATAACATATTATTAGACATTAATATTAACTTATAGATTTAATTGATAAAGAATTGATTAAGAATTAGTCGGTAATCTTATTAAATTGTTTAATAAAATAAATTGATAAGTTGTCAACTTAATGTGAATCTAATAGGTCACACATAATATATGTGATTTTTCATAACAAAACTTTAATAGTTTATATTTGACTCGAGCAATTAAATTTCACTAACTGATATAAATTGTCCATATCAGTCACATACCTTATTAGATAAAATTATTTTAAATTAAATATGTAATTAGATTTATAAAAATTTGATAATATTTTCAGTTATACATGTCCACTAAATTATTGAATATGATTGGATGATATACACATATATGTATATGTGTGTGAATATATATTAGTTCGCATGGAGTACACTTGTTGTACAAGAAATTTAAAAAATATATATTTTGGCAGAATAAATTGGCCGGATTATATTGGCCAACCGTTGGACTTTACTCACAGAAGTGGGAATAGCTATGAATATGTGAATTAATTGTGGCATAACGCACACCAATTTTGAAAACAAGTCTTCGAGTGCATTTTGGCGAATCACTTGGTGTGCTTCTGCCGAAGGTTCCTTGATTTTTCCCAGTTGAGAGAACAAAGAACAGCTCAAGAGGTAAAAATGGTATATACGAGAGAGATTGATAGAGTTTGACTAACTTATGTGAACAAGCCTTTTAAGTTTGAAACGAAATATTGACTGATTATTGAGAAGAGTTCTCAATTTTTACGAGGAAAAAAATGATATGAATACCGTTCAGGATGTGCATGAATCTGTCTCATCAAAGGCTCAACTTGAAGAGATTCATGAGCGGAGCTCAAGCTCATATAGGCATTTGTGGGACAGTGTCAACTCAAGAATTTAATGATAAAAACCGATTCAGAGTCCTTGTATTTCTGTACTTATCGATGGTTGTTTGAATTTTGAGTTATATCAAAAAAATACTGGATTCGGGAATGCAATTCTTGAAATTTGCACTTCGGCTGCATATGGATTCCAAATATTTTATCCCTTTCACATTGAAAAGGTAAAACCATGTTCATCTCCTCAAAATTTATGTGATTTCCTACTTTTACTATAAGTTGGAGAATAGAAAATGGGGGACGATGAGGACCTCGACTTCGATCCAACGTCGCTTTGACCCTTGTGCCACCCGCAACCTCAACTGCCTGAAATCAGCTTTTTATACTTTGGATACCGGTACTATATGAAGCAATAGGGCCAGAATAAGAGCCCCTTCTACTCTCCATTTTGCCAATTCGTCTCTCTAATTGATAAAAGAAAAGTGGCTGAATTGGGAGCAGCTTCGGCTAATCTTGAAGACCCCAGTGCCTTCGACTCAGCCAACTTGTCTCTTCTATGGATCGAGGACAAATTGGCCAAATTGGGAGCGGTGGAGGCTAGCATGAAGATCCTGATTACCCTATGATAATGATGAGACCGATTTGTCTTAAAATTGATCCAAGGAAAAATTCATACAATTATTATCCTTGCTTGAAATAAGTAAAGTAGGAGTAATATATATATATATATATATTATAAAATTGGAGGTATACAGGTATTGGATATAGTTTCATTAAAAATTTGTTCATAAAAAAAATAAAAGAAAATATACATACATATTCCCTCTCGCAATCTCCAAGTATGCAAGGATGTATAATGACTATTAAGTCAGTCAGTACAAAATTTCAAATACTTCCCGACTTAAAACAAAAGCACAACAACATCGAAACAATGAAAGGAGGTGAATATCTTTATTTGCATGCCAATGAAAGGAGTACCATAATTGATTGGTACAACTTTACAATCCCACATGGATGAGGAATAAGGGCATTGATCTCTACCCTTTTTCCTTAAGAAGCGCATCTTCAAGAACAAAACCGTGTGGGTCACGTGCAAATCGGACAATGCCTCTAATAAGCGATGTGTCCACGTAAGTTGGTACTCTTGTTGAACCCACTCTACAATCCAACATGGGGTAAGGAACAAGGACATTGAACTCTTTATAAGACTTAATAAAAGCACTCTTTTCTCTAAAGAGGCGTCTTTTTAAGGACAAAACTGTGTAGGAGAACTTCTCACGAGTCTTTCCAATGTAACAAGTCCACATCTCACCAATAATAAAATGCCAACAAAAGGTAATCAATACTTTATTATATATTATATGTTATATAATCAATATGCCAGTTAATTATAGAAATTGTACTTGAAGTTTTAGGGAAAAAACAAGTTGATATAAATGTTTTTATGCTTTGTTAGTACAAAACATTGCAATTTATTTTTCATTAGTACAAATTGTTGAAACTGTGGTACTGCTCTTATAACGGAGAGTTAATTTCTCCCATCATACAAAAGTTTGGAAAATATTTCAAATTAGTTCAGAAAGGAGAAATTGTGATGTAGAATCTTCTACAAAAAATTATTTTGTGATGTGAAAGGATCTTGTTTCACCTGAAACTATTTATTCGTCATCTTCAACTCTACCGAGGAGGCCAATCGTGCCACCATTTACATCCATGAAGATAAAGTCAAGCTGAACATTTCCTCTCCTCCTCCCCCTCCCCAGCCCCACCATCCGCCATTTAAGCAAAAATGTGTTGACCTGAAGGAGTAGAGGGACGAATTCAAAATCTTACCTAATGATTGGGCACACAAATTTCATTTTGAACCAATTTAAAATAGTTTCAAAACTTTTTGTACCATTAGCATAATTAATACTAATAGTATCACCGTTATCATAATTTTGATGATTTATATTAACAGAGAATACATTTATAACATCTTCATTTTGCTCCAACGAAAAACAAAAAATTCGTTTTCTACCAATTTATTTCTTTTCCCAAACTTCATACACCATTTGTGCAATTAATCCTAAATATGCAAGAATTGGAAGGAGAAGGGCAAAGCTACTTCAGTCACCGCCAGTGTTTTAGATATATAAATGATTTCGATTTTGGCTCTCTAAAACACGTATAAGTAAGGTTATAGGCTGCAATTGCGTAAATATGTTAATAAAAAAGTGGATGAGAGAAATTGATTTTAAGGGATATTCATGTAGTAATTACTTAGTATTGTTATGATACATGACAGTAACTGTCGATAACCTAATATAATTGTCTTGGAACATGATACTCGAAGGGTGAATTGGGAAATGTCCTCACAGAACACTCGTGTAGTCACTGTAATTATTGTCATGCAATCTGATTAGTGAAACAAGTGATTGTCCTATATCCTTGTTGCAGTCGACTATATGTATAAGGATGTTTAAGTGTTGACACAGTCGACTGTGCGATAATGTAACTATATAACAAGTATGAAATTTAACACAGCAGACTATGCAATAAAGCAGACAACTTTAGTCATTGCATGTATTAAGCCCAAAACTTGATGCAGTCGACTGTGTAACTAAATTGATGGCTTCAGTCACTACATGTATATTAAACCCAAAAGGTTAGATACAGTCAGACTGCAATTTAGAACAGATGGCTTTAGTCACCACGTATTGAAACTAAAAGTTGACACTGTCGATTATGCAATGGAGCAGATGTTTTAATCATTATGTGTGTCCAGTATGAACCTGAAATCAGTGGCACACAAATGGCATCAGTTATAATTATCAAGTGTCAATATTGATGACCCATTAGTACCGTCTATGAATTGTAATTAAATATTGAGTCGTTTCGACTCCCAACCTCTAAACTATATACAAGAGTCTGTATTCTCTAAAGAGAGATAAAGATTCTGGAGATAGAGGGATGGTTAGTAGGTCCATTTTGGTGATAATAGAAATATGGACTTATTAGTTTGCCTTACTTGTGTACATGCTCTCTTGCACGGACATAGCAGGTCAACACCCAGTAGCCTCAAGAACATAGTCACGCATGTACATGTTCTTTGTTGATTGGCACATAGTGACACATGTCGATCTTCAAGGATCTTCTTATCTTATGAATTTTGATAAAGTCTGATTTATAATTCTCCATATATAGGTCCTTTTACTTTCGTTATCCATTTCTCTTCCAGTTTTCTCCTGCCACTTGTGTAGATATATATCATCAATTATCAATCCCCAAGCCCTATCCCGTACTAGACCAAATAAAAATAATTCACATGATCCACATTCTGTGCACGGTATCGATTATATTACGTAAATTAATACCACACTTGTATATAATCATGCTTAAATTTTTAGAAGTCAAGCTATGATGATCATTTCAAAGCCTTCGTGTCTTACATCGGACCACAATGCCCTACGGTCCACCGAATCAAATCAAACAGTGCACGTTTCTGCACGCCTGCGATGTCATCGCACATTAACAGGTCAAGTGGCACTTCCTAAATGAAAGTCAATCGTTTTTTTGGTAAGCCGATTAATGAAAGTCAAATTAATTAGCTGGTGAGTTGCCAGCCATTGTAAAGACTTCCACCGTTGAGATAAACCATTATAAATACTCCATTACTTGTTAATTAATTTGAGCCAGAGATCATGAAGATGAAGGTTGAAGTGCTTGCCTTCCTCTTGCTTCCCTTCCTCATTGCATTCGAGTTGGTGTCATCGACCTACCCTACCGTGAAATTCAAGTCCATCTTCAACTTTGGCAATTCCCTGAGTGACACCGGGAACTACCTCGCGGTCGGCGCACCGGGGTTGCCCGTCATCGGCCAACTTCCTTATGGAGAGACCTTCTTCAAGAGAGCTACTGGTCGTTGTTCGGACGGGCGTCTCATGATAGATTTCATCGGTATTTCCTCCTCCTTTTGCACATATACATATCCATAAGTTTAAGTTTTAGGGAAAAAAAAACTCAAGAATGTGTCCTGTCTTCCAAAAATAAACAAATAAAGCGGTGACCCTAAGTAAAATTCTTCTGTCTGCGTCCTGATTAGGCGCTAACCGAGTGATGATCTCGACAGAAGACATCGAGTACTTTCCCATTATGACGTAGCGACTGTACGTGTGATTTTACGTGTAGTAAACACTGAATTAACAATTTCAACATATAAATCTTTAACTAAAAATAGAAAAAATATATGGTAAACCTGATAGTAAGGGCTCCCGCTGGCCACTTGCCTCCGGGCAAGGTCGCCTGAGGCTTTCGGTGACCTTCCTAGGCGACAACACTTGAGGAGTGAGTGGTCGGCAAGGATATCTCCAACGTTGGAATACCACCCAAGGCCCTCATGTGTTTCCGATATTTTTCTATTTTTCCTTTTGTTAGGTTTGTTAAAATTTTCTAAAATAAAAAAATAATTAGGGTAAAGTCTACGACATCACCAATTTAGGGTTCATGGTCAAAATTTTACCAACCGGTCCATCTTGTGCTGTAGTTTTCCATCCGTATTCTAGTTTAATGGCCTTATTTCTATGCACACATACAGCGGAGGCATTCAGATTACCGTTTCTTCCGCCTTATCTAAAACTCGCCGGAGGGCCGTACGTGAAAACAGGAGTGAATTTTGCTGTCGTTGGCGCCACTGCACTCGATGCGGAATTCTTTTACGCCCGGGATCTTGGCCCAATCCTATTGACAAATGACTCCCTTAGCGTTCAAGTTGGCTGGTTCAAGAAATGGAAGTCCTCGATCTGCACTACTAAACAAGGTAACGTCCTTTTCCGCTCTACCGTATCAAATATACTAAACAATCTTCACAGATCACTTTATAGTTAAGACAACGGTGTCTTGTCTGGCACAGAATGCGATGACTACTTTAAGACATCACTGTTCGTGGTAGGAGAGATCGGTGGGAATGACTACAACGTACCCTTAATATTTACCGGGGCTCCCATCGAACAAGTTCGACCCCTCGTTCCATTTGTTGTTGAAGCTGTTATCAACGCCACTGTCGTACGTCACGAGCATAAACTCTAGCATTTTATTAGATTGTTACCTTTTACATTGGATCGGATGAAAGAACGGCCTGACGAAACAAATTTGCTGTGCAAACTCATCTCTCTCTCTCTGTTTGTTTATTGACATATGTTTTTGAGAATTAATTTTCATTTTCTTTATCACTGTCGGTCGATCTCAAAGGCTCTAATTGAGGAAGGGGCGGTCAATCTGGTGGTTCCGGGAAATCTACCAATAGGTTGCGTACCGGCTTATCTGACCACATATCAGGGATCTAATCAATCCAACTACAACCCAAGAACCGGATGTATGGACGCGTTCAACGCATTCTCAGAGTATCACAATCAGATGCTTATTCGAGCATTGCAGACGCTAAGAAAGAAATACCCACAAGCAAGGATTATGTATGCGGACTTCTATGCTGCCTCGATTGGGTTCTATTACACGCCAAAACTCTATGGTAAAGTTCTTCCTCTTTATTAACATATTGTTTGATACTTTACATTATTACGGACAAATACACAGGTTTCTATATCACATATACATATATTAGTATATAAAAAATTGCATTTTATCATATAAGGTTTTTACTCCCACTATATGTTAAACTAGCAGAGTCACAACACTTGAAATTTTACAAGTCAATGAATTTTACTCATTTTTTTTCTCAGATGACATACAATAATGAATTCAGTTGTTCTGATTACAAGAGTTCAAGTATATCTGATGTAAAATGTCTACAAAATATACGTACGTGAATTTTTCTGCATATATTTTTTCTGTTAAAATATAATAAGATGAAGAGGTCTAATGTCAGTAAATTCATCACATGTTTGACAGTGTATGTAAATAAACGTACAAGAATTAATGTATAACAAATAAAATGCACACTGGTTTTCCCTTACAGCAGTTACATTGCTAACTGATAAAAGAAGTGGCAACTTGTCATCTCCTAAAGGTTAGAAAAATAACGCGGAGGCTAACCTTGTGTATACATAGGAGATTTGCATGGCTACGTATGACAACAAACTCATCTACTGAAGAAACTACGACATGCAACAAGTTTAAGGACTCGACAACCCATCGAATAGAATAACAGAAACTCAGCCATCTTCTGAAAACAGGCGTACCAAAGTTGAACTCTCACTTGCAAACCATCTAGACTTGCACCCGATCCATGCTTAATTACCATTAATCAGTAAGAAGAATGATGTTGCATCAACACTGACCCGTGTCTTATCTATTACAGGATTCTCTAGGGAAAGCACAATAACTGCGTGTTGTGGAGGCGGCGGACCGTACAATTTCAACCTCTCCAGGGTATGCGGTATGCCTGGCTCAACTTTGTGCGAGGATCCATCGACATATGTGAGCTGGGATGGAGCTCACTTGACCGAGGCTGCTTACCGGTACATAGCCAGGGGAATACTCTACGGTCCCTTCACTTATCCTCCTCTACGGTTTCCACCCTACTAAGTGTTGACAGTCTTTGATTTGACTATCAATATCTCATCCAATAATTCTGGACAATATAATGTGAAATATAAGCGTTGTTTTCTATGTAACATGTCCCGTAATAAATGACATGATACGGCGTTGGTCCGCCATACCATGTTACTAAGTGAAATGTGAGCTCATTGTACCTCCCAGCACTATTGTATCATAGTAAAGTGTGGGTTCATTAACGACTCAACTGTAATCTCCTTTCGCTCTGTTTGTTTTCCTTTTTTCTTATGGTGTGGATTTTCGCGAGATTAATCACAATAAAGCGGTCGACGAGTTTTTATTGGTGAACTGACTTCTTCGGGGATTACTCTTCCAACAAATGATTTTACCGTAATGGAAACATGACTTAAGAAGCATTTGCATCAAATGAAATCCGAGCCGAGAAAATCTGTAGTTCAATTAATTGCTCAAATCAGTGTCAACACTTGAATTTTGGCTCATTCCAGTAAAAGGGTTGGACTGCGGGATATCGTGTCCGATGATCGTACCCCATGGGTATATTTGATAAATAGGGGCCAATTGATCTCAACAATGGTTGGAAATGCATCGAAGGAAAAGAAAACTCAGAAAAGAATAAGACAGAAGTTGAGGGGCCACAATCAGAATAAAGGGATGCCTGAGCTGAAAGGACACCTAATAGCACTATGGACCGACATTGGGCCTCATGTTAACACTCAATCAAGCGGCCGAGCATGCTATCCTCAATCGAACAGCTAGCTGATCATTACAGTGTGTTAGCAGCTTTGTGCCCCGTGCAACTGAATGACTGGTTTTGCATTTTATTTTGTTTTTGTAAGAAACGGGGCAAATGCCCAACGTCTAAGAAGTAATTACAAAAAAAAAAAAACATAATTCGGGTACGGAAACCCATACTAAGTCACCCAGAATCATTAGCTGCAGCTCGAGGACAAATGTTGAACCTCCGAATGTCTACCACTCGACGAATAGTTTCCGTAGCAAGCCAATCCATGTAAGCATTCCTCTCGCGTGGGGTGCGCCTTATGTGGACCAATCAGCTCCGATCCAAGATGCTAAAAAATATCAAGTCAAATCTCCTAATAGTACTGCCCACCTGGATACTTCGTGAACTTATTGCTCTGACCACTCTCTTCGTGTCCACGAATAACAAAGGGTGAACCTTCAACAAATAACGAGCTCCACGAACGGGTGAGAAAGGGAGGCAACGTAGGGCTGTTCATGGTTTGGTTGGCCTTAAAAACCATTTCCAATGGAACCTAACTGAATAATATATTTGATTTGATTCGATTTGGGATATTAACTCCAAACCACATCCATTTTACCTCAAAATAATTGAACCATATAGAACAAGTGTTCACGATTCTATTAGCTGGTTAATCATTCTGTGTTTTAATCAATTAATAAAATGCAAATTAACGTTTTGGTTTGGTTCGAAATTAACCAAATTGAACCATTTAAAAAATTGTAATTTATGAATTTTAATTCAAAAAATATTTTTGCATTAAAATTTTGTTTTATTTAATTGTATTTTAGAAAGTCGATTTGATTTATTTAACTGTGGTTAATCAAACTAAGCACATTAAGTAATTAACCCAATCTCTTTTTGACAAAAAAAAAAACCGCACCATTAACGATTCGGCTCAAATGGTTCGATTATTTTTTGGTTAAATTCTATTCAATTTTATAATACAATTTTGCTCTTTAGTTTTTTTGAACACTTCTAATGGCACAATTTTGGTTTTTTGTAAAATTATTTTACATGGAAAATAAGTCCTCATATTAAATTGTTTGCTAAGTATTTGAGATTGTTAGGAAAGTTTATAATATTGTAATATTTGATGTGTTTATGTGATAGGAAAATGAATGTGAAATTACAATGATACTCTCTCATTTGAATAAGCAAATATAGCCATGTGCAAGGAGAAGATGACCTATGTGCAACTTGGAGAACTCCGATTCTCCGCACAGCGAAAAGATTGCTGTAAAATTATAATTTGGCCCCGGTAACATTTTCCGGCCGACAAAAAGACAAATCGTTGGAATGGTAGTCAGAATGATAAAATAATCCTCTACACAAGATGCAAATTTAATTTAGACCCTCCATGACATGACACGTGGAACTCATCCAGCCCCCGTAGACTTATTTCCAGCTTTACCATTTACATCCACAAATAAATAGCCTCCAGCCAAGGGTAGAAGTAACTATTGCTCACTTCTACTTCCCACTTTCCACTTCCATCCATAGAGATGTTCTCTCTTTGGGCTCTGATTTGAGTATCGAATAATCAAATCGAGTCATCACTCCTAGCTTAAATTTCCAATCCCAAGTCGCATTCCGAGGATAGGAGCAAGGGTCTACCAGCTCACATAAAAGTTCCAAGCCAGATCACAAGGATGGGAGCAGGCCGGTCTATCGACTCACAGGAGTAGACCCAAGCAGAGGCCAACCAACCGATCTACTGGCTGGACACATGAGGGCCAGCCAATCTACTCCACTAGAAGACCATCTCGCTTTCCATCCCAATGTCATGGGCGTGCTTCTAGCGTTCCCCAAGCCCGTGTGGCCTTAGGAACTTGTCCTATGTCAGCTTTCGACCACAAGAATATGTATAGAGAGAGAGAGAGAGAGAGAGAGCTATAGAGAGAAAAGTTCTAGATTGCGAATCTTGTGTCTGTATGGCAATCTCGTTGTGTAAAGTTGACCTATAGCCGTAACTATTACTCTAGGAGTGCTTTCACCCTCACAGTCTGACCTCGGTCTGGGGTGCAGGCTCATGGAGAAATTCAAGTTAGACCCCAATAGCTTCAAAATTTTAGACCAAAAGTGCCCAGTGAACCGCATATCGTAATTGCCCACAATTATCCATGGGCTACCAAGTTAAACTTTATTTTTTTTTTGTCATAGTTAACAGACAATTCACTTCTCTATGCAAAACTAACATCATATCCTCCTACATGATACATTATGCATACTTACACACCAAGTAATAGTTGAGGCAATTACGGCAAATTTGTGAAGTTTTGGAATCGTAGGCTTTGTCGCCACAAAGGTGAAATTGCATTTTTCATCTTTTGGAGCCATAACATTGCAAAAGAAATTTAAGAAAAACAGATTTTGAGACTGCGAATACTAGAATATCCATTTAGTTATAATGCTTGTTTAATTATTTTAATATGTTATAAATATTCTTATTTAAATGAAAATTTAAAATAATAACCTTAGATGTATACGTGAACGATTATAATTATTTCCAATAGATGATCTCAAGGACGTTTAATCTTTTATTTCACCACCCATCAACATAAGGAATATCAAGGAGTAACCCTAATAATCCTCAAGATTATACCGTTCAATAGTCATTTTCCAATTTAATATTATCATTTTCATTTCTATTCAATTGGAAATATTTGTAACATGTTAAAATAAATAAATAAAGATTAAAACGAGATGCATATTCGAGCGTTTGCAATTTCAAAATCTTTTTTCTACCATTGTCGTAGCTCCATGAGACGAACAATGCAGTTTCATCTTTGCAACTTAAAGTTTACACTTCAAGATCTGTCATTATTTCAATTTTTATTTCATGGAAGTAGGACAAATATCATTTGACCTATAAGTATATATAATGTGTCACATAAAACATGACATTAGTTTTGAATGTGAAAAGTGATAAAAAAATAATAAAAGTTTGGTGCTAACTAAGCTAAGCAAAAAGTGTGCGCAAGAATGACTAAATTTGCAATACTTCTTGTTTTTCTAGGTTATTAACCTCTGATACATCAGCGGTTGTTTGACATGTCAGCATACTTAACATGCCACGTAGGAAATGATGTTAGTTTTTTCATGGGAAAGCGATATGCATGCCAGATGGGACAAGAAAATGAAATTTTGGTACTATTTATGTTAACAAAAAAAAATTGTATCAGAATATTTAAAATGGTAATTATTAGTGTCTTTGGATTGATTATTAACCCTAAATATCTTAATAGAAAGTCATTCCACACTAGTATACTGAATCTACATTGCTTTCTACTGTTTAACATCTGTGTAAATAGGTTAAAAAGTGTTAGGGCTGCTTGTACCCTGAGAAATAATTGCCAATGCTACGCCTAACACGATTTGAAGGAGATCGATCTATTCCAAGGAGACTGTCTCCAACATATATGAACAACCTTGGTTACCTTTTTCTACCTCATCCTCTATCAATTTCATATGGTTCTTCCATGTTATAATTTGATTTCCACATATCTCATTTTTAAGCCAATTGATTACTCCACTCTGAAAATCCCAAAATAGGGTTGGTGTTTTGGGGGGTAATAATCCTAGAAATGATACTGCTTCTGTTAACTCCTGCTTTGAGAGTCAGCCCTACAGATTTAAAAAGATATAGCTTCTGCCTTGCATTGCTCAAAAATATTTCAAATTTCTCTAAAAACACCTCTCTTTTGAGCCACAATTTCTCTGATAAACTCAAATGCACTTATCCGTTTGCCCTACGGTAAGTTACGTACTCCTGCCCTCTTGCATGCAATGATATAGCAAGTCCAAGGAATATATAGCCTCTTCAGAGAGCATGAGCATGGTTCAGCACACCTGTTCGATTTTGGAGGATCTTTTTACAAATTCAAGTGAATTATTGGATGACAAACTAGATGCCAGGGCATATCCCAATACAAGTCGACGTACAATGTACGTCTTCGTATTTTTTAGGATTTCTTTTTCTGGGTATCGTGCAAGGTAAAACTAATTTCACAGATCCAAATTCTGTGCACCCTATCATCTTCATCGGCATAAATTGTTACGACACTTTGTATGCCTTGCGGCCAAAAAACGTTCTTATCTTATTTTATGTCGAAACATACAATGCCTTTACGGCCCATGCATCAAATCAAACAATGCACGTTTTGCTGTGCGTCCAGCAATGTTCATCGCACATTAATGTGTCAAGCTTTACTTCCTAACATGAAAGATTCACTTTCGGTAATTCAAATTAATTAGCTAGAGAGGTGCAAAACCATGCAGAAAACTTCCGTTACGTTGAGATGAACCCCGTATGCGATACTCCATCATTTGCCAGACCTAACTCAGCTTCCTGGTAAGAGCTAGAGCAGGATTTAGCCAGACATCAAGATGAAGGTAGGAAGTTCTTGTGTCCCTCTTGCTTCCCTTCCTTATTTGCATTTACGGGGTCATCGCACCCCATTGCAAAATGCAACTTCATCTCCAAATTTCTGGTAAAAAGAAAATTATTTAGTGAAAATCTTTATATATTTATCAATTTTTTACATTTGAATCTTTATATATTTTAAAATAATTTATTACTATTATGCATGAGTTTTTATTAAAAAAAAACTCAATTCACTTTAAAAGTAATAGAGAAAAAAAAAATAGAAGGGTTACGACTCATATTCCATTTATATATTGCCATCCTGTCTAGTTGATTACTAATTAAAAGCAGTCAACGAATTTTTTATCGGTGGAATTGGACTTTTAGGTGATTGTTCTTTTAACAGATGGCGTTACCGTAATGAAAAATGATCTAAAGTTAATTAAAATCAAATGCGAACCCGAGGCAAGAAAGCCGGCGCCATTAACAGTGGACAGGTGGTCCATACTGGCTCATTCCTTTAAAAAAAAGGTGGGGGTTGGTCTGTGTGAGAGAAATGTTTAAACGTCCATGGCGTGGAATTATCACTCAAAATCAGAACAATCCAGACTACTTCCAAAATTGGCATAGTAATCGATTTTATTGGTAAGAGTTAATTCAAGTTAAATCTAAGAAATGGGGATGTCGAACTAAAATAAACTTAGAACTGGTTTGGTGAGAACCCCAAACCAAAACCTGTTACGAAACCAGCTTGAACCGTCATTAAAACTAGCAAAACCTGCCAAAACCCTTGATCAATTCTAAATATTTGTTCAAAAAAAATTATAATATTTCATTTATGTAAGTGAAATAAATAGTAAATTTATGAGTTACTAGTATATAAGTAAAATATAAAATATAAGTTAATTTTAAAAATTTAATTTATTCTTTAAATTATTTAAAAAAAGATATTAAAAAAAAGTCGTTTAAATCATGAAAACTAGCCTACTTGAGCCAAGTTTTATGCCGGGTTTTTCCATGATTTCTTGAATATTAGCCCATAGCTAGACTAGTCATTTAAGTTTAATAGGTCTAATCATAATTAGGCTAAATAGTTCTAGACTCGTTTTGAATATGTTCGGAATTGGTTTGAAACTGCCATATCTACGTATGTACTAGTGATAGTAGCTATCCGATGATCGTACCCTATGCGTATATCGATCAATCCAAGACCAATTGATCTCAAAGAATGCTTGGATGCAGTGAAAGAAAAGAAAAATTACAAATAAATTTTAGGGGTTATTTCGCTGGTTGCATTGTTAGAAGGATGGTATTAAATTAGATGAGTGTAAAGCTTTTAGATACAAGAAAAATAATTATAATATGAAACTATTTGTATTCTATAGTATATTTACATTATTGAAAAAAAGTTTGGTAAAAACATTAGTTATAATAATATATTTGTTAAAAAAAATGTACATTCACAATAAGATCCTCCATGTATATCTCTCTTTTTGAGAGTCGCGAAATTCCAAAATTTTTGTTTCCTCTCCGTGGGAAAAAGTGGTCCCACGCTTGTAAAAAATTAGAATTCTTTGTTTTGGTAACAAAATGATACATATTCATATCTGTACACTAAAGTCACATGATTTATAATTAGGCATTCATAGATATTCAGTAAAATTATAATACAGTAAATCGTGATAATGTTAAAAGGGGTTTGATAAAAACAATCAATAATTGAATAGTAGCATTTTCCTCCATCCTTCTGGCATTATTGGCCAAAAAATTTGCCCACCAATTAGCTTTTCCCAGCATATGTGGACAAGCTTCAATTATCCTTGGAAGCCTTGACAAATTTCTTGCAATCATCAACAGTTGGAATCAATAAAGTAAGTTACCTCAATAGTTTCCCATACCAACTCCAAAAGGACCCTAGCATCACAACTCGAACAAGAAGATGCGTGATGTCCAAGTCCTGAGCTAGTGGAAGACCATCTTCTTAGCAGCCCATTGCATTCAACCTCCAAAGAGCCTATTCATATTCACCCAAAAATCTACCAAATCCTTCAAGCCATGGCCACAGTTCTCTCAACACTCCTCCACCTCTAGTCTAAGTTGGTTTGTATAGCATAGAGCCCATCCCACATTTAACTTCACCCAACCACGGGTGGGCACTCTCATTTAACGGGCAGTGTGTACTACTCTCACACTTTTGCTAAGATTCCAGGGAAGTAAAGAATTCAAATTGCTGTTGTCTAGCACCACTTCTATGCAATTTCCTCAAAATAGCCTTGTATTTCTTTGCTTCGAAGATATCAAACTGCCCATCATAAAAAAATTAGAACTAACCTTCTCTCGCTGCTTATCACTTTTAAATAGAAGGTGAGTGCGGCTTTTGAAAAAAAAAAATTACGACATTGGTTAAAATAATATTTTGCTGCCATACACACCTCCTTACGTGATTGGAAGCCAACCACCGCCCGTAGGGGCTAAACCAGAATAGGCAGCAAGCTTGAGGGGCCATAGATAAAAGAGAACTTGAGCTGAAACTGAAAAGGACCCATAATTAGTACTATGACCGAACACTGGGCCTGATTCATGTTAACCGGTCCTAGCATGTTCATCCCTGGTCAAATGGCATAACCCTTACACTACCTGATTATGTTTTGGTAACAAATGGAATGGATGAAAATAACTGGAAATGAGTTTAATGGAGTAAAATGCAACAATACTAAGAAGAATTAATAAATTTTTATGATAATTTTGAGGATGTGGAAAAATGGATTTGATTAAATTTGGTAAAACGTTGATGAAATTGAGCATTCATTTTGATTTTTTGAAGAATTTTCCCATTCCATCCATTCTAGTATGAATGCTTCACAATGGAATAAACATGTTAATTATGAATATTATAAGATATACATATTAAGAATGAAAATATATAAAATTCAATTCCATCTTCATCCACTCAATTCTCTCCTACCAAACATAACATACGATGCAGCCATTAGGGTTGATCATAATATCACAGTTGAATAACTAGGAAGATTGGACTTTTTTACAAATGACAAACCATAGAACACGTGAGCAAAGGGAGCAGCTAGCGGAAAAGAGGGAAAAAGAAAAAGGGTAGAAAGAGAAATCCTTATAGGTCTAGTGTTTGAGATTTGACGGATTTGCAGGGGAGGGGAGAGGGATGTAGGAGTAGGAAGAATGAGATTTATTCTCATAAACATTTGTCGTGAATAGTATATAGAGTTGAGAGCGGAATGAACATACCTGAACCAAGATTGGGACTCAGAAGAGAGAGAGAGAGAACGACTCTGTACAATGCTTATCTCCGCCTGAAGTACTACGCATTGTCCCTTCGTTGCCCTCTCTGCAGATTTCTTCCCCTTCCTTTCATGGCCATAAACCCTAATTCTGAGAGAGTTGGTCGGTCGAAGCTTGCTAGGTTCTTCTTTTTTGCTCTGCATCAATTTTGGGCTGCTGAAATAGATATTACCCCACTTTTCATCCCGGCAAAAATATATATATTATATATTCCTGTTTATTGAGCAATATAAATTTATTATATCTTGTCCAAGGAAATTTCTAATATAACCCAGAATGAGTCGCATTAATATAGATTAGAAATCATCACTAATTTGATATCGCTTAAATCTTGATGTTTCTTACATGCTTTGTCACATGATAGATAGTATCATTGCATAATTATGTTGCATCTAATTGGTATATATAGAGGTTCCCAAATTCAACTACGCCAGGATTTAAACTGTCAAGTTCAATTATCACCCGACATAAATCTAAAAATTTCAAAATAGCTAATTCAGGCTTATAATAAGAATAAATAATTATAACTTTTAGTTTGACATAATGAATATTTGCCCAAATACAAAAACTTGCTAAATCTTAAAAATTATCTTGTTATTGAGAAAATCATAGAACTCTTTGTATCCCTATAAAACCTCATCATAAAAAAAATACTGAGAAACGTTGAAGGAAAACATTATTTTTTTTTTGTCGA